>OZ018387.1:76595594-77195594 GCA_963969525.1 Ontholestes murinus
GTCTTTGTTTAAAAAATGTAAATTATGTATAATAATAATTATTTAGTGTCTTTTAACAATTAATTTTTAACTTTATTATAGTTCATAAACATTCATATTTGGAACAAACAGATATCTTGTTTGTATTAGGATTTTGCAAAGAAAATTGTTTGAAAAGTGTTAGATGTTGTTTTGATTTATTTTATTAATTGATATTATTTTTCTTTTATTCAATTGAGTAAGTTTATTTACTTATAAATGAGTGCATAATGAGTATACTATATTCATATTTTATTTTTTTCTAGAAAAACCGTAAAAGATATAAAAAACTAGTAAGAGTCAAAAAAGTTTTTAAATCTAATGCCCTTTTAAATAGATTTTTTTGGATTTTATTGGATGCACCAATAAAAAAATATTTTAGTTTTTAAGTGGTGGTACTACTGTTTTTTATACTTCCTGTCAATCACTGATGTCCACAATAACTGAAATGGTGTATAATATTATAGTACTTATTAATAATAAATTTCATTAAAATCAAATAAAGCGTTCAATTGTTATAAACAAAAGAAATAAAATTTTTTGAAACTTTGAAGCCAAATTGCGGCTTAACCGTAAATTTTTGGATATAGATAAGTTGCGTTAAATCATCATATTTTGACCCCAGGAATCTATGGTCTAGCCATTTCCCCGCATTAACGGGACACCCTGTATATATATATATATATATATACAGGGTGTCCCGTTAATGCGGGGAAATGGCTGGACCATAGATTCCTGGGGTCAAAATATGACGATTTAACGCAACTTATCTATATCCAAAAATTTACGGTTAAGCCGGAATTTGGCTTCAAAGTTTAAATTTTTTTTATTTCTTTTGTTTATAACAATTGAACGCTTTATTTGATTTGAATTAAATTTATTTTTAATAACTACCATAATATAATACACCATTTCAGTTATTATGATTATCATTGGTTAACAAGAAGTATAAGAAACAGTAGTACCACCACTTAAAAACTAAAATATTTTTTTATTGGTGAATCTAATAAAAATTCAAAAATACTGCTTGAAAGACTGTTAAATTTAAAAACTTTTTCATCTCTTAATAATATTTGATATCTTTTACGGTTTTCTCACAAAAAAATAAAATATATATTATTTATCTAGTAAAAACAAAATCTAGTTTTTTATCGAATCGAAAATAAATGTTTTTCGTGGCCGTCTTTGTTTAAAAAATGTAAATTATGTATAATAATTATTATTTAGTGTCTTTTAACAATTAATTTTTAACTTTATTTTAGTTCATAAATATTTATATTTGGAACAAACAGCTATCTTGTTTGTATTAGGATTTTGCAAAGAAAATTGTTTGAAACGTGTTAGATGTTGTTTTGATTTGTTTTATTAATTGATATTATTTAATATTTATTCAATTGAGTAAGTTTATTTACATATTAATGAGTGCATAATGAGTATACTATATTCATATTTTATTTTTTTGTACAAAAACCGTACAAGATATCAAAAACTAGTAAGAGTCAAAAAAGTTTTTAAATCTAATGCCCTTTCAAATATATTTTTTTGGATTTTATTGGTTGGACCAATAAAAAAATATTTTAGTTTTTAAGTGGTGGTACTACTGTTTTTTATACTTCTTGTCAATCACTAATGTTCACAATAACTGAAATGATGTATAATATTATGGTACTTATTAATAATAAATTTCATTCAAATCAAATAAAGCGTTCAATTGTTATAAACAAAAGAAATAAAAAAAATTGAAACTTTGAAGCCAAATTCCGGCTTAACCGTAAATTTTTGGATATAGATAAGTTGCGTTAAATCATCATATTTCGACCCCAGGAATCTATGATCCAGCCATTTCCCCGCATTAACGGGACACCCTGTATATATATATATATATAAGGTAGTCAAAAATATATAGACAGGGCAAGGTTAAAATCTGCATTCTATGAAAGCCTGGCTACAATAAGCTTAGTGTCATTTAATTTGAGTCGATTACTTACAAACCAGCAGGATTCCATTTTTTGTGATTCGGTTGTAATTCATTTACCACCTCTAATTGTGTGGATTTATTTATCAGTGTGGTAACATCGGCATATTGGATCAATTTTGCTCTTATTGTAGAATCAGGTAGGTCATTGACATATATTAAAAAAAATAGGGTCCTTAAATGCATAATAGGCAAGGGATCAAATAAATTTACATTAGTTAATGTACATTGTTTTCGTTCACCTAGATATGACATTATTAATCTGCAACTGTCAGAATGTACGTTGTAGAAATAAAGTTTGCGTAGTAGAGTTTGACACAGTCAAAGGCTTTTGACAGGTCAAGGAAGCTTGAAATTGAGTCTGATCCCTCTTCAAAACAATCAGTGGTCATTTCGACGAATTGTAGAACTGCGTCTGTTGTGGATCGCGCTTTCCTAAATCCAAATTGTTCGTTTCGTAAGGGCTTTGTGTCTTCAAAATATTTCACTAATTGCATTTGCATGACTATTTCAATTTTTTTCCAAAAATAGGACGGAAATTATCGGGATTTTCACAATCACCTTTTATAACTAAAACTTTTTTTAGTAGCTCTGAAAAAATATTGTTTCGTATGCATATATTCAATAATTTGTTAAATGGCAACCAAATAACGTTTAGTACAGCTTTTATTGCATCACGATGCAGCCCATGGATATTTTTACTTTTATTGTTTCTTAAGTTACCTATAACATCTCTAATAGTAACAGCAGAAACTTCCAAAAATTTGAAATAGCATTTACAGTTGGGAGGACTGTTATACATTAAAATTATTGGGTCAACAGTTGGTTTAGGTAAGAAGTTTACAATTTTGTTAGCGACGTCAGAGCGAAATGTGTTGAATTATTCTAGTGATAAGCTTGGAGGATAGTTATTATAATTAGTTGGTGCTCTTTTTGCATTAATGGTGGTCCAGATTGCTTTCGGTTTGAAATTATTGTCTTTTAGATATGAATTATTAGCATCTTATGTCTTTTATAACAGGATTTTGAGTTTGGTTGTACAATTCTGAAAGGAAATTTAACGTGTTTCTCATCTTAGCTGAGGTACTGTTAAACCATTTAATTTGGAGAGTATTATTCGCTATTTTTACTCGTTTTTCCGAAAAAGCTATATTGTAGTGAGAGAGAAAAATTGATAGAAATTGATCAAATTAATTATTTACATCAATTACATACATCATTAATAAAACTCCAATCTTAGGAATCTAAAATTTGAAATAAAGTGGATTTTCCTACAGGAGTAATCGGTCGTGTAATTATAGATTTCGTTTTACAGCTAGTCAATTCCTTAGGTACGATATAAAATAAGATTCCTCTATGTTCAGAGTTTCCTAACTGTGTCGAGATAATTGGTGTCAATATTAACAAAAATGAACTAAAAACCTTAAACTAAAGTTATGTACGAAGTCTATAAGATCTGTTTTGTTCTGATAATCATCATTCAATCTCACGTTGAAGTCCACCGCTAAAAAGACATATCTATTTCTAAAATTACGCTATCTACTACCCTTGAGAGGATATTTAAAAAAATATTCAAATCCCCACTAGGAGATCTATATGCTACCAGTAATATATTATTGTAAATTTCAATCCCCATTCTTCTCAATGGAGTTATTATGCATATTTAATGTGGTATATTCAATGTTGTTTCTAATCATTATTAGAACACCTCCACCAGAAAACATTTTTCGAGAGAAATCAGATGTAACATGAATATTTGTGAGTACCAATTTCCTCTTCTGATAGCCAATGCTCACACACTCAGAGAATGGTAATATTTATTAATTTATAATTAATAATAATATCAAGCTCATTTATTTTGTTCCGTAGAGATTGGATATTTATAAATAGACAATTCATTTCAAAGTTTCTACTAAGTCCGGTATTCAAATTTAATTTAAAACATAGACTAATAACAAATGGTTGATATTACTTTTCAACAAATGACATTTGTTTGTTCCGATTTTTCAAGGCACACTAAATTAATCAAAAATATCATATGAATAAGATTTGTTTAAATTTTTTTTGACATAAATATTAAATTAAAATCAATAGGTTGGGCATCATTGAATTCAGAAAAATAATGTCTAGTACAAAAAAATAAGAAAAGTATATGCAGCCATTTAACAATTTAATGTTAACTGTCATTTGTCAATCAAGTTAATTTAAAAAAATATATATAATTAATGCCATTTAATAGTATTTTAACGGCCATTTAATTTGTTTTTTAGTTGATCCAAATCGGTTAATAAATGACAAAGTTAAGACTTAGGACGTTTTTTTTATAGAACACTGGGTTTATTTGCAGGATGGAGCTGTGACAACCAACTATTTTTTAATGTAGATTATTTGAAGGACCTAGGTGTTATATTCGATCGTAACCTCTCATTTTCAAAACATATTAACAAAATATGTTGTAAGGCATTGAAAACCCTTGTATTGGTTAATCGCTTCGCCAATGTATTTTCTATAGACATCCAGAAACATTTATTTATTTCTTTAATACGTTCTCAATTGAAATATGCTTCATGTATTTGGTCTCCATTTTATTTAAAATATGTAGATCAAATCGAACGGGTACAAAACAAATTTCTTTTATTTATTTCATACCGTAATGGTATATACAGATTAGACTATAGTCGTAGTAGCATGCTTTCATTTTTAAAGTTATAATCTCTTCCTCAAACACGTTTGTATTGTGATTTGTGAATTCTGTTTAAAATAGTAAATCGGTTAATAATTTGCAGTGAACTATTTGCCCAACTAAATTTTGATATGAGATAAGAACTAGGAATTATCAAGTTTTCCGAGAAAATATTCATAGAAGTAGTTTAGCTAGAAACAATCCCTTGTGCAGGATGGTTAGATTTTGTAAAATGATTTGCTCTTGCCCTAACTTTTTATTATTATTGATAATTTTAAGTACCATTTGAAATTGATTGATCTTTCGCTTTGCTCAAATGTATAAATCAGGTTTAAAATAATCTATTTTATGTTTAAATAATTTCTGTTGTCTTGCGTATACGTATGTCTAGTTCTTATATATAATTTTTTATAGCATTATATTTTTTTACTTTTTCTTTTATTTTGTTATTTTTATGTACTTATTTTCTTTTAATTGTATTATATAATGTCTATATTTGTAAAATTGTAATACCATACATAAATAAATAAATAAAGGTATATATATATATATACATACATCCAAATATTTACGGTTAAATAAAATGTATTATTAATAACTACCTTAATATAATACATCATTTCACTTTTTATGGTTATTAGTATACAAATGGGTAGTACCAACACTAAAAAAGTAAAATATGTTTTATAGGTTTATTTAATTTAAAACTTTTGTGTCTTAATAATATTTTATATCTTGTATAGCTGTCGCACAAAGAAATTATATATGAACATAATATGCTTATTATGTACTAATTAATAAGTAAATTAACTTACTCAAATGAATGAACATTAAATAACATCAATTGATAAAATAAATCAAAACAACATGTAACATTTTTTAAACAATTCTTTCAAAAAATCCTAATACAAGCAAGATCTGTTTGCTCCAAATGCAAATATTTATAAACTAAAATAAAGTCAACAATCAATGTTGTTTTTACAAAATAAAAATTATATTTTATTTATATATAGACATAATTAAAAAAAACCTATAATTTTTGTAGGATAAAAGGCATACCTTTCAAATTTTAAATGATTAATTCTATTAAAACATAAACAAAATAAAAATAAAACATTTATTTAATTTTGAAATAGACCATTTAAAGATATATGTTTTCTAAAGTGACAGTTTTGGCGAAAACGCAATGATTATAATTATTTTATTATAAAACCAGCATATAGTTTGCAGAAAAACAGTTCTGCCTAAAATTTGCTACAATTTGTTCAATTCTGTTGAATTTATTTATAAGTTATCATAAAATATAAAATAAAAGTAATAATTAGAATTCATGGTTTCGCATTATAATAATGTAAAAACTATAAATATTAAGTAACAGTTAAAACAACTTCTCCTCGTACTAAAGCACCGCCAGGTATTTAATTACACAACTGTTAGTATTCGTTACATGTCTGAAATTATTAAGCACTATGTAACAATTTTTGTGGTGTCACCAACCTCGTTATGGATTTGTTATAACTGTCCGCAGACACGTCTTTCGCTGTATTACAGCTCATCAGTGCAGCTATGTCATAACTTTGATGTTCGATTTTCAAGGCGCGTTCAAAAAACGATATCACACATATGAAAAGCTTGCTCATGGCGAAGCACTCAAAATAATTAATTCTAATTGTTACTTTTATTTTCCTAATACTGCACCTGTAAATCAATGTTTAGTTTAGAAGAAAAAATAAATTTTAAAATTTATTTATTTAACAATAGTGACTGGTTTACATATTACATTCAAAGTTCTAATCCTTCTTCTTCTTCGTTTCAGTGGTCGTTCATATTACAAGAGCCCTTGAACGTTTGCATAAATCCGTATCCGTTGCTTTCTTGTCGCATTTCTTTGTTTTGGCTTTCATATATGCAGGTATTTTTGATTCATTTAAATCCCCCTTATCATCGAGGAGTCCAATTTTCATAACAATATATTTATCTAAGCACTTATCCCTAGTATAATCTTTACCAAGTAGTTCTTTCGTTTTATTTGGTGCCCAATTCCTTCATACATTCATGCGTCCCTTTTATGAAATCCAAATATTCTGCCTAATAAAAAAAAACAGGCACTCATTATAAATTTTAAATAAGAGAATAAATTATTATAAATAAAGTACATAAAAATTAATCTGAATATTATTATTAAATAACAGATTTATGTTATTGCAATTAAAAAGACTAAATTGTTCATTTTTTTACTTACCCATGCTACACTTGTAAGAAATAGTATACAAAATAAAATTATAGAACGCATTGCGATTGTTTGATGTTATCGGTTCTACTGAATACTCTATTTATACCTATCTCCAGGGAACCATTGATAAATTAGACATAGGCTGGTGAATTTAATAAATAATGGAACAATAATATCACAAAATATATACAGTTATAATAGAATGCGAGAGTAATATCGCTTATATATTTCAATGGAAAATTATGAATACTGCATATATAATAATAAATTTAATTTGGTAATGAGTTGAATAACAATAATAAAATAATTATATTTTATATCTCTTTTAGGACGATCCATCTTATTCGTGAACTTATAATAATCATTTATAATTTAATATACTATCTATTAAGAGGAATTGATGGGGATATGAAAACTCGTTTTTAGAAAATACTCGAAGACGAATGTAACGAATATACTTGTATAGTAAATGAATTGTTGTTTTATGTATTGATAAGTTATAGTACGATTTTGATTTGCAGCAAGTAATTTTAGATTCTAATCGTGGAAAGTAAAAAGAAAAGTAGCGGTGTGTGAATGTGAAAACATTATTCATAATTCCACATCCTTTGCGATTGCGAGGGCCTAGTAAGGATTAGACTTCAAAGGCTGAGCACGTTAAACCCAAGCGCGGAGGGCTATACCCACGCCCCTCTGGCAGGGTTAATAGGACTAAGACGCAAAGCTAGAGCTGGTCATCTGAGATAAGTAGGGATCCACAATAGATCTGAAAAGGTCACGGTAGAACAGGCGCTGGTTCCACCCATATTACATCTATCTATCTATCTATCTATCTAGCGTAGGTACATGATATTCATATTACTACCATTCATAAAGATACGCTGGAACTGAATCTGGATAGAGTTTTCCAAGGGTGATCAAAAACAAAAATCCTCGATTATGTTTTACTGATTGGAGGGTGGGATAGAGGCCACCCACCTACCCTACATATACATGATAACTTTAATTGCTAATCGTTGATGATTTTGCTGCTAAAAACAGTCAAACACTTTATGCAATAAAAAATGAAAGGAAATCAAAATTTCATCATACATAAAACATTTTATTAATTTACTCACTCAAAAATTTTACCTTTTGAATTTAGTATTAATTCAAATTTTTTTGGTGGGTGGCCTCTATCCCATCCTCCAATCAGTAAAACATTATCAAAAATTAGTTGTATAAATATTTGTATGAATAAATCTCTAAAAATTGCAATTATTTTGTATTTATTTATATTTTACATTTTTAATTAAAACCCTCACTTATGTTTTACTCATTGGAAGGTGGGATAGAGGCCACCCACCCACCCTACATATACAGGATAATTTTCAATACAATTATTGATGATTTTGCTGTTTACAAAACAATAGAACTTTGTATATAATAAAAATAAAGCAGAATCCAAATTTAAGTTTAAATATAAATAACTTATCTCATTTAAGCTTGATTTAAATCTTTTGCACTAAACATATATATAATATTTATTAAGACACACACTCTAAAATTTTCGTTTTCTATAATTTTTTTTTTTCAGTTTTCGATAAAATAATAACAATTCTTGCTTTGAATATAGTTTCCAGCAATCTCTTTTATAAATTGTGATACTTTTTTTTAGAAAAAAGTACTTCTGAAAATTTCTGCAATTTCTTAAGATATATTTGGCACCAATTTTTATGTCAGATTTCAAGTATTCCAACACATTTTGCTTTATATTATCCAAATCTCAGGAATGTAGTTACTCAAAATTTAGTTTCTAGAATTTTCCAGAAATTTATCTTTCTGATTTTTTTAACTTTCTTCTATTTTTTATTTATCACCATTTCTCCAATTTTTCTAGTTTTACGATTTTTTCAGTAATTTGTAAATAACATACTTTTTTTGCTATATATCATCTAAATTTTTTAACAATGCAAAATTTTGTAACAATTTTTCTTTAATTTAATTAATTTATTTATTTATTTGCTTGTTTTAATTCTGTGCTAAAATAAAAACCTAATATATACAAAAATAATATAAAATATATTCATCCAAAATTAAGAATGCACGAGAATCGGACAGAGTTCATCCTTGATGAATGAGAATTCATCACAAGTTTTTTAATATTTTTTTTTTTTTTTAGATTTCTAGAACTGCTTTTAAGTGTTCTAAAATTTATCTGTTTTTTGTCTTTAATTTCTCAAGAATTTTATATATTTCTTGCTTTATGTCATCTGCATTGATCAATAATGCATTTTTTTCGGTAATTTTAGAATTTTGCATCTTAATATTTCTTTAATTTTATAAGAATTCTCTACTTTCAGAATTTTTTATATTTTTAATATTTTTTGCTTTTATGTTATCAACGGGGAAAATTAAGGAGTTAACTACTTGGAGTCAACTGCCCCGATTAAGAATTGATTGTAGGCCTGTTGTTCAAAATCGGATCTCCGTGATTACCTCTAGCTCGTAGGTAGAGAAGGAATATCACACAAAGTAAATACATAAAAGAAATTGCCTGGAGGACAGCAACTTCAGGAACCGCTCTCGCTTCGCCTTTTGCACTATTTGTTGTTGTATGGTGTTATTAAGAATAATAGTACTCAGAACACGCCGGTGGTGGCGCATCGGTTACGGCCCCGAACTGACGTGCAGCAACGTTGATTCGGGTCAGTAGTCGGATGGGTGACCGGTACCATTCACCATTGGGATACAATTAATGGTGCTTTAGAGTGACGGGGGCGATCCTTTAAAGTAACAAGCTCATTTACACACACAAATACACAAATGACACATGGCGGAAGGACCACGTGGTCGATAGCCTAACACTACTACTACTACTACTAGTACTCAGATGTGAAATAAATATAATGGTAAATATATTTAAACAACAACAAAAGCAAACAGAACAATGATGAAAATATAAGAATATATGAAAATACAAAGTGACTATGTACATTAACTTACGATATACTAATGCAAATGGTAAATTGGATTCGTGACTGATAACTTGTGACTGGTAAATGATAACTGAAGACTGATGAATAACTTGTAACCGCTTGGATGCAACTGCTAACTGATAACTTCTAACTGATTTTGGGTAAGCGACGACGTGATATATATACACCCCTACCCTTATTGTATTTGCGAATGTCTAAGTTTTACACTGATGAATTAATATGTACATTACCTAACTCTATTTAGACCTAACATTATATTTACACTATCTATAACTAATTAGTATGTGAACCTTACTCATACGTAACGTACGTGGATGCGTATATTATAACAAGTACCATGTGTAACGGTGAGTGATAATATTGTCGTCTTGAACGGTGCGTACCTCGTGTTTGGTATCGTTTTATTTGTCATGACACATGGAAGGGAGATTATTAAATTCTTGGAAACGGAAAAGAGATTATTGGCAAATGTATTTATGATGTGCAATAAAGTGATTTGGCGAATTTGAAATATTTATGATTATAATGCCCTTAATTTTATTGCAGCAATGCCTTTAGTTTTCCGTTTCTAATCTTAAGGGTTTTGTGATTGTCACGTACACAAAACGGTCGTTTACACACGGTACATTGTTTTAGAAATCCCAATGCGGGCAAAAATAACCAACGTAAGTTACGTGTGAGGATATATGATGACCTACCCTAATATTATGATTAACATGCATCCTAACTATACATGTCTAAATCATGTTATATTAATGTATGCATTACGAACATTACTCATTTTGAAAATAAACTTATGAAGCAAAATGAAAATGAAATGGTTTTGATAAAATAAGTATGTTATCCGACATTCACGATAGAATGCCGGTAACAATGTTATTGAAATTTTGAAATATTTCTTTTCTAAATTTTAATTTTATTTTTAGAATTTTTCTGAGATTTTCCAAAGATTCAACAATCCTACACTAATTTTACTTCTAGATTTCTAGAGCATTTCAGCAAGCTTCGTATCATTTTGTAATAATTTTTTACTATTTTTCTATTAACTTATAAGTATTTTTCTTTTAAATTGCAAGAATTTTGTTAAATTGTTCTAATTTATTTTATCAAGTAGTAGTAGTAACATATATTTATTGACAAATTTTGTACATATTTACATTGGAATAGTGAATAATGAATGAGGTTTTAATGTATTAATTTGTCAAAAGGCTATCGACCAGAGGTCTTTCTGCCTTGTGCTGTCCAGTCATATGGCGTCAGTCGTTATTGCGTGAAAGGATGAAATGTTGAAATGAAATCAAATATGGTTGAATTGGGATTTTTAAATTTAGGGTTTATACTAGGGTTTCTAGGAAGACAATATTGGGATAATATATGGAAGTTGAAAGGATTTTTGGAGAATTTTTCTGTTAGGAATCGAAGGCGTTCTAGGATAGGGATAACTAAAGTGATTACGGGAGGTTGGAATTTTATCAATTTTTCTGTAATACAAGAAATAAAGTATTTCCTAATCGTTTTATATTTTTTACTTTCCCTATATACGAAGTATATACAGGGTGTCTCAGACCACCCGTACCAGCCTTTTATTTCGACAACGCTTAGTCAAATGTGACTGGGAGAAAACTATTTTATTACCAAAGTGAACCCAAGGAATCCACTGATGAATTTATTTTTTACCGGAATTATCCGGAAGTACCCGGCACCGGAAGTAACTTTCAAATGACAACATAGGTCGAGTATGGTATTAATTGATAGGTCTTTTTAAAAGAAACAACTTTTATTAAAACGTTTTTTTAATATTTTGCATATTTACAAACATAAACGAAAGAACTAAATTAAAATTAGTTATCTATTCAACACTCAATTTCTTCAAGTAGGCCTTACTTTTTTTGTTAGAACAACAATTTGTATATGTGTTAATATTTGCAATATTCTTACATGAATCTTCGTATTGTTCCTTAATACTTTCCTTGGGGAATATGTTATTTTCTACACTCAAGTGAGAAGAGTTTCTCTTATTCAAAACTGAATTATTATTTTAATATGAATGGCTTCTATAGTACCAACCCTTTATTTCCACAAACAAAAAATACCAATTATTTATTCAACGATTCAAATAAGAGCATGAAAGTAAAGAAAATGATAATTAAAACAAGTATTCCATTATTTATGGTATGTTCAAATTGCCTTCCTTCTTGATGAATGCATCTTTGTAGCCGATTTCGAACATCGTTGACGGCCCGTAGTATCTCATCTTCACTAAGTGAACGGCAAACATTCCGTATCCTCTCCTTAATATTATCCTTCGTGGTTGGAAGCTCTTTATAGACAAGGTCTTTCATACGTCCCCACAAGAAGAAGTCAAGATGCGTTATGTCAAGAGAACGAGGTGGCTATGGAAATGGCCCTAACCTTCCAAACTATCGACCAAGGAAAAGGCCATCAACGGTTTGACGAGAAACTCTTGCATAATGAGCTGGACAACCATCTTATTGCAAATACATTGTTAAACGTGTCGCATATGGAACGTCATCTAGAAGATCAATAAGATTATTTTCTAAAAAAATCAGCGTATTTAGCTCCATTTAATGAACGAATAATGATTAAATTAAAACACCAAACATGTTGATTATCAACTTCTCTTAACCAATGAAGGTTTTCATTGCTCATTACAATTGTTTATGTTTATTTTAAAAAAATTACTAATATTCCAAACAAACAAGTTAACTGTTGGTAATTCTACTCAGCGATCTATGACAGTGCATTTTTCTAAAACACTCAGGCCATGTACACAAACTAAAGTTATCTGCGCAAGCACCGTTAAAAAAGTAATGACTTCCTTTGCACGGGGGGTTCCCTTTTCTAATAATACCCGACATATATTGATACTATTCGCCTCTTTGGTATCGTAAATCGTTACATTGTTTTACATTAAAAGAGCGCGATCCACATCTCGTAGTTCAATTTATAATATTTCTTGACTTACTTGGTTTAAATGTAAAAGATAGAAACCGAAACTGTTTACACGTCGCATGTAAATCCTAAATTTTTAGTGGTTGCTGATAAATTACCAATTTATTATAATTCGATCAATTATACATAAGGTATTTTTTTTTGATTTTAGGAATAATATATGCATTCTTTTAAATTAATTTATTTCTGATTTTTGTTGTAATTAAATTAGTAAATGAAAATTGATAATCCACGTTGGATTCATTTGTTCAGAAAATTAAAAAAACTGACGATTCTTCAACAAATAAAGATCGATCTTTGTCAACAGTCAATTTAAATTATCCATCTACATCTTCATTGACATTTAGCGAATACAGTAGAATCTTCACTAGGTTATTCCCAGCAAGAGAAAAAGGAGCATACAACATGTACATATAGTAATGTTGAAATTTACATCCACATAGTTAAATTTAGTAATGTTAATGAAATTCGAATTTTAAATTGTAAAAGAAAACCAAATGATACTTTTGTGTTACCCTATTCTGTACATAAAAAAAAGGAAGGATGTTAAATATTACTTGTCTGGAAAACATTTTAGACAATTTAATTGGTAAATGTTTTCTAATCATTTAAACAGATTATTTTGCAAATATTGCTTCTTTTTTACACAATTTGGTGGGTTGCACCAACAAGTGCCATTGCAAAAATAAGTATCTCAGACAGTATCTCAATATTCTAAATTTTAAGGTAAAAATGTTGTGTTATAAAAATATTACCATAAAAATTCAATTGTTTATGCGAAATTGTTTTATAAAATCACGAGATATAAGAAATAAATTAAATATGGACAGACTTCGACAAATTGAAGAAAATAGACATAGATTAAAACCAATAATCAAAAGTATCATATTTAGGGGAAACAAAATATTCCCTTACGAGGTCATCGTGATGCTGGTTCTCTCTTAAATACAATATCTATTACAAACTAGGGCAATGTTTGTGAAATTCTACATTTAGAATTGCATCTGGCGACAACTTTAAAAAATCATTTGGAAAACCGTTAAACATTTTTCACAAATGTCTCTTGAAATATGATAATTCTAATGATGTTACTCATGAGCCTATACTTGAATTGGAACAGATGGATGTTTCGTTATGATGGAAGAATTGAAGGGTGCTGTATCTATATTGCAGTCAACCTTGTCCAATGTTTTTAGAACACTATATTTCAAGCATGCTTTAAATTTGTCCATATCAAAATGTTTGCAAGTACAGGCTGCCCACAATTCCATTGGTACCATTAAAGAAGTCATTTAATTTTTTAAAGCCTCGTTCAAAAGATACCATGTGATAAACATGCTCTTGCGACATTGTGGAGTTATTGGAATGAATCATCTAATAAAGCTAAATTGCTAATTGATTCGATTTGTACCCCAATTTTCACAGTTAGCCTATGCTCTTTGTCCGATAATTTTAGAAATACAGTGACTTTGAGTAAATAGAATAAATAAAATGAATCTTACTCTAATAACTTTATAAATAACACTATTGACGTTTTATCCAACAAGGGGAATAAATACTGCTACATCTTTTAAACAATTTATAATGATGCAGTCAGTATTTTAAACGAATTACAAATTGAAATGACAAAACCGCGAGTTACCAAATACCAGAGGAATAGACCAAACCTGGATCAACCTATTATAGCAGATTATTTTTATTTATCTTTTCCCCTTTTATCAATTATGGGTATCAGACTTATTCTCTATAATATGTCTCAGTTAATTTCTTTTACACTTCTTTACCACTGTTGCGTAGCTTGTGCTATTTTCTTATTTTTTTCCATTCTATTCCTTTTCTTTCCGCTGCTTGATGTACTTGCTCGTTCCAACCCTTCCTTGGTCTTCCTAATTCCCTCTATCTTTCTTAGGTATCTCATTTCCATTGCATTGGTTTTTATTTTTATTACTCTCTGTGGTTACTCACGATTCAATACTATATAGCAGTTTATGTCTTTTATATACTTCTGTTTTTATTGTTTTTGTAATCACTTGTTTCTCTAAGAATGTTTTCTTTATTGTGTTGTAGATCATTCCTACTTTGCCTAGTTTTTCATCTTTTTCTGATTCTATCTTCCCTGTTTCTTCTATTGTTGATCCCAGGTATTTAACCCTATTTTGTGATTGCTCTCTTTTGATGATATTATATTTATCTTTTCCAGCTCTTTTTTGAATATTTCCAGGTTTGATTGCAGCCTCCAGTTCTTCGATTATTATTTCGTTGATTCCTCCATTTGTTTCACCTTCTATATCTCCGTGATGGTCTGTTTAGGTTATTTCATTAAATAATTTTTTCCATCTTTCTAATATCTTCTTTTCTTTTGTTATTATATTTACGTTTTTGTCTTTATACTTGGCTGGGTTAATGTATTTTAATTGCTCATTTGTTTAATAGTGCTGTTAAACATCTTTTGGTTTTTTGTAAACGTTTCTTTCAGTTTCTTGCCAAACTGCTCCAAGTATTGCTTTTTGCTATCTTAAATTGTTGTTCCACTATTTTATTTGCTATTATATATCTTCTATAATCTTATTCTTTCCTTGTTTTTATGTAAGTTTTTCAAATCTCTTCTTTTGTTTTTACAAATTGTTTTACCTCTTCTGACTATCACCTGTTTTTCTTCCTCTGTTTGTTTGATATAGTGATTGTTTCACAGCTTTCTTGGGCTGCTTCACTTTTGATTTCTTTGAACTTTTTCTATTTGCTTTCTGCTCCTTCTATTTTGTTTGTCTTTTTCTCTATTTTTGATTGGTATTCATTCCTAGTTTCTTTCTTTTCAATTTTTGGCTTTATGTGTTTTTGTTTATTATTGTTTTCGACTTCGTATACTTCAAGATTTCGGCTTCTGTGTTAATTTATAATTTTACCAAGTAGTGGTCGCTCCCTACTTCAGCTTGTCTTATTACTTTAACATCTTTCACCTTTTCCATTCTTCTGCGTGTACATGGTTCGCTGTTTCAAGTTCCTCTGAACTGAGCAGAGGATTAGTATCGAATTAATATATATTTACCTCTCCTGAATAATATTATTACAGATATGCAATACAGATTTAATAAAGACACGAATTTGTTCAAATTTAACACAATACCTAGTGTTTTATTGATAACAAACTGGCGAAGATTTAGATGCCACTTCAAAATCTGTTGCAACATATTTAAATAAAATTTTACCTGAAAACGTAACATGTGCAATAGCAATTAAGTCTGAATTGGAATTTTGGAAATTACAATGGCAAAAGAAAAATAAAATCAAAGAACAAATACCAGAAAATGCTTTAGATGTATACAGATAATATGACCCGAATATTTACTGAACATAAAAATAATTTTACAAATATTATGTACTCTTCCTGTTAGCGTTGCTTCTGCAGAAAGAAGTTTTTCTGCACTGAAAAGATTCAAATCGTGGTTGCGAGCCACTATGTCTGAAGAATATCTAACCGAGTTAGCTGTATTACATATTCATTGATATATGGATATTAATATTGACAATATTATTAAAAAGCAAAGAAAATCGTTTTTTTAATAAATTTAGTTACAAAAATCTGTTTCAAATTTTACAAAATATTTTATTATGATTTTATATGTGCTATATTTATTTCGGGTGTGATATTATTTTGTTTATATTAAAAAATAATAGAATTATATTTTATTTATTTATGGAATAAAAAAAATATGTTAATTTTTTTACAAATTAAAGCCAGTTAACTGGAAACGCCCTTGCCGGTGCCGGGTACTTTCGGATTATTCCGGTAAAAAATAAATTCATCAGTGTTCCTTGGGTTCACTTTGGAATAAAAATGTTTGTCCCCGTAACATTCGACCATGCGTTGTCGAAATAAATAGCTGGTACGGGTGGTCTGAGACACCCGGTATAGGGGAAGTATTGTGATCGTGATTTTTTAAAAAAAATTTTTTTTTGCGGAAATATCCGTTTTGAGGTCCCCTGAATCCATTCCATTAATTTCTGGAATTTTTTTTTGTGTCTGTGTGTGTGGCTGTGTGTCTGTCTGTCGGTGGGCGCTGTATCTCAAAAACGAATGATGCGATTGAGATGAAACTTTAAACTTAGGATTTTATTGTTAAAAACTGGAACTGAAAAGCTTTTGGTAAATATTCATAAACCGGAAGTGGGTGTTTACTCGAGGCGGTTTTTTGTTTTTTTCCAAAATTTTTAAATATATAAAATATTACAAAACTTTTCAAATTTGAAGGGAATGAAAAATTGAACAAGTTTCATTAAAATATATTTTTCATAAAATTCTTAACTTTCGAGAAAAAAAAATAAAAATTGAAATTTTTCACATTTCTTGCCAATTGCGAATAAACTATTGGAGTTACATGAAATTTATATAACAAATAATTGTAGAGAATTTAAGACTAAACAAATTATTAAGAATAGCTTTTTTGCCTAAACCTCATAGTTTTCACGTAAAATATAGGGGAAGTACTATGATGGCCACATCACCATTTTTAGCTTTACATTTGTGTAATTTTCTAAATTTTCCAGAATGTTCCTTCTAAATCTTTTCAATTCGTAGAATATACTGTTTTGTAGTTTAGCGTGATCGATTTTTTAACTTTTACTTGTTCGTAATCGTTACCTACCTTACGCAGGTCAATAAAGAGCGGAAATAAAAATACTTCGTTGCACTTACTTATCTATTCACCATTAATGTAAAATGAATATTTACACTATTTACTAGTTTGCATATTACACGTTAACAATTATGAGGTCTAAAAAAGTATAATAGCAAGATTTTTTGATGTTGATAGGTCGAGATATATAAATGGAATGCCCGTCTTCACTGACGGTACAAAAATTTGAAATTGTAAAAAAAGGAGGGGAGTTGCGCTGTAATTAACCGAAAGATATTTCATGGGTATAAATTTGGCCCTTTTCTCCTATGAAGGGTGAGGGATTTTTTTCTTGGAATAACAAAGTGCTTGATTTTTGACCATTTGCGGATGTTTACTATTTGCTTAAATTCCACGAAACATCGAGTGACGAGAAACAGCACCTCCTGTCTTGACAAAGGTCTGTTTAATATTATAACAGTTAAATATATCTGGTCACTCTATTGTATGATAAAACTACTGACCTGTTTTATATTTAGAAAAAAGCTAATTGCCTGCAAATGAATGTCTTAATAAAATAAATAAGAAAATTAAATATGTATAAAAATATATGAACAAAATAATAAAATAATAAATATATGATTTAGTAGGCAGAGTCATGGTTCAAAAAAATAAATAAATATTCAAAATAGAGAAAAAAATATGAATAGGGCGCCATTTGATTTATAAGGTAGATCTCAATAATGTACTTACACCCTTTAAAAAAATCAAGAAAATATAGGGAGTTGAAAATAAAGTTTGTAATAAAAAAATATCTAAATTAAATAATATATTAAAAATATATTTGATTCAATTAAGTATAAAGAAAATAAATAACTAATGCTTATAAAAAATACAGATAATACAACTACTTCGAGAAACTTGAGAATATAGAAAACATTGACCTCAAACCATTCGTAGTTTTTAACAAATCAAACAAATTAAACCGCATGAACTTAAAATATATTAACGACACAAAATTTTTAGAGAAAATGACGTCACCCCTCTTTGCAACAATTTAAAAATGCAAGAAAATTAATAAATTAAATTAAACTAAATTAAATTAAAGAAATTGACTTTAAAAAATAATAACGATTCTTTCTTTTATATTCACACACAGTGATTAACATTAATTAAAAATAAAGTAATACTACATATATTTGTCTTAACAGAAAAATCTTAAAATTCTAATACGGTACCTACTAAATTATTTATTTTTATTTAGTAAAACATTTTCCTCCTTTTTTTTAATCCAAAAATTAATTACTAAACGCGGCCATCGATCTTAGCGTGTCTGACAAATTTATTTACGTCTATCTTCAATGTTAATCGATTGCGTAACTTAATTATTTTTTTTACAAAAATTTAAATAATATTCCTTTTTACACTATAGCAAAGTAAACTTATCTTGATTTCGTAGTGATTCCTTCTTCCGTCACGTCTCCTACAATAACCGCTCTCGATTCCAACTTTCACCGGAATCATTAGCTAATTCCTCACGATAACGAACCGAAGCAATAATAGTACCCTCGCTCGGAAAAACATCTACCAATACTCAGCTGGATTCCAAATATAGTCGGGATTGAATTAATTATTATTATAACTCAAACTTTGAGGCCTAAAATAAGTCGAATCTGACTTTAGTCGGAATTCCAGCAAAGGAAATAACCGTCCAAAATTACAAATATATATAATTACCTGTAGATGAAAATCGTCCTCCAATGATTTAATGATTCATTAATATATTATTGAGGAGATCACACAGAAGCTCTTGGAATTTATAAATTTTCAACACCGCACACAGCACGTGACTTTCTAATCAATCTTTGTTTTCTAATCGACCTCTTAATTAAATGACTGGTAGTTTCGATCTATTGACAACAAATAACAAAATTAAGTGAATTAAAGTAGATTTTTGAAACAACCTATATTAAATGCTGGTTTTGAATTTAATTACATTTATCTTTCTATTTTCTCCTTACTATTATATTATTTATTTTACATTTTAATTGAAAATTAAAGAGTAGCCAAACGTGCACGTTACAATATATATCCTTAACTTTTCTTTGAGATTTATAGAACATTCGAGAAAATTTTCTTTCAATTATAACCGAAGTTATCACTATTTTTAAATTTATCTTATCAAAATTTTTCGGGATTTTTTTAATACTTTTTAATCAGAGTTTACTATTTTTTTTCTAGAGGAGATATAGGGGATCCTTGTACAGGAATAAAGGGAGGGGAGTAGGTGTTGTTGATTTTGATTTTAAGGGATCTGTTGGAAAGGAATTGATTGATAATGAAGATAATATGTGTCGGAATCTTAAGGAGGTAGCACTTGTATAACAGACCTTGATGCCACACAGAGTCAAAGGCTTTTTGTATATCTACTAGTAAGACGGCTGATGAATTTCATTCAAGGTGTGTTTTTTTTTATGTTTGAGTTAAGGATGGTAAGTGGAAGGGTAGTGGATCGTTTTGGGAAGCCAAATTGGTATTTTGGGATGCGGTCACGGATGAGGGATATTATTTTGTTTTTAAGGAGTGATTCGTAGAATTTTCCAAGGACAGGCAGTAGCGTAATAGGACGCTAGCTGGATATTAGGGAAGGAGGATGGTCACGTTTGGGGATACAAATGATTATTCCTAATTTCCATTCGGAGGGGTAATATTTATCTTGGTAAATGAAATTGAGGATGTTGAGAATATGGACGTGTATGTGGGATAGTAAAGATTTTAGTATATGTCTATGTACTAGGTTGTGTCCAGTCGGTGTATTTTTGCCCTTTTTTAAAGTGTTGAAATAGTCTGTAAAAATATTCATCGGTTTTGAACTGTCATTGAATCTAAAGAAATTGTTGTACCAGTCGTTTACAAGTTGAAAGGTTGATTGGTCAAAATTAGGGTCTTGTGTCTGTGAATGAATATAATTGAAATGGTCTGCAAATTTACGTGTGATAATGTCTGGGTCTGTTATGGTCTCGTCAGTGATAGGGTCGTAAACTACTTGTAGTTTGTCCGTCTTTTTATTTCTAAGTTTACTAATTTCAGTCCAAAACTTTTTACATTTTGAGTCGTTAATTTTCTTACAGCTATTGATCCAAGTGTCCATCTTATATTCCGTAATTAGTTTTTTAATGTTTTTGTTAAGTTTATTGAATTTTTGTCGAAGTTCAGGAGTATCCGTTAGTTGAATGCCTCTGTAGATTTGTCTTTTATGTTTGATAAGGCGAAGGATAAAATTTGGAAGAGGATATTTATAAAATTGTTTTTTAATTTGAGGAGTCTTTTCTTTTATTGATTTATATAGGATTTCGTTGATTTGGGTAATGGTGTTAGGATTAATATTGGGATTGGAAGCGATGGATTGGGTCAAGTCTGTAGCAGCTGTCTTTGTGTCACATTTGCTAAAGTTGCAAATTAGGTTAGGAATTTGTTGTGGGAGATTAGATGGGATTTTTAATTGAAAGGTGATGGCTAGGTGATCGCAGCGTAGGTCGGGGACAAGGTTGACAGAGTGTATGAGGTTTTGGATATTCTGGGTACAGAGTAGGACATCAGGAGACGCTTGTGTGTCATTCATGATAAAAGTGGGTGGAGTAGGGATACGAACGAAGTTAGAGTTGGATAGGAAAGAGGAAAAGTGTCGTGATTTTTGTTTGTTTGTATTGAAGTCGACAATGATAATTGCATTATCGTAGAGTGAGGCTTTTATAAAAATGGAGTCTTCAATAGGGGAATGGGGGTCAATGTATACAAGAAACAAATTAATTTAGAATGTGGGAAAGGATATGGTGAAATGTAAACATTCATTTAATGGGTGATTAATTTTGGGAGGATTTGATCTGCCTATTTTGACTGAGGGATGGGATGCAGCTATTGACCCCCTCTCATGTTTTCATTATGCACTCTGGTTTGTATCTAAATAAATGGCCAATTTTGAAAAGAGAATGGAGTTTTGGATTTGGTTTCAACGAGCATACAGAGGTGTGTAGGGTTGTTAGTAAGGTAGTTGTTAAGGATAAGGATTTATTAGCGAGCGAGTTAATGTTGCAATACAACACATTGAGGCTATTGAACTGTTCTCTCATTTTTCTAGAATTCCAAAAAATTGACACATCAGTGTTGATTTCATTTTTTCCAATTTGCAATTTTTACATCTTACTCCTCATATCTGAAGCAGATGGCACGTTTTTTCCGTGTTTATTCTTAAGGTTTTGATTTCAGTGGATTGTTTTTATTTGTAGAATACGAGTATTTTTTTCAAATCTCTAGATTTTTTATTATACAATTTTCTCTTTTTAAATCAATCTATTTTTTCTAAACAATAAATTTCTAAAAATGTTTATTAATAATAATAATAACAACAATAATAATAAAAATAATAATAATATTAGTAATGATAATAATAATAATAATAATTTTCTTGGAATATATAGGAATCGTATTAATATCGTTAGAGCACATGACCTCAATTACACCCCGTTATACTTAAACATACCGGCTAACGGAGAAGACGTGATTTTGAACCTTGAGGCAGATGCTGAGAAAAGTTGGCAAGAAAAGGCACTCCATGGAAAATACGCCACCTCACTTAAATGTGCAGCAGTAGATACAGATGCAACATTTGAATATCTACAGAGGGAATACCTCCACGCTGAAACGGAGGGTTTTTTAAATGCTATTCAAGATGGTGTTATACGCACGTGTAATTATGAGAAATACATCCTCAAAGCCGATATCAAGGACAGGTGTAGAAAGTGTAATGTTCCAGCAGAAACAATCGACAATATAATAGGCGGCTGCACACACCTAGCAAACAGTGCATACCTGTGTAAACATAACCAAGTCTGTAAAATTATACACCTACAGTTGGCACAAAAGTTCGAATTAATCATAACCCACCACCTCATTATAACTATGAACCAGAGGCAGTTCTTGAATCTACTGTGTTGTCTTATACTGGGACAGGCCAATAATAACTGATAGGACTGTCGACTACAACCGCCCTGATATCATATTAATTAATAATGAAAAAAAGTCATGCTTGATTATTGATTGCAATACCTTTGACGCACAATAACAGCAAAACAGAGGCTAAAAAACAACTAAGTATGGAAATAAAGAAAATCTGGCAACTAAACATAGTAGTAATTATCCCAATTGTAATATCATCTAACGGTGTAGTATCAGAAAATACAACAAAATTTGGAGCGCTGTGAACTTCCGAAGAAACTTCTGACCCCCATCCAAAAAGCAGTAATACTATAAACATGACATATAGTGCGGAAATTCTTAAATAAAAGTTCAAGCTGAACTGCTTTGCTATTATTCAGATAAAACTAGCTATAAGCTAAGATAAACAAAACAAACAAATAATAATAATTACATTGCAGGGTAATATAAGGGCTATAATGCAGAAATAAAATACAATATATAACACAAACAAAATAAAAATGTAAGTATATAAAAATAATTAAATTATAAGTAGGCAGTGATGGATGAGATTATTAAATAACTAACGATCCAAGATTTTTTTAATTCCTTAAGCTATACTGAAAAAGTAATACCTTAATCTAGAAATTAAATTAAAGTTTCCAAAATATTTTTTAGAAATGTTAAGCTTTTAGCTTTACATTTTCTGAATATACCCAAATACCTCTTCTAAATTATAAGGTTTTCTTTTCAATAATAATAATTTTCAAATAACTTTCTTTCTTTCAAATTTTGTAATTAAAGCTACTGAAAACCGTGAGGCGATCAGTAATTACACTTAATATGCATATGTAGGGTGGTCTCTAACCCATCCTCGAATCAGTAAAACATAAGCGAGGGTTTTAATTGAACGTTGTAAAACGTAAATAAATATAACATTAATTTAATAGATTTATTCAAAATAAATTTTGAAATTTAAGAAATTTTGAAAAATAAGACAGGTTAAAAAATTTTAAAGAGAATGAAAAACTGAACAAATTTTATTAAAGCATATTTTTCATAAAGTTCATAAAATAATTAAAACGTAATAATTTTGACATTTTTTTCCTATGGCTAATAAACTATATGAGTTAAATGAAATTCATATAACAAGTAATTGTAAAATATAGGGTACCATATAAGTACTATGATGGCCACATCACCATTTTTTAGTTTTATGCTCGGCAATGTATTATCACTTTTTACAGAACTATAGCTTCGACCTTTGCGGGTCATTATCAAGTGTTGAATAAAGAAAAATACAAGTAGTTAACAATTTATAGGTGAGATATGATTTTTTATTGAACATTATTAGAACAAAGAAGATTTATTACAAAGGATTAACTAAATGTGATTAAGTGATGCAGAGCGGATTAAAGTGGCACATGTCATTATATGTCTGTTTATCGGGGGTGTTTTGTGCGGCTGTGGTGGTCATTGTAATTGTATTCCATGTTTATGTGGATGTAGTGGATTTTTAGTAGTAGTATGTGAGCGTTTTAGTTTTTTTGTTAGTCTGGTCTTAGACATTTTCGAGCAGTTTAGCTTCTTTTTGGTCAGACTCTTCTCGGTTTTGGGGTGATTTAAACTAGTTTGCAGGCTCCGTGAATGACACTATCCTTGAATAGCATATTGGTTATTGTATGTCAATATAAGTATTCACTATAAACAAGTGTCCTCTTAACGATTATTTCCGAAAACTTGTGATGCGGAACGTGCTCATGCCCTTCAAAGTCAATACATCTTTAAATTATCTATTGCTTTGCTTAGTTTTAAGTGTAAGTTTTTTACATGTCATTAAACTTTTCGTTGTTACTTGGAGATTAAGTGATAATTAGTTGACAACCGCTATGTGTATTATATCTCTCAAAATATCTGAAATGATTTTGAATGTTAATTACAGTATTCTATTTAATATAATTAAATGTGTGTATGTAAGTTTTGTCTTAAAAGCTCTACCAAGAGAGGTTTAAGTAACTAAAAGGTTAAACTTAAACTTTTATACTTTATCCGAAGAAAGAAATACCGCAAACATACTTTTGCATATAACTAAAAACAGCGACAACAAATAATAAAAGAAGAAGAGGACGAAGAAACAAAAATTATTATAATTATATAATGTAATACTATCTAAGATGTTTTCTATCTCTGTCTTTCGCATAAAAATTAACGTATTTTTTGTGGAAACAGATTTTGTACTCATTATAATGTATCTATTTAATAGAGAATTACTAAAAATTTATACATACCTGCTGAATTACAATTAGATCAAATATTCTCAATTAGATTTATTGCAGTTCCGAAATCCAATAAACTTTTAATATGAGAGTTTGTATATATTGGATCTTATTAATTAGGAATTATTATTAACAATGAATCAATTTACCTCACAATTATGCATAACGCTGTAATAGACAATTTTTAACATACCGTATACAAATTGGCAAGTTAGAAATTGATAAAATAAACTGTTTTTCCTATGATGAAACGGTTTTGATATTAACCAATTTTATTCTCAGAGCTTCGGTCTATTTGCCTACACCTCTGGGCAATCACACACTCAGAAAAAGGACATTATATTTTCTTAGTTGTCTTAATTAGTCAAAAATCCAATTCAATAGAAGAATTATAAGGAAGAAATATTAAGATATTTTGTTTTGTTACGTGAAGTTTATT
Organism: Ontholestes murinus; assembly: GCA_963969525.1. Taxonomy (NCBI): domain Eukaryota; kingdom Metazoa; phylum Arthropoda; class Insecta; order Coleoptera; family Staphylinidae; genus Ontholestes; species Ontholestes murinus. Next base: position 76,620,757 of record OZ018387.1, read on the forward strand.
TAATTAATTAAATGAAACAATTAGTATTTTTTCTTCTTCACTAGTTTATTTAAAACGCTAAATATACATTTCGTCAACTAAGTAGACATTTTCAATACCTGTAATAAACTAGTTTTATTCATTTCGGCAGAATAAACTGCATTTAACGACGACTTTCATTATTACATACATACATTATACAAAACAATATTCAACATTTGGTATTCCAATTGACAAGATAATAATTGATTGAATCAACATTTTAAATAAATTTAATACATACAAAACATATAATTACAGATATTAGTTATTTAATTGAATAGGTGATGATTTATAAAAATAAATAAGAATAAATCCTTTTTTAAATAAGCATACTTTAAACTTAAAATTAAAATAATATAACATAATAATAAAAATTATATATATATATATATATATTTATATGAAGGTGATGAACCAATAATAGATGCAGTAATCTTAATCATTAGCCAAACATGCAGATATTTTAGGTACAATTACAAAATATGAATCTATATTATGTATATAGTCAAACACAATATGAATTCAACTGTAAAATAGATAGCACGCGGTATTGTGAGCATTGGTGAAAGTATAACTGCAATAAATTAATCATGCAAATTGTTATTAGCTAGTTTATTTTAATCGGATTATACATAAATGATAAATATTACCTTGCTCTATCAACAGAATGCACACATATAAGAGCATATATAACAGGCAGACTGTATGTGATTCAATTTTACAATTACAGCAAAATTATACATCCGGGGGATCCTATTTTAAGTTGGATACTAGTTACAATTTCAAATATGTAATATTTACAATAGAATCTCTTTTCTAATTTCTTACACATGTAACTGAATATTAAAATTGGTAGTCTATAATTAAATATAATATATTTTCGCATTTTTCTAACTTACTTGTAAACGATATCAGAAATTAATTTAAGTTGAAAATTTATTTATTTACTTGGGTTTTGAGAATATACACAATTTAATGTCGATGCACTGCGACAACATTGTAATTTTTGAATCATAATTTCATCTACCTGATGAAGCCACTGTGTGGCGAAACAATTGTCGCAGTGCATCGACAATAAATTGTGTAAATTCTGAAAACCCAAGTGTTTTATTTATCACCTATATAAAGGAATTTCACCAAGTAAAAGCCTCATCAATCCAATATTTATTTATTTATTTATACATTTAAAAACAAATTAACTACAAAATATACTATTGGATTGATGCGGCTGTTACTTGTCGAAACTCCATAATAACACTTAAATAAATACTGACACAGTATAGGGTTTCTAAATGTTTTTAATTTTGTACTACAACAATGTTTCACCACACAGTGGCTTCATCAGGTAGATGAAAATATGATTCAAAATTACAATTATCACTTATATACTAGTGAACAAGGTTGGAAGGGGGGGGGGTGTTGTTTATTACAATAATATGGAAATTACATTGTATACTATTAACCGAATGCTAAAAATGTGGACATAAAATATAAACACATATATAAACAGGCGTGTATATAAATAAGTAATAAACTTATTGATTTCCATCGACTCTAATAAATTTAGTTTTAAAACTTTGATTTGTTTATGTAAAATTTTTAAATTATGGTTAAATGAGTGGCCGTGTTCTGTTAAATGTTCTGCGTAAGTTGAATTCGATTTTCCTTGACAAAAACAAGCTCTATGTTCCTTGATACGTTGTTCAAAACTTCTTCCAGTTTGCCCAACGTAAACTTTAGGACAATCTCCACAAGTTAATAAATAGACACCAGATTCTGTGTTCTTATTTGTTTTATCTTTAGAATTGTTGATGAATTTTGATAGTGTATTCGTAGTATTAAATGATGTTTTAATAGTCCAAGATGGCCGCACCGCTTAAAAGTGTGTCCGAAGACTTGGAATGTAATTTGTGCTTAGCGGTAGTTAAGAGATATGCAAAGTGCAAGAAGTGTGATATAGTTTATAATAACGGGTGTGCCCTCAAAATAGTGGGTCTCTATGTCGATGGAAATTCAAATATCGTCTTTTGCGACGAAAAACAGCTGGACATAACCCACACGATGGCCGATAGTCAACAATTGTGCGTGCCCAGCATTAGTTGCGAAATCTCAAAACTTTGGAGTGAAATAAATGCTATCAAGGTAAATATTGCGAATAAGTCCTCATTATTAGATAATAACAAACCGGGAGAAGTCAAATTGAATAAAATAACAAGCAATAATAATAAACCTGAAGTTGGCTCTAGTGCTCCGAAAGGCAACACAGCAGTCATATCTGTATGCTCAGAAGATGCCAACGCTGTGCGCACACGTACATCTGAGAGTTCCCAGCGCGAAAATAACACAAACAATCGAAGAGTTCTGCGTTCTTCAAAAGTCCAGCAAACTCATAATCCAGGCGAAGATGATGTATTCACTGAAGTGGTATATAAAAAGCGGCGCAAGCAACATAACAAAGCTGTCGTCGGAACGGGTAGCAGTGGAAGTTTGAAAATTCGGGCAGAACCGGTTGGTTACTCGTCAAGCGGATCCAAAATACGTACACAGAAAATGATGTCAGAGATCACGTGCACACTATCCTAGGACATAAAAACATAACGTGTGAAAAGGTTCAGTTAACTCCCTCAAATTCAGGCTTCAAAATCAGCGCCGATTTTCGAGAACATGATAAATTAATGAATCCACAAAATTGGCCTGACGGCGCGTTGATAAGCAGGTATATTTTTATGCGGGCCCGGCGACGCGCAAATGAATCGTAGCGCGTATAAAAAACTCGAAAACAAAATAAATATATATTTCACAAATATACAAAGCATACGAAATAAAATCAATGAATTCGAAGCATTTCTAGCCGAACACAACAATATATTCGATATGATTTGCTTTTGTGAGCACTGGCTCAATGATACGGAATGTAGTCAATTGCGCTTTGACACTTTATGCTTAGGTCCATTTTTTGCACGTAAGGTATATCTACACGGGGGAGTGATGCAACTAATAAACAAAAATATCAGTTTTAAAAATCTTACATCTCTTAATAATCTATCCGAAGAGAAATGCTGCGAAATAGCTGCTTCACTCATCCCGTCATTAGATCTAATTGTTATTGTTGTGTATCGTTCTCCTGCAGGAGATTTTAATAATTTTATTTATATTTTAGGAAAATTATTGGATGGCCTCAGCATTCGTAAAAATATTGTTTTATGTGGTGATTTCAATGTCAAATATAATAGTACTAATCAGCAAGCGTCCTATATCTGTGATATACTAACATCTTATGGTATGTACTCCTTAGTAAACTTCCCAACGAGGAAAGCTAATTGTTTAGATAACGTTTTCTCTAACATTAAAGACGGTTCTATTAAAGTTTGTTCAATGGACACAGGATTATCCGATCATATTGGCATTCACGTTCAGCTTGAACTAACACTAAACTCAAATATTAAAAATCAAGTTATAAGACCTATAACCGAGCATGGTAAATTTAGCCTTTTTAATCTTCTTGAATGTACAAATTTCAGTTATATCGATAATCCTGAAATAAGTGTAGACGACAGGTTTTCTACATTTATTCTCACAATAGAAAGGTACATCGTCGAATGCTTTCCACAAAAAATCATCCGTACTAATAATAAACAGAAATACCACTGGTATAATAACAATTTAAGACAAATGCGCGAAACTCTTTGTTTATTAAAAGCAGCTAGCGAACGTATACCAGAACTCAAAATAAACTTTGTTAACTACAAATTAGCCTATAAGGTAGCTCTTAAATAGTGTAGACAGTCTGTTGCGAATAATTTTATTAAAAATAACAAAAATGTGTCTAAAGCAATGTGGTCATTAATAAATAATAAGCCACCTGCATGTGATAACGCCTGTGATATTGAAGCTGAAGAATTCAATACATTTTTTAACACTGTAGCAGACACATTAGTGAACCACTTACCTCCTTCTGACATTGACCCTCTACAAATACTGTGCTTTAATGCAAACTGCGCACAAAATGTTTATTTTAACTTCCATTAGGTTAGTACGATTGAAGTAAGGGACGTAATTCTTAGCCTAAAAAAATCCCAATCTCGTGATATTTATGGCATGACAACTGGAATTGTAAAATCCATAATAAGTGTTATTATTAAGCCTTTAACCAAATTAATTAATTATAGCATCAAAACACATCATTTTCTCGGTGCATTAAAGATAGGATGTATTATTCCTGTTCATAAAAAAGGCTGCAAAGCCGATAAAATCCTACTCAAGCAAATGGTAGAATATTTGGAAAAGTACAATATATTATCGAATGAACAATACGGTTTTCGGAAAGGTAGGTCTACGAGTGATGCGGTCAATTGTGGATGAGGTCTTAGAGGGATTCGACTCTAATCTGTACACAGTTGCATCCTTCCTCGACCTTAGCAAGGCGTTCGACTGCGTCTCTCACGACATTCTTTTGCGGAAACTTTATTTTTATAATTTTAGCCCGCAAAGCTGTCGATTGTTAAACTGTTATCTAAGAAACAGAACACAATGAGTATTAACAAACAATCAATTGTCGTCAGACGCCACAATTTCACATGGGGTGCCTCAGGGATCTATTCTAGGACCATTATTGTTTCTAATATACGTCAATGATTTACCAAAAAGTGTTGATTCTTCTATTATATTGTATGCAGATGACACAACCTGCTTAAGTAAATCAAAAGACCTACAATCTGCATTAGCTAGTAATAAATCATCAAATAAAAATATCCTGCAGTGGTTCATTGCTAACAAATTATCAGTTAATGTTATTTTTACTCTCAAACCAAATAGTGATTTATCATCTTCAAGATTCCTAGGAATAACATTAGACAGTAAACTAAACTGGCATGAACATGGTAAAGTTACTGCAGATAAGCTATGCAAGATCATCTATTTAATCCGACAATTGCAACTCTATCTTCCGCAAACGGGGCCACTCAACAATTAGCAGCAGGTTGTTTGGTATTCAAAGACGTGCGATTAGGACAATCCTATCTCTTGGTTTCAGAGTTGATTGCAGGCAAGGTTTCATAAACCTCAAAATACTCACCCTACCATGTATATATATACTTGAATGTGTAATGTACGTCAAAAATAATATTTCTTCATACAATACAAACTCTCAATTTCACTATCATTACACTCGACATAAATCCAATATCTGCCTTAAATCATTGCGGTTGTCGAAAAGTAGAAACGGTATAAATTATTATGGACCGAAACTATATAATGCGCTACCTGATGCTATCAAATCGCTTGGTGAACACCAACTTAAAAATACACTAAAAGAGTATCTACAGAATAAGGCGTTTTACGATATTCATGAGTGCCTATCCAATAACTTTCTTGATTTGACAATTTAACACTAGTTTTATCATTTTTATATATACACTGCTTTTAGTTCTTTTTATTTATCAGCACTAGTCTTTAAGTTTTATATATACACTAATTTTAGTCCTTTAGTTTTAAGTTTTATATTTACACTGTTTTTACCCTTTTTAATATCCGCACTAGTCTTTAAGTTTTATGAATACACTAATTTTAGTCTTTAAGTTTTTTGTTTTATATTTACACTGCTTTTTAAACTCAGCACTAGTCTTTAAGTTTTATATAAATTCTCATTTTAGCTTTTTAATAGCTACGCTAGTTTTATATTTTAACTGATTTTAGTTTTTTTTTTAATGTTTGCACTAGTATTTAAGTTATATATTTACACTGATTTTAAATGATTTGTATTCACATCGATTTTATCCTTAATTTTAATTTTCTATTCTTTATTCTTCTTTTTATTTCAGATTTTTGTTATTAAAATTTTACGCTTATTTCTGAGATTTTATATTTATCTGTGTAAGTCATACGATCAAGACATTTTTGATATCTTATTCTCAGACTAATTCTAATAATTTTATAATTAAATATATTTTATAGACATACTGTCTCTACACACCGATCTAATTCCTTTTTATATATTTATCTTGTGTTTATTTGTATATTATTTTTGTACTTATCTACGCTAATCTACCTGTGACCTGTGTAAACTTTGTTATAACACCAATAAAGAATTATTATTATTATTATTATTATTATTATTATTATTATTATTATTATTAATATTAATTCTGTGTAAAGTATGTGTCACATATTCGGATATATTTCGTAGATATTCTATTGATGTATATGGATTCTGGGAGAGATTGCGGGATTGGGGAAAGATCATTGAAGTTATTTGTTTTTGTTGTTTTTTGAATAAAAGGTTTCTAATAGAGGATTCTTGAAAGCCGTTGTTTATGGCGATGGTGAGGACACGGTTTAATTCCAAATTAAAATTAGTTTTTAAAAGGGGTGTGTTTATTAACCTGTGAACCATGGCATCGTATGCAGCGAATTTATGGGATTTGGGATGAAAGGATTGCATGTGTATGGTTGTATCAGTGTGGGTTGGTTTGTGGTAAATACTAAATTCATGTTTATTATTTGCTCGTGTAATAGTCAAGTCTAGGAAGTTGATTGATTTATTTGATTCTACTTCTACGATGAATTTAATGTCGTTATGAATACTATTAATGTGCTGTTCACTAGTATATAAGTGATAATTGTAATTTTTGAATCATATTTTCATCTACCTGATGAAGCCACTGAGCGGTGAAACATTGTTGTAGTACAAAATTAAAAACATTCAGGAACAAAAATATACATAAAATTTTGGTCGAAAGAAGCACGGGCGGAGTTCAAAATGACAAATTATGTTCTTTCACTCAAATATAATATATACATAACATACTATGTACTACATTTTAAAATCAAAAAGGAACCTACAATTATGTTATTTCATTATAGGAGTAGAACAAATTATTTATACTAAAATTTGCCACTTCGGGATCTTTTAACCAGTTTTCACACAAACCAATAGATAAATTTATTATTATTATATATTAAGAATGATTTAAGTCACTTTATTTTTAATACTCTGTATATTGGTAAAGTAGAGGTCTATTAGTGAAGGTTTAGTCGGCGTACCTCGAATTTTACGTTGATTTGGAAGCCCGGCGGTCCCTTCGAAAAATATATTTGCTTATAATACACCGGCTGGGCAGTTATTAGGATCTGTTAGTTTGTCAAGTTCCTCGAAATTAGCTCCTATTTCGAAAGCTGAGTTTTGCGTACTAAGCTGAATTTTGTCACAAGTAAAATAACAAGAACTCCCGTGGTGGCGCATTCGGTTGCGGCCACGAACTAACGTGCAACAATGTGGGTTTGGGTCAGCAGTTGGATTAGGATACAATTAATGGTGCTTTAGAGCAAGCATGTGCAACTTCATCAAGATCGTGGGCCGGATCTTTTATTTGAATTGTTACATCAACGAGAAACGCAAGATCGCAGACCCAATTTGGTTTTTTTTTAGCTCTTATACAGGTTTTTCTTTCATATCTATAAAAACAAATACCTCATCTTTCAAATCATAAAATCGTTTTAAAATGTTTGCTTTACTTAACCAGCGCACTTCACAATAAAATGTCAGATCTTCAAATTCAAACTGCAGTTATTCCAAAAATGTTTGGAACTGATGGCTCTTGATTTAATGAAATTTATGCAAGAAACTACTGTTCATTACAGGTGTAAATTTTATCAATTTTGCACACATATTTTGTTGATGTAAAATGCAGTGAAATACACTCAAATCTTCAGTGTCAATATTCCTACTACATAGTTCCAATTTAATTCTATTGACAACTCCTAAATTAGAACCAACCATAGCTGGAGCACCATCAGTAGAAATTCCACTTAGATACTCCCATTTAAGCTCAAATTGATCAAGAACTGCTTTTACTTCTTCGAAAATGTTTTCTTCTTGTGTAGTATCCTTTATAGGTTGAATAGCCAGCAATTCTGAATGCCCCAAACTTCTGCGACGCATGTAAATTAAGGTTTGATTTGATATCGTTGGCCTTATCATCGATACGTCTTGTTATAGTCTAGCGAGAAAGACTTATTTTTTCTATATCGTTTGTGGAAAAGAGTCTGTTGGGCAGATAAACATTTTTTCAAATTTATTATTTTATCTTTTCTTTGTTGCCCATTGAGATTACTATAACTAGAATGTTTTGATGTTAAGTGGCGTTTTAAATTAAATTCTTTTACCACTGATATACTTTCGAGGCAAATTAAACAAACAGGTTTATTTTTTTGCATAATAAAAATTAATCGTTAGTCCACCTATCTTGAAAAATACGATCTTCAATATAAACTTTTCGTCTCTTCTCTCATGTCATTTTAAAGATTATGTTAAATTGTAAATTAAGTATGAATTTGGAAATTGCTGTGCATAACTACAAATAACTACGTTCTTTTGCTCTGCTGATTCTTCCTTCACTAATCAACATACTTACAGCCAGTGCAAATAAGACGGGTTTTTCCTGTTTATTGCATACACTGAATGCTGAGTTGTCTAAATACAGTACAAAACTTTATGATACCTATAAAACTTTATGATCCTTAGATTATATGAAAATGATTAAGAATACATATATATGTTTTTTACTTTAAAGGGCCAGGTTTAGTGGGATTTAAAAATTGTGCTTCGGGCCGGATAAAATGAAGTCCGGGGCCGGATCCGGCCTGCGGGCACATGCACATGCCTGCTTTAAAGTAACTTAGGTGATCCTTTAAAGTAACAAGCTCATTTACACACACAAATACACAAATCTCACGGCGGAAGGACCACGTTGTCGATAGCTTAATACTTCTACTACCACTCACATGCACAAATAAATGTGTTGCTTAGCAATATCGCGAATTCTATTGACAATAGGCTTAAAATAAACACGATTTTCCGATTAAGAATGATACTTCGAGTTATTTTTAGTAAAACAAGACTGGGATTTTGTTACTTTTTATCACATATTCCTTTTTATTTTCTCGAGATAAACAAAGTTGCTTTGATTTCAAGTGCCACCATATTGCTTATAACCTTGAATTTGACACATTAGGGAATTTGTAACAGGAAAATGTGTTTTTGCTAATTACTTCTTTGATATGTTGTTGCATATCTTCTTCAGTTATAGCAATATGAATCCGTTTTATTAGAAGTTAAGTCTTTTTTGGTTCAGCTTGGATATTGGATTTGATGCAACCGCCAGTTCCCATGATATTTTTGTTCGATTTACGTCGCCTATTATGTCTGGGGTCGGTGAAAACATCCATTTCGTTTGCTTGTATATACTTGATTATAGGCGACCTCACTGGGATGTGTTATATCAGCTGATTTCGCTGGGTATTGTTTATTTTGAGCTATCATTTTTAATTTGACAGCCTAATTTTTATTGTGCCTACTTTGGCCGGGTTATCTTCGACAAGGCATAGACGTTGCCTTTTGATTTTGTCGGGGCAACTATATTTATGCCGCAAGTTGAACATTGCTTGATTTTCCCTTGTCGATGAATATTATTGATGTTTGTTTTGGATTCAGTTTGCTTAATTTTAAACACATATTAAAATACTACGTTTTTAACACAATTAATTTATTGTAAAATTTTAGTAAAAACATAGTGTGTTGAAATATGGATTACCACCTACTAACGATCACAACCATCCCTAAGTTGTTCAATTCACTCAAATAAACTTCAAAGGAAAATTAGGAATTTCTTATGCGGCCTGGCGGTGTCTTGCTAAGAAATGAAGTTTGGGATAGTCTTAATGTTAGGTATTACAACAGGTTGTAAAACGTTAGGCTACCCCAAATTTCTACGAGGGGGGGCTACTTCCAAGATATAAGGCGCCCCATACCATGATGCCAGAGGTATTGGCTGTGTGGCGTTCTAAGGCAAACTCTACATTTTGCCTTTCACCGCGAAATCGATGGACATGTCTGCGTCCATCATGGGCCCCTAAGCTCATCTGGACTCACCACTAAAGCAAAGTTACACTCTACATCCCAGTTCAATCTGGTTTGACACCAGTCCAAGTAACGAATCATGTGTAACACCCAAAACAGACGCAAAGAGGCCCTTGGCGAGAACTCTTCAATTAACAGCAGTAAAAACGTTATAGCTTATTTTCTTTCTAAGGTAAATAAAACGTGGGTATTTGTTGCTCGTTTACACCAAATTTATGTGGCGTTGTATTACCTCTGAACTCCAGTATATATTTAGGGTGTCCCGTTAATGTGGGAAAGTAGCTGGATCCGTAGATTCTTACGGTCTTTATAGTTCTTTTTCTTTGGCAGAGTGATATTAGGTAGTGTATAAATATCATTCAGGCTGCACATTTCACTAGAACAGAATTGTTAGCAATTATTATATCTGTGTGTGTAAGCAAGGTTTAGGTATATTTTGTTAACTAATTTCTGGGCTTTATAGCTGGCGAAGCTTCTAATTCCTCTAAACCTATTGTAAACTTCTTATTGGTCTATATGTAGATTGTTTTGCATCAGAAATAAATTTTGGAAACAAATTGGTATTGTTTAAAATATACCATGAACATTTTAGTGTATGATTAAGATATCGCTGAACAATTGATTTTTTTGTATTAATTTTAAATGAAAAAAAAAAACACTATAAAGAAAATATTTCTTCGCGATTCCCTGTATTGGATTTACTTAAATTTACTATTAAATGATTCTGAACTAATCCAGTGATACAAAGCGAAAAAGAGAATGATATCAAGATGACCATTTATAGTATAGTGTTTTGTTTACGAAAAAAGATTTTTGACTGCAAACTTAGATACGTATTGAAATATGTAAGTTCTGATGGTCTTATTTTAATTTTCAGTTATACGCAGAATAGCAACACTAAAAGTAAAATTGATACATAACATAAGCATGTTTCTTCGAGGTGTTAAAAACTCTTTCTTTAAAATATATTTTTAGTAAATTAAGGAATCATTCGTAAAACTTAATATTATCATTTACTTAGGAGATTTTAAGATATTTAATTAGCAAAATAAAAACTATAATAGATATTTACTATGAATATTTTATCCATTTCTGATTGTGCATTCTTTGCATACCATTGAATCGGTCTATTAACAATTAATTAACATACACAATCTTCTAATGTGTTAAATAATTCCTGATTGCGTCGTAATTCTGTCAAACACTTATTTAAATATAGGTTTTGGATTAGTAGATCATATTCCAAATAAAAATAATTGCTTTTTATGAAATACTGTGATGTGTAAGAGAAAGGTTTTTTAAATTTATCTTTTGAAGATGTATTACAAAATATAAATAAAAACTAAATAAATAGTAAAATAGCGGGCTGAAAGACCACCGGTCGATAGCCATGGAGCAGAAGAACAAGAACATATCAGAATTTATTTTATTTTATCCATTACATGTATTAGATTTTATTTTTCTGTGAATAAAGATGTTTAGTAGTAGTAAAATAGTTGTAATAAAGTATTTATTCAGTTTATATTGGGAAGTGATATATTTGTGATTAATACAATAATATTTATCAGATAAAAATTATCAATAGTCAAGTATAAAATTATAAATAAATATACTAAATACAATAGTACAAATGTTTCTGTATTTACATGTTTATATACGTAACGACTCGTATTATGCAAATTGTAAACTAGATTCAACCCGTTCGTTTATTAATAAATAGCATTGCTAAGTTCTACAGATTAAATTCTCGACAGGTGCCGTTCTCTTATCACACCATTGAATCTATCGAAAGCAGAAACGTTCAGTGAAATTTTTAATCATGATGAATACCGTAAGAGAAACCTTCAGGGAATTTATATGGCTATCCAGAAATTCATTATAACTATTTGAAACCTTTTAAGGATAGGACCTCAGTGATGAAATTGTTTTAGGAGAACAATTTATATTAAATTTATTTCAGAAGGGATTTAAAAAATTTGTTTACTTTTAATATAATATATTGTAATATATTAATTATTAAAGCACTATAAACCTATATATATATATATATATATATATATATATATATATATATATATATATATATATATAAGTTAAATTTCGTGGTTCGCAATTGTGTTTTTTAAAAAGGTTTATTTCCGAAATTTACAATTAATTACATTACTTAAACTTAATTATACGGAGAATAAAAATGATATGTGAAGCGTTACGGGAATAATATAATAATAGATCTGAATCTCATGCGGTTAATCTATTTATGTGAACTAAAACTATGAACTAAGCATATTGACATCTGGCGGGTGATGTCATCCTAACTACGCATTAATTAATAAAATATATTTCTAAATAATAAAATTAATTATATTATAACAAAGAAAAGTCTATTGTGGGCGCCAGGTCACTCCTCTCCCCCTAGATCCGACACACCTGTGGAGGAGAATCATCATCTTTTACAAGGGTGGCTGCTCCTCTGCGTCTTAAGCGTCTGTAAATCAAAGTCACTACACAAATTATTATGAACGAATAAAGTATTAGTGTCCATACACTGGGTTTTATGGGTATCACCGAATTATTTATATCGCGTATCGGGGAATACACTGGGATGTCTTCTAATTGAAGTCTTTTCAATTGTATTGTAAAGTTATTTAGATTGTAGTTCTTTAGTTCTGGGGTCGAAGCACTCACGAGCACTGGGGTTCCATACGTTGTTTCCATTTGGGGCACCTTATAGTTCCGGAAGACTAGGTCCCATTTGTTGTGTTGAATGATGAAAATGCCTTCCAGGTCACGGCTCTCTTCTTGATTCGGGCAGGTGATCTTTAATTTTTCTTTTTTCTTAAAAACGGCTAGGAACTGGTTGGTATTGGGTATATTCTCTAAATGGTTCTTTTCGATTTCTAATTTTGTAAACTTGCATTTTTGGGTTGTTCCATTGACCAAAATCTCTGTTTCACAATCAGCCTGGTAATTTAAGAGCAAGTTATCGTTGCATTGGAATTTCTTGTTAATACTTAAGCATATGTCTCTTAGAGGCCATGTTTTTGAGTTAATTTTTGATTTTAACATTACTTTTACATTAGGAATTATAGTTACATATTCGGACTTATATTTCAGCGGTATAGGGTATATTTTATACAGATCAAAAGGATGTTCATAATTAATAGGAAGGGATAGGAAATAATAGATTTTTGATTGTTCGATTTTGCAATCGACTGATATCGCGGATTCAAAATCTAAAATGTTTTCTAATTTAAGGTCGAAAGGCAATTCCTCATTATAGTGAATGGAAATCTTTTTTAGTTCATTAAATAAATCTTGGGGCCTAATTATATCTGGACTAAGAATTTTTAATTTGCAAAATGTTAATGAGTTAATAATTTCTTCCAAAATATTTTCGATTATTGTGTAAAGTAAAACGAGTTGATTATACAGATCTTTAGTGAATAATACGTGCTGGTGGTCTATCTCCTCTTTATAAATTGCATGTAATTGCATTATTCTGGCCTTAAGCAAGTTTTGGTTATGTGCGATATCTTTGATTGTTTCATTGAAATTTTGTATTAATTTTTCGTTTATGCTGTACCCGAATTTTATTTGGTTCTCAAAATTGTTCTGATTAGAAATTAAATGTTTCAGGATTCCATTAATTTTATCCTCGTCACGAGCGTCCATATTTCCGCTAATCGTTTTAATAATAGTTCCTAAGCCATTAATTAAACCTCTTTTCGCACGATTTTTCCCAGCGCTTAATTCTACTGTTTTAATTTTGTTTCTTATAGCATTCTGCGAATAATTTAATTGTTTCTCATAATTCCCGAATTCATTTTTAAATTTCGATATATTACTCGTAGTTTCCCTCAAAAATTGATACTGGCAATTTAAATTTTCGAATTCTTCATAAACAGGATTCAAGTCATAGTGGTGTACGAAAATGTGTTTGGTCCTCTCTAATTTAGCTACTCCTAATTTTATAGGTAGTAGTCCCGCATTCTCCGAAATATCTCTGATTTCGAAAGAAATCACATGAGTGATGAAGATTAGCCTAAAAGTAATAAATCGTATGAGTAATTTTGAAAGTTTTAATTTAGTACTAAATTTTGGAATATTCGGATTTAGTATAGTTCTCAAAAAATGACTTTCTTTGCTGGACTAAACTAGGATTTTGAATTATCGAAGATGATGGGCCTGGTACTTCGTCATCAATTTTTGGTGTACCAAAATAGATGTTTATTTGTATTTTAGAATTTTGGAAGATATAATTTATCATAGCTTTAACTGAATTATAGTCTAATTGGTCTAGGCCACAACCTAATTTGGGAATTGCTAATTTAGTGATGTTTTTGTCTAAACAGAATTGTTTTAAATTTATTAATGTATGAAACAAACATTCTAAAGTGGGTTTGTCGAAATAATTTTCTTTAGTGATCAAATAAATAATATATCTACCTTCTTCTTTAATATGACAGAGAGAATATAATTTTGCGTTTTGTTTTGATAAATCTCTAATTTTTCCAAATCTTAATTTAAATTCACGTGCTATTCCTGCACTCATTTTTAAATCTCTACTCACACAGTGAGCGAGTGAGTATTCTAGAGGGGCATTGAATAAATCATCCGAAATTTCTCTTACGTTTTCATTGTTTATTTCTTTATCATTACTTAAAATCTCAATAAATGTTTCAAAATTTGGAGTTTGTTTTAAATTAGATCTTTTGACTCTGGGACGTTTAATATTTGACAAATGAATTTTACTAGATTGATTATGATGTCTGGTTTCTATTTCCGCTGTTTTACGATTAGGATCAATAGTTTGAATGTTTTCTTTTTGATATTTATTTTTAGTTTTTGATTGTTTTTGTTTGTTTTTAATAAATACTTTTTCTGGAATTTCTGGAACTTCCTCTCGCGTTAAGTTATGTTTTTCAATAGTTCTTGTTTTATTTTCATTTATTGTTTCATTTATTTGTTCATACAACAATTTGACTTTAGTTTTATGATTTTCTACATAATTGTTTGTAATTAAGGTTTCTAAGTTGAGGTCTAAAAGAGATTCATTATCGATGTGTCCCGAAATAATTTCAGAAGGTTTTAATTTTGTAGTCGAATGGATGGAATTATTATATGCTAGTACGGCGTATAAGGTTTTAATTTTTATTGGTTCTTTTTTAAATGTGTCTTCATTATTAAGGAGCCGTATGTGTTCAATAATCGTCGAATGTACGCGTTCTATTATTCCATTAGATTCTGGGTGTTGGGAACTAATAAAATGAATTTTGATTTTATGAATTTCCAAAAGTTCTCTAATAACCGTGTTCTTAAATTCCAAATGATTATCCGAAATAATTAATTTAGGGATTCCATGGTGACAAAAGAATTTTATTAAATTGTTTGCTACTTCAACAGCTTGGTAAGAATTTAATTTGTAAAGTTGCGTATATTTAGAAAATGAATCAATTATAGTAAGGAATTTGGAACCTTCAAGGGCAATACAATCTATGTGAATTATTTCGAATGGTTTCATAGCTGTTGGGGTGTGATTAAATTTTAATTTAAGTGGTTTGCGATCATATTTAGAAACTAAACAGACTTCACAATCATTAATATATTCTTGGATTGATTTCCTCATACTTGGCCAATAATAAATCCGTTTGAGTTTTAATTCAGTTTCGTCTATGCCTCGATGATTTGTTTTTCCCTCATGATAATTTTGGATAATTTCCAATATATCGTTATTATTTTCAACGTCCGTAAGCAAATTATTACATTTAGTCATTTTAAGTTCTGAATTTTTAAAATAATTTTGGAGAACGCTACTGAATTTTTCGTAAATAGGACTTTTGAAGTATAGATAATAATTTATTTTGGGAACAATATATTCTTTTACAAAACTAATGACTTCATTCACAAAGTTTCTTTTAGAAAATTGAACATGTATTCGCATTTTTTTGTTATTAAATAAATTAGTAATTTTCGGTTTAGATGATGAATGTTCCACCTCTGTAATTATAATTTGGTTATCACCAACGTTGACCGGTTTATCTGATATTGGTATACCAAAAATAGGGTTTTCCGAATTTGAATGAATTGTAGCGCCATCATTTTCAATTTCATTTATACGAATGGTTTCCGGGGGTTCTGCAATAACTGATGACTGATCATTTTCAATCTCATCAAAATTTTTCAAATATTCTTCTAAATTTTGGGCATATTCTTCATTAACATTAAGTTCGATCCTAGATAGTGCGTCAGCATTTTTGTTTAAAGTACCTTTTTTATAAACAATGTCATAGTCATATTCTGACAATTTCAGCCTCCATCTAACTAATTTAGAATTTGGTTCTTTTATGGACATCAACCATTGGAGTGGTTTGTGGTCAGTGATAATTGTAAATTTACGCCCAAATAGATATGGTCTAAAATATTTGACAGCAAAACAATAGCGAGTAGTTCTCTTTCAATAGTAGAATAACGCGTTTCAGAATCGTTTAACGTTCGACTAGCATATGCGATTGGTAAATATGTGCCAATTTTACCCTGTGATAAAACGGCACCAAGGGCTTGAGTACTAGCATCTGTGGTCAGCAAGAAGGGTTTCGAAAAATCTGGATATTGGAGTAATGGCTGGTTAGTCAGGACGTTCTTGCACAAGTTAAAAGAATTTTGGTAGTCTGCATCATTAATATTAATAACTGAATTCTTTTTTAGACGTTTCGTCATCGGTTTAGTCAAGTCTGCAAAATTTTTAATAAACTTTCGGTAATATCCTAAGAGTCCGAGAAATCCTTTAATTTGTTTTGTCGTTTTGGGGATGGGATAATTTTGAATGGCAATAATTTTGTCTGGATTTGGTCTGACACCTTCGGGTGTAATCACATGTCCGAGATACGCTACTTCTTTACGAAGAAATTCCGATTTATCTAATTGAACCTTGAAATTAGCCTCTCTTAACCTTGTAAAAACTTCGTTTAATCTATCGATATGTTCTTGTAAGCTAGTGGAAAAAATAATTATATCGTCCATGTAGACGAGACAGTATTCGTTTTGAATTCCCCTCAAAATATTGTCCATGACGCGCTGGAAAGTAGCTGGGGCATTTTTAAGCCCAAATGGCATTCTTAAAAATTCATAGTGACCGTTTTCT
This sequence comes from Ontholestes murinus, assembly GCA_963969525.1. Lineage (NCBI taxonomy): Eukaryota > Metazoa > Arthropoda > Insecta > Coleoptera > Staphylinidae > Ontholestes > Ontholestes murinus. The sequence continues at coordinate 76,637,835 of OZ018387.1, forward strand.
GTATTAAAGGCAGTTTTTGGGACGTCGCGTTCGTCAATCTCAATTTGGTGGAAGCCTGATGCCAAATCTAGGGTTGTAAAATATTGGCATTTCCCTAATTTATCTAACAAGTCATTTATATTGGGAAGGGGGTATCGGTCACCTACAGTTTTATCGTTTAATTTCCTATAATCAAATACAACGCGCCATTTTCGTTGACCTGAAGCATCTAATTTTTTGGGAACGATCCATATAGGAGAGGACCATGGGCTAAAGGATGGTCTAATAATGTTTTGTTCCAACATTTCATTAATTTGCTTGCTTACCTCGGCTTTGTGCACTTCGGGGTAGCGATACGTTTTAGTATAGACCGGAATCTCATCGGTCGTAATTATCCTGTGTTTAATATTATTAGTTAACGTTAAATGATTCCCTTTTACATGAAAAATATCAGCATACTTATTTATTATTTTTTTAATAACAGCTTTTTCTTCATCATTCATGTGATCAGTTCTAATGCTTGAGAAATCGAATTTAAATTTATTTGTATTCATCATATTCAAATTATTATTTGTCCTAAAATCTTTCTTACTTAAATTACTATTTTCATTATAATTCTGTTCGTGGGGTACCACATCATATCCGCTGATGGGGGTAACCACGACAGGTCTTTTTAATGTAACTTCCCTATCTATGTCAGTTTTATTAACTACAGTACAAAGAGCTCTATTATTTATAACTATAGTGACGCATTCGGGCACTAAGAAATTCGTAACGTCAGTTCTAGGAAATACGGCTTCACCGTTTTCAATATTTAAAACTTCTACTTCTATTACCTGTTGACTCTGAGCGGGCACTAATATTCGCTTAGTAACAGGCGGAGCAACAGGAACACTATAATTATTAACATTAGGATTATTATTACTAATTCTAATACTATTATTTTTATCATTATTTTCATTAGATATGCCTTGGTCATTCCGAAATTTAAATGGTATTTCTACGTTAGAGGTTACTACTGATTTCCTTTTAAAATCTAAGCAAACGTTAATTTTTGTCATGTTATCTACGCCTAACAGCAAAGGAAGAATAAAAATCGAATATATAGCATTTTACTTTTGCAGCAAAGTTACTTTTAAATAATTTTTGTAGGTTAATAATAACGCTGTGTGTTCCGCGGGACGTGCCACGAGCACTTGTTACTTCGAAAGGATCATCCTTAAATAAATTTTTGTTTAATTTTTTTGCTAGGCGAGAACTAATGAATGATCGCGTACTACCGGAATCTAATAAAACTTTTAATTTTGTTTCGGGGTCTACAATGAAAGGTAAATTACTAAAATTATTGTTAATGCTTAAGAATTCTATAGACGGTTTGCCAAGGCGACTTATACTAAAAAATTATCTTCATTTTTCCCGTTCTGGTCAATGACGCTTTTACTTCGTGTACTAATATTTGTAGAGCACGATGGCTCATCTAAATTACGCAATTCTTGTTTATTTGTGTAAATCGTCGAAGTTGACATGGGTATAGGATTTGGTAAACGCGGGGGAATCTGTCCAGGCGGCTGATTATAGTTTGCATAAAATGGATTAAAATTCCGATTAAAATTTTGACTGTAATTATTATAATTTTGTGGTCTGTTAAAATTGTGATTTGGTGGGTTTTGAGGTCTCCCAAACACTTGACTATTAGTAAGGAACCGTGGTTGTTGTTGCTTAAATTGAGAACTACTAGGCCGGTTCATAAAGTTATTTTGCGGTCTAGGGTACTGATTGAAACGATTATTATTATTATTAAAATTATTGTTGCCAAAATTTGAATTACGCGGTCTACGTTGATTATTAAATTTATTATAATTTGGGTTGTTAAATTTATTATTATTTTGATTAAAATTTGATACATTCGGCGTATCGAGCGTACTAAAATTATTTTCCTCTATCAGATAGTTCATTGCCTGCTCTAGTGTGTCAGGGTCACGTAACCTGATAATACTTTGTATGTTACCGCGAATTCCGCGTAAGAACGTCTTTAATGCTAACTCATCATAGCTACGTTGATGAATGCGCTTTGTCGCGTCCGGCATTTCCACTGCCGATAAGGAGTTAATTTTAGCGGATAGTCTACTTCGCAAAATTTGTATACGTTCCCCGAAATCTAAATATTTTTCATTCTTAAAAGGTCTCAAATTAATTAAGTCCTGAACCAAACAATCGTAATTTCGCAGATCGCCAAACCTTTGCCTTAAATGATTTCTAATTTCAGGCCATGTGTTTAATTCTATACGCGAACCTATAGCGACCAATGCTTTGTCTTTAAGTTTACTTATTATCGCGTTTATTAAATATGTATTCACCAACTCGTTATTTAAAGGTCTAAATTGATCTAGTACGACATCGCATCTTGAAATAAATATTTCTGTGAGTTCGTTACTCCCGTCGAAATAAGGAATCGTTTCGACATTTAATTTTAACAATTGATAATTAATATTTTCCATTTTTAAATTTTCCGTAATTACTAAATTATCTAATTTATTGATTAGGTCGTCGAGTACAAAATTTACTGGAGAGTGAACGCGTTTTGGGGAATTGAGAATTTGTGGTGAAATTGGGTCCGAAGATGTATCACTTGCGTACATAAAATTTTACACGCGAACAAAAATATGGAAAAAACCTCTAAAAAACAATGCTTACCACTCAATAACGAAGATCACGCTGTCCATGCCCTGATATGCCCTCAGTGGTCCTGGATCTGGTGATGGGGTGTTCCTCGTTCTGCTGCCCTCGGGGTGTTAGTCCCTCGATGTTCGGAGGACCCTCTGGTACTGCTTCGACGTGGAACTTGTTCGATGCCAATTTAACCGTAAAGACGGACGGTGCACTATTTTGATATTCCCTCAAAAGTTGTGCCCTTATGACATCCTACCGACTGCGCCAGTTAAATTTCGTGGTTCGCAATTGTGTTTTTTAAAAAGGTTTATTTCCGAAATTTACAATTAATTACATTACTTAATTATACGGAGAATAATTGATATATATATATATACTTACAAATCTGCTTTTAATCCACGAATTTCTGCGGCATTATAACAATCATTATGATTGATAAATTCCATTAACATATATGCGTCAATATTGGGCAAATTATCACTGTATGCTTTAAAAAATCTTCCATTATTTTAAAATAACACAAGGATTTAACAAATAAAATGTGAATTAACGTCGTCTAAATACTGCCTATAAATCGTATCATAAACAATGACGTCACGCGATCTTCGGTCAACTTCGTGGCGAAGTCGGAAAATTTAAAAATATTATAATTTTAAAGTGCAATTGTTAAATAAATAAACAAATATTTATAAAGAAAAATATATAAACTGAGATAAATCATTATTGGCAATCATAATAACATAAATTTATTGATATAAAAATTGTATGCGTGTACCCAATTCTTTCATGTGCCAAATAAATGAACTGACATTTTAATTGTCAAACATAACTTAAATGTGCATTTAAAGTGTTGTTAACTTTAATAAGTAATTCGAATATGTTTACTTAAGAACAGAAAAGGTTGTTATTCTCTCTTCTCTCTTTCTTCATTATATTCAAGATTTACTACAAAGTAAACGTCTCCATAAATAAATATTAAAATAATTTATTCAAAATTATGAAAATCAATAAATAAAATCCAAATTTAGAAAATACCTGTATTCAATGTCAATTATTCTATTGACCAGACTGTGATCTTGTCTAGAAATAAAAGGATTAAATATAAAAATAATATGGATTTTTACTCTTATCTATGTTTTGCGGAATATAAAAATAAATTTAGTGTTAAATGAAACATTCTGTTTATTTAATTTTATTAATAAAACTTCATTACAATTTCTAGGATATTTAAACTTATTGTATAAGTATTACTATAAGGATTGTAAAGTATTATTATTATAAAAATTCGTGCCCGTAAAAGTTGTCCCTTATAAATCTCGGCGGGCATACGCAAGTAAGTAATAAATATTACAATAAAGTTTTTGCGGAAGAACCATACTTTATGGGTCCATATATTTCCCTAAATATTCCGTATCTCGCCCTTATTTTCCATTTAAGTCGGTCGCGATCGCGTTTGCGTTTCGGCGGCCGGCATGTGTACATAAAGCTCCCCTTTTCCGAGCTTTGGAGGACGGCCAACTTTTACCGTTTCCCGGCGGGAGGGAGAGTCACGTTTAATATCGGAGCGCCGCCCTGCGTCCTGCTAGGTAATATTTTGTGGCTATTCCCTATAAAGTTACGTCGTAAATTTCGAAGATTCCACGTGAATTTTAAAAGGAATTGTATTATTTAGATTTAGTGGGGGCGAATTTCTCCACTGGGGCGTGCATTTTATCTCAGGAGGAGACAAAGAAGGCCGCGCCGGGTTTCCCTTCGAATTTCCCGATTCCAAGCCGCCCTAACTGTTGTGGGAAATGTTATATTAGTAACTTTGGGTTGTTTAGGTGCGCGAAAGTAATTATTATCGCTATTTGTTTTAACAATCGTATTGAGGGTTATTTATTTAGATACTTTAAAATTTAGTAATAATTGAATTACGAAATTTACATTAAATTTATTAATTACAATTTAAACCAATATTTGAAGTTTATACTTTATATCCTAGATAAATGTCACTTTTCTGTGTCATTTTTATAAATTTGATTATTAATTTAATTTATTTTTTTATACTTGTTTGTTTATTGATCAAAGTGAATTATCTTTTGCAATGCCTAGGCTGCAAAGACGCGAAAATTTTCATCAACTTTCTGAGTTTGATAGATGGCGAATAGTTGGACTTAGAGTGGCTGGACATTTTTTCCAAGAAATAAGGGACAGGGTGCACAGAAGTTTAGATACTATAGTAAGATGTGGTCGGGCATGGGATTAAGAGGGTCGAACACGAAGAGCTAGAGGTACAGGTCCACGTCGAAGAACCACTGAGTGTGCAGATCGGCGTTTGAGATTATTGGCTCTAAGAGACCGTTTCTTACCACCAGGTCCATTTCAACCCAGTGGTATGAAGAGCATGGAAGACCGATTGGAATGCAAGCAGTTTATCGCCAGATTCGCACTTTTGGCCTTTTTACATTCCGGCCGCACTAGGTGCTTCCTTTAAGCGCTGAGCATCGACGAAATCGTTTGAGTGGTGTAGAGAACGATTCATGTGGGACCAGGTATGGAGTGATATAATGTTTAGTGACGAATCTAGATTCTGTTTAGGGATACATGATGGGCGGGCCAGAGTGAGAAGCCGACGTGGTGAAAGAAGAAATCCACAATTTTTGTCGAAAGGCACATTCATCACACTGTTGGGGTTATGGTATGGGGTACCTGTGCTTATGGCTCTAGGTCAGCTCTAATCTTCGTTAGAGGCAACATGACCGCACAGCGTTACATCTAAGAAATTCTGAAACCTCATCTCCTACCTTCAGACATTGCCAAATCAAACTTTTCAGCACGATAATGCTGGGCCACACATTGCAAGAACCACAATGAACTTCTTTGAGCGCGCTGAAATCACGCTTGTGTGGGATATCATGGGCTGAACACTTCTTAATTTGCATTATCCTTTTAAACTCTAGAAACACTTCGAAATTCGTATTGAGGGTTAATTGTTTAGATACTTTAAAATTTAGTAATAATTGAATTTCGAAATTTACATTAAATTTACTAATTACAATTTAAACCAATATTTGAAGTTTATACTTTATATCCTAGATAAATGTCACTTTTCTGTGTCATTTTTATAAATTTGATTATTAATTTAATTTATTTTTTTATACTTGTTTGTTTATTGATGCACAAAGTGAATTATCTTTTGCAATGCCTAGGCTGCAAAGACGCGAAAATTTTCATCAACTTTCTGAGTTTGATAGATGGCGAATAGTTGGACTTAGAGTGGCTGGACATTTTTTCCAAGAAATAAGGGACAGGGTGCACAGAAGTTGAGATACTATAGTAAGATGTGGTCGGGCATGGGATTAAGAGGGTCGAACACGAAGAGCTAGAGGTACAGGTCCACGTCGAAGAACCACTGAGTGTGCAGATCGGCGTTTGAGATTATTGGCTCTAAGAGACCGTTTCTTACCACCAGGTCCATTTCAACCCAGTGGTATGAAGAGCATGGAAGACCGATTGGAATCCAAGCAGTTTATCGCCAGATTCGCACTTTTGGCCTTTTTACATTCCGGCCGCACTAGGTGCTTCCTTTAAGCGCTGAGCATCGACGAAATCGTTTGAGTGGTGTAGAGAACGATTCATGTGAGACCAGGTATGGAGTGATATAATGTTTAGTGACGAATCTAGATTCTGTTTAGGGAAACATGATGGGCGGGCCAGAATGAGAAGCCGACGTGGTGAAAGAAGAAATCCACAATTTTTGTCGAAAGGCACATTCATCACACTTTTGGGGTTATGGTATGGGGTACCTGTGCTTATGGCTCTAGGTCAGCTCTAATCTTCGTTAGAGGCAACATGACCGCACAGCGTTACATCTAAGAAATTCTGAAACCGCATCTCCTACCTTCAGACATTGCCAAATCAAACTTTTCAGCACGATAATGCTCGGCCACACATTGCAAGAACCACAATGAACTTCTTTGAGCGCGCTGAAATCACGTTTGTGTGGGATATCATGGGCTGAACACTTCTTAATTTGCATTATCCCCTTAAACTCTAGAAACACTTCGAAATGCGTTAGTAATTGCTTGGAATACCACAGGAGGATATCAATCACCTAATTAGAAGCGCACCTAGGCCCCTTAGAGAGTGGTGCATCGACACATTATTAATGTTCGTTGAATCGAAGAGAAATTGTATTCATTTATTTTCCCTTAAAATTAAACAAAATATTATCAAAATAAAATAATTTATTCTTGGTGTTCGGATTTCTATGTTACTTACTATAACTTCAAACTTTCTCTCCTGCTAAGGTTTCTAATAAAATGCAAATCCCGATTCTTCATATACGGCTTTTCCTTTAATGATCAAATGTTTTAATATCTTTTAGTCTTGATATTTCTTAAACAATTTGATACTTTTATTGAATGACCCTTCATTTGTTCTATAACCATTTCCTACCAGAGTCACTCTGAAATGGTCAGGTTCTTTTATTTTTCCCATTCGCCATATTCTTCACACTCTGTATTCACTGCGATTTGTAGTTTCCTACATATGTATACTCACCGTATCATGCATCATATTTCCTGGCAGCATCAGAAATACCATTTATCCTCTACCAATCATTGAATAAATTTATTTACTTTGGTGTTTATTCCTTTTTTGTGTCCTTGTCTTATATTAGTTTTATATTAGTTCTAATTTAATCTCTTTATTTTATTGTTATTTTTATACATCTTTTGTTTCCAAACTAAGTAACTAACTAACCAGTTTCTCTAAAACACACTCACTTTATTTGCTTCTTACCTCTTTTTAATTCCCCTCACTTACATACGAATCAACTAAACCGGCAAAATAATTTACTCTTATGAATCATTTTTGCTTTTAATACTTCAGCTTCTTTATTTACCTCCACATATTCAAAAAACTTCTGTTGATTTCCCTAAAATCCACTAGAAAAAGAAATCAAGCAAATATCCCCTTTTAATTTTGCATTCATAAAAGTATCAGGCTTAAGAATTCTTACTCTATTTTCTTCTACTATTACCTCATCATTTTGCCCATATTCGGGTATCGTTTCAAAATATAATATTTGAATTTTCTGTTGGTTTTCAACAATTTAAACTACAATTTACGATTATTTCACTATAGTCAGCACTTTTTAGAATTTTATCTTTACCTTATTGAACCTCACTTCTTTTACACTTACATGTTGCTTCTGAAGCAAAGGGCCGAGTTACACTAGAAAACCTCGAAACTTGAATGGCCTGAAACACTGGCACAAATAATAATAGATAGACTTTATAAGAGGAATGTATAAACATAAGTGCTAGACTAAAACTCTGTGGCTAAATCCGTGTCTTTGAAACGCATTTAGTAAAGTAATACATTCTACCGGCTATAACCTTATTCCTACTCCTCTTTCAGCTGCCTGTGAGTGACTAGTTCGAGGCCATAGGTTCATAAATAAGATGTGGTATTTTACAGGTAAATCTCTATAGAACTAAATTAAAATATTTTGTAAACTCCAGCCTTATCAGTTTAAAGATAAGGCCATCATGGCTGAATCTGTCAAACTTCTTAGAGACATATAGACATTCTAATACAATCTACTAAAAAAACCCTAAGCGATGCATTCTATTGCTTTTGCAAATTGATAAAGAGTACATGGCATGGAAGTAACTTACTTAGTTACTGAACAAACTAATTAGGTGAAAAAAGTTGCAAATTTGTCAACCTTAAAATGCTAATCACAGCGATCAACTTCCAAACGACCGAGGTTTTTAACCATTAGAATTAAAAAGTTCATCGAGCTCGTGACGAATGGCTGACTAGAAAAATCACCTCATATCCTTCTTCCAATATTGATAAATCTCTCCATAAATATGGAGTCAGATTTAAAGTAAAATGTCACTCTAGTGAGTAAGCAAATGCCTCAATATGTATAGGTAAGTCCTAAATACTTGTCAGAATGCCTTTTCTAAAGCGTTTCGAAGAACCTCTATGCTAATTGAAGATGTCCATTCATCGGCAATTACACGTAATTCTTTCTTTCTTTTTATCCCTAGTGAGAGATTTTAGCAGTACAGCTTTATTATAAAATTGATTTTAAATAGAAATAAAAACATTTACTAAAATAAATATAATGAAATATAATAATAAATATAATGAAATATAAATAACTTACTCAGGCATGAGTAGGAGAGGGCGAAAGTTCAAAACACGTGTCTGCAGATAGTTATAAAATTGAGTATTTAATTATTTACTTGCTTTTGCTAATTTATTTTTAATTACATCAACCTAAATTAATTTCTTATTCCAAATTTACCATAGTATAGTCACTCATAAACTATTTAAGTTTCTACAATATTTAATTAATTTTTTATTTTAATATTTAATTAGTTTAGTTTAGTAGTTTAGTGTACTTCTTTACAAATTTTTAAATTTCCATTACTTCCGGTTAAACTAAAATTAAAATAAACACACAATTTACTGAAATACCTACTTTCCAAATTTTATCTTTATATCTCTATTAATTTAAGAGATATTTACTTGAATTAATACATTTGTCCATCACTTATATAGCGCGTTTATTTATTTACGTTTTTTAAAAATTTATTGAAAGTATAGCCACAAAATTAATTACAAAAAACATTTTGTTTAACTTTTATTAATGTTATACAACAAAGTAGAAGCCTCCATCGCCAACATAAATAAAATATTCCGGTACTGGGAATCGAACCCGAGCCTCCTGGGTGAAATAACTATTAAGGTACAAGTGTAAAAAGTGATGCTTTATTGCACGAACTGGCGTTTAAAAACACGAGCGAGGAACGAGCGAGTTTTTTTAAAGCCAGGAGTGCAATAAAGAAACTTTTTACACGTGTACCTTACAAAATTTTATCTTCGATCGTAAAGGATTTCAAAGGATATATTCTTATGAGTAATATTTTAATGTCATTTCAATAATTCAATTAATGAAAACATATTTTACCCGCAGTGCACTAATGAAAGCGTTACTTAGCAACCAGTAAACAAGTTGCACAAATGTCGGCCGCCATTATTATTTATGGAAAAAATGTTCGCTTTATTGTAATCGCTTCGACTTGCATTAAATGAAATCTTCAGAGTTCTTAAATTTGCCATTTGGTTTGTATTATATATTTTATTTATAGTTTATTAGTTATTTGTATCAATTAATAAAAAATTAAGTTTTTCATCGAAAATTTGTGCTATAATATATTCATCTGTCAAATTTGACATTTCTGTGCAATAAAAACAGTTTGACATTACCGTGCAATAAAAACGTAAAAAAGCACTAGTGCTTTAAAAAGCCACTTTTACAATAAAAAATGATGCAAAAAGTGTCTACTTTCTGTACGATCGTAGATAAACATATATGTATTAACCACTCAAAAATACGGATCATGTATCCCACTAACCGATAGCACTCACCATCAAAATACATATACTTCAGAGAAATAATACCATCTGAAGATATGCTTACATTTCAAAAATGTAATATTATATAAAATATTTGCGTAAGAACAAACAAATAAAATCCCAATTACTATAGTAAAAAAACAAATATTTTACTTACATTATATGTACATGTTTTAGTTAAAATCAATATTAAATTGCTTCATTAGTTTGGCATTTACCCTATTAATTATTTCCAAAATTAGATATGTTACTATATTTATAAGCCTCGGTAGCGCAGTAGGCAGCGCGTAAGTCTCATAATCTTAAGGTCGTGAGTTCGATCCTCACCCGGGGCAAATCTTTTGGAAATGAAATTTCACCGTAAGCTTTCTATTCTTACTTGTAAGAATATTCATACCATGGAAACCTAACATCAATAAAGCATCCAAATACAATATATTAATCAGGTAGTTTATTTTTAACCATCTTTTTTGAATTTTCTTCTATATTTCTTAAAAAACTCAAGGAGACATATCTACTCGAGAAGTATGAGTTGCTGGATGGGATACAGCATTTCAGCGTGAGGGTCTCGTATAGAATCATCACCAACATTCTCGGTGCAATATATAGACGGCGAGGTCTGACATCTTGATTTTTGGATTTGGGGTTATATGGAGTGGTATGGCTTACTTAATGAAGAACTCGAGTTGTATTGTAATGGTACTATGGTAATCTTTGAAGTATAAGTATGAAAAAACACCTTAGGTTTATATGAGCGCTTAGCCCTAAAATCAACTATAGTCGGCTGCGGACGTTATAAGTGATAGTATCTATGGACCTTTCAATTGTATTTGTTTTTAAAATTGGTGTAGGTGTTGGTGGTGGTAAAAACTAAGCACACTAGGCAAGCAAGCACTGTACACATTTTTATTTATCTGTTCTTGAGCAATCATTGAATTTATTAGCGAAAGAACCTTCACCCTTTAACTCATTTTTCTTACTCAAATCTCTGTTATATATTATTACTAATTAAAGATTTCTGTTCTCTACTACACATGCTCAATAATACAGTTTAGTGCGCTTGCTCAAGCAGGGTATATATTAATAAAACACGTTAGAATTCACTTTCTTCACAATTTATTTTGTATTCACTAGATTCACATTTCGAGCACTAAGTGCTCATTATCAATAGCTAACTTAGTACTCGAAATGTACATCTAGTGAATACAAAATAAATTGTAAAGAAAGTGAATTCTAACGTGTTTTATTAATTGAAATTTCTCAATTTTTCAAACAGGGTATATATATTAAGAGATGTTAACCTCTTATTCTTAATTGTTGACCAGTCGAGAAAGTGTTCGGACGTGTCTTAAACATTGTTCTTAATTGTTCCAGTCAAAATAAAAAAGTTTACTATTGCAAAGGATGTCATAAAAGTCAACAAGAGGTTCAAAGTACAAGGACGTATGATGGAATTAGAAATCCTGAGCATGTTGAGCCAGTTGAATGGGTAAAAAATGCCATTACTCAAATCGTTAAGAAGTCAACGGATCATTTACATCCTAACGAGGAGGGAGGAACATTCTGCTCAAAGGAATTTCTTATTTCCTGTCAACTTTAAATTTGCATCTCACTCTTTCATTCACTTCCAAGTCTCACTCTAACACATTGCCTCTAATGGGACTTTCATCTAAAAGTTCACACACTGCCGGCTGTTACTGATAAGGAAACAACATCCGGTGGGCGTGGTCTAAATATTATTTTTTATAACTTTGTTTTTCTTGCTTATAACATATTTACAAAAGAATACATAAATTAATGATACACGTCTAGTCGTCGTATGCGACCTTGATGACATCATGGCGGCCATCTTGGGACGGGCAGACTCAAGGCTGTCTGGCCAAAGTAACCCATGCCTACGTACCACACTAGATTTAATACCTTTTGGATGTAAAAGAAGATGCTGCAACTCACGCGAATGGCATCGTACAACAAATATATTGTTGGATCCTAAGCCGATTTCCCTGGCTTAAAACAGAACTGAATAGCCAGGATGTTGTAAAAGCTGTAGTGTGCTGCATGAACCGTGAGTGAGAATAATTCTCTTCAATAAGAAGTCGTTGACAAATGGCGAAACTGGAAATGAAGCAGAAATAAGTTGCCAGCTGCCACTGCTACATTTTTGCCATGTGAGGTTTTTAAAATTTCATTTTTTGCAAGAAACCTCGGTGGGCTCTTTAAGTGGCAACTTAATTCTAGTGTTGAGAAGATTCCATTCCATTTTAACAGCAGCATTGCCTGTTTCTATCCGTTGCCTGAATATCCTGATGAGATTCGGCGAAATTATTACCGGCAGACTATGAGTGACTTCGTGGTTAACATGGCTTGAGGCATGGTCTCGAAAATAATATAGGAGAACGACTTCCAGTTGCCCAGTTGTATAATGGAAATAACTGATAATTTTATAGATGATTTTGATTTTCTTAAAGGATCGCTGATTATGGTAGTGCAGTAATAGCCGTAGATTTGGAAAGATCAGAGAAGGTGATGGCGATGAGAATGTGATCAATAATGAAAGCGTATATTGGAGAATAGCTATGAACCCTGTGTAGTTATGAGACACAGGACTTCGGCGCTTGCTGGATGGAGACTTAAGAGTATGGTGGGAAGCGTTAATATAATCGTAAGTAGAGTGTCAGCGATGAGATATAGCCATGGTGAATGAAGGTCTTTGTGAATGGATATATATGAAGTGGATGATGATAACACTGATGGGTGAGGATAAAGTAATTACACAGATGAAACCGTTTACCGGCTGCTCCACCATAGTAGTACTATGCCACGTTTAGGTGGAGATTTGTTGTATTGCCTAGCTACTTTTTCTCTAAAATTTTGTAATTGGGAACTTCAAGTAACTTCGTGCTGGGGAAGTAAAATTTGGTACCCTACTAATATGCCTCGGTAGCGCAGTAGGCAGCGCGTAAGTCTCATAATCTTAAGGTCGTGAGTTCGATCCTCACCCGGGGCAAAACGTTTTTGGAACAAAATTAGACTATAGTATGTTGTATAATGAGCATACAATGATACTGATTGCCCACGAGTATGAAATTCATACGAGTGGGCAATGGTCATTGTGTGCGAATTGTACACTATACTTTTTCTACGACCATACATATGAATTAAAAAAAACAAATACACATTTTTATTTATTAATATTACTGCAGTTATTTAATGTTATTTTAGGAGATGATGTATATGGGACATCTACCGTAGTGTTTGATTTTTGAACAAACTTCATGTTTGAAGAAGATAGATTCATATTTTTTTTAGATACCTGTTGCTTCTGTGTCATTGATTCCTCTATATAAGTTTCTGTAACTGAAGTGGATTTCCAGCCCCCGTGTCGTTTTAAAGATGTTATATCTTCTCCACTGTCTACAAGAATCGTCGGCGACGATCTACGGAAGCAATGTCCAGAATATAATTCGGGATTAGGTAGTTTTAAATAAACCGCAATTTGTTTCCCAAAGTTCCAAGTTTATTTATTCCAACTCTTTCGACAGTGCATTTGCCTTTTTGCTAGTTCAAGAAAAAATAATTTTATGGAATGTTTTGAGGGCGAAGATGTGCATATTTTTTATAAATCGTATACAAGTGTCCAGTTATCGTAAGTTTTCTCGAAATTTTTGTTTCAGTATTTGGAATATGAACTAAAACACCTGAGCCCAGATCTTCAAAATCATTTATTTCCATTCTATAAAGTTCATCCCTACGACAAGCACCCATGAGGGGTAGAAAAAAATATTTACAATAAATAAATATAAATATGAAAGAAATGTAGAAACAAAATGATACATTTCTTTCGTATTTCGTAAAGAAATAAAAATATATTAAAATTTATAATTAACGAGATTTTAACAAAACCTGTATTCAGTTTTCGTTTAAAGTTAACTTCAAACTTGCATGATAGCAGATTGGATACTCTATATTAAATTTTGAAATGAATGATTTTTATCTTGTTTTGTTATGAAAGACGTTGGTACAAAATACCAGAGAAAAAAATCACCAATTACTCCTTCTCTCTTCATCATCAACAATAAATCTAATTTGTCATTTAAATGGCTTTAAAAAAGATTTTTTTTAATTTAGGACGATTTGTGTCTTTCGCACAGACTATAATATTTCATGTAATCAACTTACTTACCGATATAAACTTAAAAGTAATAATTAGAATTAATTATTTTGAGCGTTTCTGCCCCGCAGTTCTATATTATTACAATGTAACACTAACAGTTAAAACAACTACCCCTCGTACTAAAGGACCTCCATGTATTGAATTACATAACTGTTAGTTGTCGTTACATGTCTGAAATTACATTCAGCTCAATGGAACATTCTTTTCGTGTCATCGCTTCCCAACTCCATCATGGAATTGATATGACTATCCGTAGACACGTATTTCGCTGTATCACAGCTCATCAGTGCAGCTATGTCATAACTTTGATGTTCGATTTTCAAGGCGTTCAGAAAACGATATCACCACAGATGAAAACCCTGCTCTTGGCATTTAAAAGTATAAATTAAATATTGATTTACAGGTGCAGTATTATGAAACGCTTAAAATAATTAATTCTAATTATTACTTTTATTTTGATGTGACTGTAAATTTAGACATTTTTTAAAATTAATAAAAGAAACGCTTGAGTAATATCTGAAAAAAAAAACACGTGATTGTCTTCTCTCCTCATTCATTACTTACTTACTTAATTCACTATAAGAATTATCTACTATTTGTTTAATAACTGAACCATTTCTAAATAATTAAATGACAAGCTGTCAGTTAAATTTTGATTCTAAAATGTTATGCCCCGGGTGAGGATCGAACTCACGACCTTAAGATTATGAGACTTACGCGCTGCCTACTGCGCTACCGAGGCTTACTGATGGTTTATCAATTTATCCTTTACCTGCATAAGTTATAAGAAAATAATCGTCAAAAACATTTTTCGGAAAAATTACTACTTTAAATTTTACTAAAAAAACCGGCACAGTAAGAATTATAATACCAAAAGTCTTTTTTTTTAATGCCAAGAAAATGTAGAGGAAGTAACATCATGTTTCAATTATAATCAAAATTCATAGAGATTTTACCTTCTCTTTGTTTTAAGAATTGTTTTGTTACAGCATGGTAAATCGATAATTCTGGTTCCAAAGACATGTAAGCACCTTGCTACTTCAGGCGATTTTATCGTCTTTCTCCGTAACGTATTGACTTTGTATCTTTCAGCAAATAAATTATTTCAAGTACAAACTCGGCCCGCGCGAACCAAACATTTTCTAAACTTAACCACACTCTAATTATAGTATTTCCAGTATTGTTAAATAAATATAGCCTTAACATTGCGCCTGTCTTAAATCCACACCAACTGAGCCTCAATTTTAATTTTTTTTTATTCAGCGAATTAAGGGCAACGACGATAACTTTCAAAACTAGCATTCATTTATTTTGTTCCATTAACTATCGAACGAAATGAACAAAACCTTGAAGAGAAAAAAATTGAGACCCCTCTAGAGAATTCGCTGGGTGGTCGTTTTCGAAATTTTATAATGTGAACAATAAAGAATTATCATTTATGAATGATAAAGAAGTGAAATAAGACTTCATAACCGAATTTGAAGATTCTTCAAATTCTACCTAAAGGAAAAAGTCACGATGATCGACCTACAAGAGAAGAACGAAATGCACCGCTTTATGGCCGAATATATCCAAAATAAAATTACTGATTTAAGAATCATTATAGCTGTGTCGCTCATAATCTTACCACCACATCCCAAACTTTTTTTAGAAAAATCCAAAAGTCGAATAGTAGTAGATAAGTTCAAAATATAATATAAAAGAAAGTAGAGAGCAGAGAAGGTAATATAAGAGAATAGAAACAAAGGCAAATCAGGAAAGGAAAGAAAGAGAAACAGGACGCTTCAGCAAATAGTGAAAGGTGCGGATAAGGGTAGTATCAGTTGGGAAGTCATCGGCGGCCTGCAAAAGCTGGATGGCCAGGTTGAAACAAGGGAAGCATATGGGCTCTTTTGGCAACAACGTGCTTGTTACTGCATATTGAATTTAATTTCGAAGGACCAATTTGAAACTTCGTAGAAATTACAAATAATGAATACTTTAGTTTAACTTAAAGAATGTTCGTATATTGCAAACACCAAAATATACAAATATTTACAATTTAACAATTCGCGTAGCCGTTCTTTACTCGTTGATGTCTTGAATTATTCTGTCTTCTCTTCTCCTTTTGCAATTTCTCCCCGGGGTTGAGGGTGGCGTGCAAGATTTGGTGGTAGTAATGAGATGGCTTCTGATTGGTTATTGACACACCGTGATTACCACCACCTAAACATTATTGCCAAACTTCTGCAACCGCATCTTGGATCAAAAGGATTTGCCGCGCAGATGTTTCAAATTTCCGCCAAGTCGGAATCCTCATTAGGCCATTTTATGACACATTGTCCGCTCGCGCACTTTCGGATAAACACTATAAAACTAAGCCGTCTTTTGAAAACTATATGCAATAAAAATATACATTAAGGGCCGTTACTCAGAACGGACCCTGGTCAAAATAATAATATGCAAATGCGGAGGGTCGGGGTTACGGCGATCCAGGTAAAGTCGCAACAGTGCTGACGTCGTTGTTTAGGCTTTAGATGGTATCTGGAGGAGATTCTGGAGATAATGGGCTTAACTAGAGACACTGCCTGTAGTTACGTGCTCAAAGTGTAGACAAAGACAAGAGCGAATAACTCTACGCTCGATACTAAATACTTTGTGACACTTTGGACACTTGGGGGCCAACTTGCTAGCCAAACAACGGCAACGGGCGAATTCGTAGGACCTAAACCCACTTTCAGAATATCCCATGAAACCGGAAAGGAAATAATTCGATGCACTCGAAGGCATTGCATAACCAAATTTTCAAATATTGGTTTATTAAACACAGTTGAAAATCAAACAATTGCGTTATCTCAGTATTAACTTCAAGTTACTTCGTGCTGGGTAAGTAAAATTTGCTACAATACGCATATGCCTCGGTAGCGCAGTAGGCAGCGCGTAAGTCTCATAATCTTAAGGTCGTGAGTTCGATCCTCACCCGGGGCAAAACGTTTTTGAAACCAAATCGGAATGAGGTATACGAGACTCTTTTTGGATGGTCCGCTACCTGACAGCATGCTAAAGCTGTCACGACTGAGTAGACTGAAACTAAGAAAAATCACAGGACTCTTAACTGGGCACTGTGACCTGAATAACCACAAACATAGGATTGGAAGAAGAGGAAACTCCCCAACACCTACTGTGTACTTGTGAAGCATATAAAGGAGAACGCATGGCGAAATTCGGGAAGCCTATGCTTCCTCTGGCAGAAACTCATTGACTTCATAGAAGAAACAGGAGTACACAGGGAGTAAAACATCCAGAGGTGCACAAAAGGACAACAGAGACCGTAGTGCAGGGACGCTAAGCGACACCACCTCATGAGAAGAAAAAAAAATACTTTAGAAGAAACATCAAGAAACATAGGTCATCGACGGAATCGGGACGGACACAATGAGGTCATTAGAAAAGCATTAAGAAGCAGGCTTACTCGATTTGAATCTTAAAACTTGACAAAAATCTTTAGACCATATTAGTTTTTGATCAGTATGTGAATAAGTCGAGTAGGCCAATTTGTGCTTTTAGGCACAGTGTCAGTTCAGTCATTTGGCGGATAGTTTTAGTGATGACCAAAGATTTGCCCATATTTGCCAACATTTGCAGCATAGAACAGCCCTTCAGCTTTTATCTCTGTGAAGGATAACAAAGTATAATTATATTCAAAGAGGTATTATAATTTACCAAAACAAGTCGCAACTTCGCATCTCCATTCGGCTAAAATTTTAAGTATTTTTGCAAAATTTCTATATACATTTTATTATATTTTAAGAGAAAAAAGTGCAAAGATGTAAAATAAATGAACAAAACAGTCTAAGCGTATGAAAATGATGGTAGCACCCGTTACTATGTGGTAGTTCATTTTCACCCTTTGCACTCGTAATTAATCTTTAGACAGTTAGCTAATAACTCGTAGTTTTTTTTCATGTTCGATCAACATAAAATTTTTTGATGAAAATGTGTTCAAATTTAACTAGAAGGTTCACCATCCTTAAATAAGAAATTTTAAAATATAACCCCTGAATGCACCGTTAAATCCAGGAAGTTTTTTTTCCGTTTTCTTCCTTTTCCATGGTGAACAAGCAAATCCAATTCACCATGGAAAACGGAAGAAAACGGAAAAATAAACTTCCTGGATTTATCGGTAGAAGTAATCCAGAATAAACTTCAATATTCAATCTATAGAAAACCAACCACTACAGAAAAGATGGTCTTCCTATGGGTTCCCCGACATCGCCATTGTTCGCAGAAATTTTTATGAAGTCGTTTGAGGAAGAATTGCTTAACAACAGCAATCCATTGAGGAACAATATCATCCACTGGTGTCGATATGTGGATGACGTGTTTTGTATATGGGGTGGCTCGCATCGACAACTAGACACATTCCTAAAATCAATGAATAACATCAACAAACATATACAGTTTACAATGGAGAAAGAGGAAAATGGCAAGATCAACTTCCTAGACTAACTATTAACAACAATAAACTCCAATATGCAATATATTGAAAACCGCAGCATTAAATTCCTATATTCACTGCCTCTTATCAATACCAATGAATGAGAATGACTATATAAAAGAACTACATACAATAATACAAATTCTTCAGAATTATTAAAAGGAAGAAGAGGATACTAAAGAAACATCTACTTTACAGTCCAGGCGAGGAAAAAGATAACATATTTGCAACAATACCATTTGTAAACAATACTAGTAACAAAATTAGAAAACAGCTAAGATCACATAACGTAAACGCAATAGAAGTCAACAGAACAAATTTAGGCCACAAAATAATTAATAACAAAATAGAAACAAAAGATATTTCTAAAAAGTCAGGGGTGTACAGAATCAATTGTGTAAATTGTGACGGCAAATACATAGGACAAACGGGAAGACATTTTGAAATAAGGCTGCGGGAACACAGAAAAGCAGTAATTAACGGATCAACAACCACAGGATTAGCGGACCATTGCATAGACACAGGACACCACATGGGGGATATCAAACCGATACATATTTGCAGAAAAAGTCGTAAGCTGACTTTATTAGAGGGATTAGAGATTAAACGGGCCATTACCAACGGAGATTACTTATTAAATAACCAGCACGAGATCATTAACACCGACAACATCATTAGTGCCGTAATTTCACCCCATTAACATGCCTTACCTGTATATATATTGTAACATTTCATTATATTAAATTAGTTTAACTTTGAAAATGATCCTAACCGATCGAAACACGTGTCAGGCAACTGAAAATAAAATTATGGAACAAAACAAGTGTTCTACTTTACCCAATTTGAATATTAAATCACAGCCATAATAAATTACAGCTGAGAACTTCCACAAAAATCAATACATATTATTGTTTAAATAATGATAATAGAATATTTTCTACTCGAACATTTTAATAGTATACAGGTTTTAGTATCCAACTAAAAACGGCACTTAGTCGATTAAAACCACATGATAATCATTTAGCAACCTGGTCCTCAAGATGGTCCCAATTTAGTTTGCTATTTAATTAAATAACACCGAGAAATTTTGGGTTTGTTGAATTTATATAGAACTAAGTTGTTTTGCTTGGACAATCAATAAAATATTATTATTTTGAACTTCTTTCATTGTCGAAACTTTATTCAGAATGGTTGTCACATGCAAATAGAAATATATCACAGTTATCAGTGATATTGTGACAAAGCATGAAGGTATTTTGATGAGCTATTTTGTGACTTATTAGATACTTATGTTAATTATATTAGTGCAATTTTTCTACATAAATGTCAATGTCAAAATGACAAAATTTCATTTTATCGCCCAATAAAGGGTAAATAAGCATGTAAATGCTAAATATATGTACCTGAAGCTGGTTTTATATGAACAGTGGAGGAGAGGATAGTAGAAGATCACCTGGAAGCGTGAACTCCGCCCGTCGGCATGGTGCCAAAATTTTATGTATGTTTATATTCCTTCGATATTCTGAATATCTCGTTATTTTATGTGTATAAATTGTAACCATGTTTGATAAAGATTAAATCAAGATAAGGAAAGATAAAACTTATAAAATAATTTTGCTACTATAATTAGCGATATTAGTCTATCGTTTTCTATTAAAGGATTTTCTCCTTTTTTAAATATAGTAATTGATTTAAATATATTCAATTCATCCGGAAGACAGCTCGAAAGAAAACTGTTTTGTTATGTTTGCTCAGAAGTTAGTTATATTACAATTAATATTAGTTGTTGAATGGATTCCTACTTCAGAACACAGCATTTGGGTGGAGAGTTTCTGGAAGCAATAACAGCTGAGGAAATCACCTTTCTAGTAGCTTAAAGCAATGGTGATCAAAATTGAACGAAGTTCTGTGAACAGGAGGAACTACCCAGCACACAAACATTAACTAAAAACAAAACAAGTACTACAAACAAACGACTCAGCGAGGAATAGATGGTTCTTGCCACTAATTACACCGCCTCCAGGTCTATCCAGTAGGAAACACGATTACAAAAGGAGTGCTCCACATTTATGCGAGAGTACCTTACACTGGGTCACATGAAACCGCCCAACCAACAATAATTATAGTAACTAGAATACTATATTCTACATCATGTTATATTAAAAGTAGTCATGCAAAACGTGAAATAACAGAAGTCTAAATAAGGAAATATTTGATGAACTGCAGGTGCAAAATAACCTCGTTGACATATTACTTCGATGGAGATAACACAAAATAGTATTTACAGCAGTTATCGAAAAAAATTGTACCTACAGTTAAAGATGACGAAATGTGATCAGGACTACAAACGAATTTTATGGCGGTTTCATCCACAAGAACCGCTGAAAGAATATCAACTATGTACCAATTAGGCATTGATGAAATTACCAGCAACCAGAGGTATGTTAGAATTAACAAAGGTCACACGTAGATGATGTACTCTCAGGCATCAGCGAAGTAAAAAGGCACTTAACACTACAGGCGGACCTAATGGACACGTTGAAAAACGGTGGTTTGAACCTCGAACATTATGTAGCAACAAAGATCTCTTCTTGTCTTACATACAGAAATTGTTGAGCAAACTCATTTTTGAGATAAAATGCAAGGAAAGAAAATCCCAAGATGCATTTTCATTCAAACTACCAACAAAACAGAATGGTTGACCAACCAAAAAAGCAATCCTATAAAACAAATCCAAAATTTACGACCTGTTAGATTGGTTAGCACCTATTATCATTAAAACAAAAATCATTATCCAAGAACTGTGGACACAGGGAAGAGAATGGGATGAAACAGTTTCAACATAGCATCAGATGGAATGGACAGCTCTGTCTAACCAGCTTGTCCACATTTAATCACTATAATGGCACTATGGATATACTGCAATGACGACATGGATTCAGTGATGCATCGGGGAAAGTATATGGTGCAGTCGTGTAATCCAGAATGGAGTCCCGATGTTAACGTTGGTACAAGCGAAATCGAAAGTAGCACCAGTCAAAAAAAGTGTCCGAGAATTATGTGCTATCGAATTACTTGCGATACTGCTGATTGAAGTAGGTAATGTATTCATGTGCCCAGTAAAGGTGTTACCGGCGTTCAGTTTACCTGAACGTCGTAACAAATGCGTAATTATATTTTAATCCATTTTATGAGCTACCCATTGCTCCTATTAATAATTTGCATAAATTCCGCATTATTGAAATAATCCAAAGGAAATAATTTTCCAAAATGTGCAGCCTGTGCAGACTGGTCGGCTTTGCCGATTCAAGCCTCCTGCCTTTTTAATTAATTGTATATTTTTCTATGTTTCTTTCTTTTTTAATATATCTTCTTCTTCTCAGGCCCCATATTAATTTACACACTCTCTCCTGTTTCTTTTATTTTGTTTTCACAGCTAGCCGGTGCCTATTCGTTGACGGGGCGTGGAAGCACAAGCAAGTAGCACTTGCGCGAAACTGTTTAATCGAAGCCTGTGGCTGTTAATCGATGGTGAGCTTCGGCAGGGACCCCTGTGCCACCTAAGGCGCGCGATGGTTCCAGAGAGTACCGCAGTGCTACTTCCTTGCCAGTCCTTCACCAGGATGTCTTCCGCGTCCCCCGTTAACAAAGGTTACACATGCCTGGACGATTTCAACAATTACCATAGCATAAACGGGAAGAACAAGAAATGGGAAACTTTTGTAAGCAAGAGGGTATAAGAAATTCTCCAACTCTCAAAAGACGTGTTATGGCATTATGTACAGAGCTACGATAATCCTGCTGATTAAGTATCCAGAGGAATGGAGCCGAATAAACTGGTAAAAAAAGAATTGTGGTGGAAAGGTACAACGTGACTGGGACTGACTTCCACAAAGACACTACAAAAGTAGAAAAATCAATAAAAGTGTAAATTACAGTCCATTCTACTCAACTTAGCGAAAATATAACAAGATTTTCATCATTATTGAACCTGAAACGAGTATTGTCTTAGTGCCACCGTTTCGAAAAATAAATGCATGGACCCCTCACCTCCACCGAGATGGAAGATACAATGATCAGTCTTATAAAAAAATCAATCAGACTGAGCCACAGCATTTAACCAAAGGAGAACCAATCCAAAATTCAAGTGAGATTAAAACTTTAAATCCACTTCTTGACCAAGAAGGTATACTCAGACTAAAGGTTGACTGGATCTAACATCACTTCCATACAGCGTGATACATCCGATAGTTCTTTCAACAAAGCATCTTTTATCCAAGCTAATCGTACAAGAAAGAAGTCACAAATGGATCCTCCACGTAGGAATTGAATCAATATTGGCGTACATTAGAAGAAACTATTGGATCACTAAAGTAAAACATCAAGTGCGATGAAATACGAGGGTTGCTAATTATGTATTGAGAATAAAAAGAATAAACAAATAAATTTTATCAAAAATATTTTGAATGCTTTTCAAAATAAGATCTATACAGTTTTGCGTGCGATTGAACCACCCTTCAAAGCACTTGGTCCAGGCAGAAGATATAAAAGATAATTTAATTCACTACGTTTATTGTATATATCTCAAAAATTCATCATGTGCCAAAAAGTGAACTAATTTGAAGGTCAGATCATTTTTAAAACATAAAATGTTAAAAATAAATAGCTCTAAAACATGCGCTTTGAAAAGGCACAACCGCTTCTTCGGCCGATAAAAATAGTTGTCCACGCAGTTTATCTTTAATTACTGGGAACAATAGAGTCATTGGGTGCCAAGTCGGGGCTGTAAGGCGGATGACCTTTCAATTCAATCTTTAGTGTTTCCAAATAGTTGTTTGTTGCATATGATGTGTTTGAGCTCGCATTGTCGTGCTGCAGTATACGGCTTTAGATGCTTTAGTTCTATTTTGAAATCATTTTGAGGCACCGATCGACATGTGCATTTTTGAGCATCAGTCAACACATGTGGAATCCAACTTCCTAACACCTAAATTTTCGTGCAAAATCTTATGTATGCTGTGGTCATACTAATGCTTAAACATTTCTCGATTTCGTGATATGTCACATGACGATCTTCTTCAATTAGTTTTCGCACAGCATCGATATTTTCCTACACAATGACCGATTCTGGACGACCTTCTTTAACTTCGTCTTTGACGTTTGAATTCAAATTAAAACACTCGTTTAGTTTCATAGTGTAATATTCAGTTTCCTGACACGTGTTTTGGTCAATGATGACCATTCTCAAAGGAATTACAAGAATAAGTTATTTTTGTAATTTCTTTGAGAATGGTCGTCATTGACCGAAACACGTGTCAGGAAACTGAATATTAGAATATGAAACTAAACAAGTGTTTTAATTTGAAATTACCTAATATTATAATTTCGTTTCATCAAGAGTGCAGTGAAGAAAGTATATACCGTTTGAATTCAGTGTGCAAGCGATATATAATAGCTGTGGATGGCGCTTCGTCAACAAAAGTTGAATTCAGTTGATTGATGCCCTGTTCTTGAATTAAACGACGTCGAAAGTCATAATAAATCATGGCTCGAAAATTTGCGCGAGTTAATTCCATCTTTCGGCCAAGATGAAACTTTCAACTTATTGTAAACAATACAAATAGTGCTCGCACATCAAAACGTTCTGAGTACGTATAACGTCAAAAATGTCAAACTTTACAATGGCAATGTCAGATTTTATATGGCAATACCAATATTGTCAGTTCTAAATACATAAATAGCAACCCTCGTATTTATGAATGTGTCACATGTATAAGATATATGGCTAAGGCCACTCAACAATTAATGGGATAACTACCTCCTGAGTAACCCAATCTCATGCATATACCCACACAGGAGTGGGTTGCACGGGTCCTGTGGAAATTAGAATTGCGAAAAGCGAAGACGCAAGGCATATAAGGGATATACCGCGCCACGAAGGTGATCCATTTAGAAGTTGTCAGCGATATATTATCAAAGACGTTCTGATGTTTAGCGACAATGGAACTACATTTGTAATATCACGCACGGAAACAAAGTAAGTTTTATTTATCATTTGATAAAGTTCCTGAAGATGAAAATAGAAAAGTAAGAGTTGTGACCATACCAGATCTACAAGGAGCAATATATAAAGGGGCCACTACAAAACTCAATTCATTACCACAAACTGAGGTGCCGGAAGAGAAACAAAATTATCAACAATCTACAACATTGACAATTAATATGGGAAGATCAGTTCAGAAACGTCCAGCAAAATTACCGACAAAAGGCCACTAGATTATGTTGTTAATGGTGGGACTCTTCATAGCGGCAACACCACCAGTCAAAATAATAGCTGGTTCCGTATGGGATACTAGTAGAGCAACTACGAAACTCGTATCTGAAACAAAGAAGCTTTCGAGTACAAGTTTCATATAATAAAACCACATTTAAATACCGCAGAAGCATTAATTTTACAATTTGTAATCACAGCATAGAATGTAAATACATACAGAACCACCTGAATAACCAGCTCACACAACTGAAACAAATCATAGGATTTGTAAATTCAGAACGATTAACGCATACACAAACATGATAGCAGCGTAGTGTTTTAGGAACAATCTTGATAGCTGTATTCGGAGTGAATGAGGAACTAGTCAGCTTAAATGACAATCAACAAACCCTAATTAACAAGGAATCGGTTATGTTTCAACACTACATACGATAAACGATATTGCAGAGAGAATGGATACACATCTACTGGGTTTTTAAAAATCAAGTAGTAATGGCGCTACAGTTAATTGGGAACAAATCCAAAACAAACCTGATGCAACTTTTTTTCAAAATTTATGAAAAATCTAAAATCTACTTTGATGAAATTAAATTACACTATGAGAAGCTCCAGTACATCGAAACGAACAATGCAGTCTTCTTAGAGGTGGTGCCGCCCGTGCAAGTTGCTAAGGCAGGAAGAAAATCCCAAGTCCTGGCATCACAGATCCAGATGGAGCCAACGATGCTCAAAAAAGCTACCATTTAAACAAACACCACACACAATTCAGTCCTGGGATTGTTTCCCATTATAAACAAAGCAAGCCCCAAGCACGTATTACAAAGAAAAGTTACCATGCAGTTGAAACAACAACCGGAAGAATTGAAATAAACTATAATCTCCAACTATAATCTTGTGTTCGTTAACACAAGACGAAATGCATAACGGCAAAAGCATTAATATCCAATCTTCCCTCAATAAGGATATTAAACGTCAGGAAAAAACTGTGCAATCGAAATAAGGCATCAAAATATTGTACCTTGTTTGCACAAAATTCTCGAACATCCTCTAGATACGCTCGTTTGGCAATAAATTCTCATAGCTAACACATCATATGTTCATGACAAATGAACCAAGAAGAGTAGCAGCCGTTTGCAGGGAAGAGAAGAACAACATGCTACTCAACGGGGCCGGATTTCAGGTACGTATTGGATCGTAAGAAAGGAACACTTATTACTTCCGACGTAAAATGTGGAAAGTGACTCTGTATTCATCAATGCATGGATTAAATCTTAAATAATAATTAATAATACTTATTTTGTTTTAATTTCATTTCTACGAAATTAAATTCCGAGGCGAATTCGCAAACATCACAAATAGTATTTATAAAAACCCATGATTCGGCCAACTGTTCCCAAATAAAATTAGATGCTACATCTTGGAATAAATAAACCGTTGACTTCCTCGAACAAAGCCACCCTACGACCCAACCCAGTTAGCTACTGATTACACAAGCCTACCCCGTGCCCCGTCCCATTCTCTTTTTAAACATCAACGTGAATTTTTGTATCAACTGGAACGTAAGTAATCGTAAACAATGGCGGGACAGGAAGAAAGGACCCCCGTGTCTTAAACTGGCCCCTGTCTATAGCTATATATGCGTACGAAATAGTGAAACGCTGATTGATCAGTGGAACGATGCTGATTGAGTTCACTCGGCGGAATAATTTAACGACGCGACTTTGTAAAAACGCTTCCCTTCCTAATGTCTGATGCCCGTGGACATGGACACCGTGCGGAGACATTTAATTTCGATACAATAAACTTCGGAACGGAATATGGAGAGGGCACGCGAGATTTTTCGAGTGGAGTTGGGAAGTTCGAGTGCGAAAATATTTACACCGGGAGCGGATGATCGTGCCGGTTTCCTGCGGGTTTTCAAGTGTGTTTTCAATTTGTGACACGTTCCAAGTTAACCTTTATTTGCCATCGATAGAAACAAATGCATAAAAATTGACTCAAAGAATCGGAATCTAGAATAGGATTATATTAAAATGGTTACATAAGTACACTCAAGCAAATTATAAGCAAGGGCTATAAAGGAAATTTAAGTATTAATAAAATTCTCAATCAAAAATGCTTATTGAGAAATAATTTTATGTCTGGGTGTTCATTTACACTTATTAATTACAATCCTTAAATATTTTATTGCAATCTTATAATGGCCAAATTAACTCATCTACAATGTGTCAGAAATATCATTTATATATCCAAATCTACATTTTATAATAATGGAAAAATATAATATGATATCAGTACCCGGATTACTGTGGTTAGAAATCACGTAGCAATGCATGTTCGGAAACGCTTTCATTGAGCAGTAGTGACGACACAAAACACTATACACAAAAGACACAAACTCGAAAAAAAACATATTTATTATTCTTAACGTGGGAAAAAACTAAGAAAAAAGAACATGAAGAGACACCGATCGTCATCAAAATAGATGTTCAAAACTTCGACTAAATCGTGATGCTTAAGTAGCTATATCGCGTAATACAACCATTTCATATACGTCGTTATGTGATTTCCCATCATCTAGGTCTATCTCTCCTCACGTATTTGTAAAGAGAAATAAGAAAAGGCGGCAGTATTGTGCGGATTACATTAATTACGGATTTAAAAACAAGTCGATTTTGTTTTATAAAAACTCACATTTTTGAGGAAAAATATATTTTCATATGTCATTAAATATGAAAGAGGGCCGAAATATGGCCCTCTTTCATACAAGGCAGTGTCATGTCCTACAAGACTAAGACTATTTCGATGTCGGGAACCGTAGTTATGGAAATCAGAATTTGTTTCAAAGTAATGTATGTATTTTTTTACAAACAAACTAATTCTAAGCAAGTATATACATGGAAATGTAAGTACATTGTATCTAGATGAAATGCCATCAATTAAACGTAATATTCCTTTTTGTACAATTAATTATTTTCTCACTTAACCCTGGTGAAACATTTTTATGTTAATAAAATAATTAATTAAGCACTTGGTTAGTAGTAGTAGTAGTGTTAGGCTATCGACCACGTGGTCCTTCCGCCATGTGTCATTTGTGTATTTGTGTCTGTGTAAATGAGCTTGTTACTTTAAAGGATCGCCCCCGTCACTTTAAAGCACCATTAATTGGATCCCAATGGTGAATGGTACCGGTCACCCATCCGACTACTGACCCGAATCAACGTTGCTGCACGTCAGTTCGGGGCCGTAACCGATGCGCCACCACCGGCGTGTATCCTATTCCTCTTGCAAAAGAAGCAAAAGAAGTCGTGAAACAATCATATCACAATTGGCTAATTTTGGAAAGGAAAAAATGGTATAAACGTAGAGATACTTTTACGCTGTTACGGAAAATCATTCATCAAAAACTTACTCACCTATTACATCCGATCATATTCGACCATATAGATGTCAAATGCAGAGAAGAAGCAAGAGGAATAGGATCAAAACAATACGAGGAGCAGTTACGCAAGTTGAAACAACTAAGAGAAACCCGAAACTCCAACCGAAGATTACCCACTAACACTGAAAACTCAATGTCACCCGGTATGTACAATGATATCAAATTCTATCCTAGAGTTGTAAATCTCACAAATGTATTATTTGATAAGTCTGAAACTACATTATTAGAAAAAGGTCTAAAATATAACCCAACACTAAATACATATAAAGAAATTGAAACAGTTGGTTTAGATGCAGAATTAATTTGTAATAAATTAAAATTAGAAAATGCAATATCACTTACTAAATTAAAAGTTGCTAAATTAATCCGCAATCATAAAACTAATTTAAAAAATCAAATCTGTAATAAAAATAATTCAGAACTCAAAGTCATAAAAAGTATTCAAAATAAAATCAAAAACAATAACCTAGTTTTAACCAAGGCCGATAAGGGCAACACAATAACTATTTTAACTATGGAGGATTATTTACAAAAAACAGAATTGCTATTCACATCAGATATTTTTAAAAAATTAAACAAAGATCCAACTAATAAATTTCAAACAGAAATAAAAAATACACTTAAATCATGCCCGAATCTTATAAACAAAGAAAAACTTAATAATTTAATTACAATGAATACTAAAGCCCCAGTCCTCTATGGTTTACCGAAATTGCACAAAGAAACAGTCCCAACAAGACCTGTTGTGTCATACATCTATGCACCAGCTTACAAATTTTGTAAATTTTTGAGTAAACATCTACCAACATTTTTAAATTTTAAATCAGACTTTGCCATAAAAAACTCCATAGAATTAGTTCAACAACTTAAATCATTAAATATTCCATCCAGTGCTAAATTAATATCTTTCGACATAAAAAGTCTATTCACTTCAATTCCAATGTCAGATTTAAAGCCTCTATTAATAGATCTAGTGAATAACTCAAATAACGACGTTAACAAGAAAATAGAAATTATTAAATTAATTACAGTATGCTTAAACCAAAATTATTTTACATTCAATAATAAATTTTACACACAAACGGATGGTTTGCCTATGGGGTCACCCCTTTCACCTTTATTAGCTGAAATATTCATGGCCCATTTTGAAAACTTAATAATTAATAAGTCCACAATGAAAAACAATATTTTATTCTGGCGACGATATGTCGATGATATTTTTTGCATATGGATAGGCACAAATCGTCAACTAAATTCGTTTGAAACATATTTAGATTCAATTAATCCCAAAATCCAATTCACATCCGAAATAGAAGTTAACAATAGTCTAAATTTCCTAGATTTGACCATCCGAAAAACAATTAACAATAAATTAGAATTTAATATTTATAGAAAAGAAACTTTCACTGACACCATAATTCCCAATTGCTCCAATCATCCTAATCAAATTAAATTTAGTACTTTTAACGCATATATTCATCGTCTATTAAACATCCCGCTAAACCCACAAGATTTTGATAAAGAATTATTTATAATTAAAACAATAGCCCGCAATAATGGTTACACCGACCATCTTATTGATAGCTTATTAAACAAAAAACGTAAGAAACAGCTAATGAAATATTTTTATATTCAAGAAAATAATAATAGAACATGGAATAAAATAAATTATGTTAAAGACTTGTCAAATAAAATTATTAATAATATTAAAGGAAGGGATTTTGATATCATTTGTACAAATCAATCAAGTCTCAGTAATTTTCTAGTGAACAACAAACCGCCTATAAATAAAAACAACAAGTGTGGTGTTTACGAGGTTAAGTGTGTTCAATGCGACGCAATATACATAGGACAGACAGGAAGAACTTTTCATACAAGACTGCTAGAACACAAGAAATCTATTTTATATAACAAACAATGTACGGGTATTTCAAAACATTGTATCAATAATAGTCATTTTATAGATATAGATAATTTTAAGATTTTGTACTTAGGTAATAAGGGATTTAATTTAAATCTAAGAGAAGGCCTTGAAATTAATAGGGCAATAAAAGCGGGAAAACACAGAGATTTGATCTTCCCCAATTCTCGAATCACTTATTACCTGAATTACCTGAATATATAAACATCGCCGGTTTTCTTCTAATAGTTACTCTTGAAAATGCAGCAAAAAACTAAACTAGTCGAGTGAATATAAAATTTAGTGAAACAAACCAAATGTTTTAAGCTTTATTATAAAATTGATTTTAAATACAAACTTGAATGCTAGATTTTTAATTGCTTTTGCTAATTTAATTTAATGAAATCAGTTTAAATTCAATTTTTGTTCATAATTTTAACAATCTAAAATACACTTTATTCATTTATTAGTTTATTCAACAGAAATAATTTCATTCAAATTAGTGTTGCTTTGATAGTTGTACTATTCGTAACACGCAAATTAATTTTGTTTTATTCAATGTCTGTCGAGGTTTTAGCCAGAGAAGTAGTTGTTTCAAAATTGATTTGTTTTGTAGTCTTATTAAGACTCATTGTTGTAGATTCACGAAATGTTTTCATATTTTTAAATTATTATTTAATTTTCTACAACGAACTAAAGGATTTTAATACGTTTTATTATTAAAAACATATTTATTATTCTAATTCTCGCATGGAAAAAACCTTAAAAAAAAACATAAGGAGACACCGATCGTCATCAAAATAGATATTCGAAACTTCGACCAGATAGTGATGCTTAAGTATCGACATCGCATACTATGGTACAACCATTTTACATACATCGTTATGTGATTTCCCAACATCTAGGTCTATCTCTCTAAAGTGCAAGCTATGTCGGAGGAAAAAAAGAAGAGACGGCAGTATTGTGCGAACTACATTAATTATGTAGTTATCGAAAATCCGACAAATCCATCCATTTTCAAAGGAAGCGATGAATCTTTCTAGGCTTCAACATACTTTTAATAAAATACACCCGGATAAGAAAGACAACGATTCAGCCGACTATATCAAAAAATTTTCCATCAGCTTCTAAGTAAGACGATGCTTCAAGCTTCGCACAATTTCTCATTGTTTATTGCTAAACCAGGGAAACCGCACACTATTGGAAAAGGTTTAGTTTTACCAGCAGTAAAAGAAGTAATAACCACTGTGCTCCATAAACCAGCTGCAAATATTATCCGAAACATTTGAGCAATAGTTATGTGCAAAATGAATTGATGATATGGCTAAAAATATTGAAGAAATATTGTGTAATTATCTGTAGATTTGTCAATTTTCAATTCTGCCGAATCAGTTCACTTTACCCACCAATGAAGCATTGTTATTGTCATCCGTGAGGTACATTAAGGATGAGAAAATATGCAAAGAACTATTGTTTGCTACATATTTGGAAACGGATATAAAAAGAAAATCTATATTTAATACTCTGAAAAGGTTTTGTGCTAAAAAGGAAATACCTTTGAATAATATTAATATATACAGGGTGAGTTTTTTTCGATGTATGTATGTATCTATGGGGATCTCGGAAACTATAAGAGATAGAGAAACGGTTAAATGGGGAAAGAAGTGTAGATTTACAAGACGAATAAAATTCCACTTTCAAAGATTTCAAAAAAGTCAAGGGTAAGTAAATATTTTGAAAAAAGTAAAAAGTGTCAATTTTTTCAAATCAATATATCTCGATTATTATAACAGATAGAAAAAAACTGTAACGGACAAAGTTTTAGATAATTTTATGCAGATTAATAAAAAATAATCAGAACATTTTTATCGCCATTATTTTCCGAGATATGACGCAAACTTACATTTTTTTAAATGGAAACCATAGCTGGCTGTGACCTCATTCAAAAGGTATTTTTTTTCTCTTTAATCCAATATGGCATACGACATAGTTACTTCTAAAAATGAGTGAGTTATAGTCATTTTAAATTTTGTTATAAATAAAAAATGGGTAGCCATGAAAAAGGTGAAAGTAAAACAATTGCAGTTGTTTATAATATTAGCAATATTGTAATTATTAGTTTTACAGAGATAAATCAAAATGAAACAACAGCATAAAGTAATTCTGTAATTATCAATATATCAATGGGAGAGAAATTTTAATATTAAAAAAATATGGTCAAAGAGTCTACTATTAATACTATTATGACATAAATTATATCTTTTTAAAATTGAATTTATGGCTTTTTGACTATTCTCATGTAAATTGAATTAAATGTTTCAATAACAACTAGTTTATGATGCTTCACAGATTGATATGATTTTTCATATACTTTGTTTTTTACATAACCCCACACAAAAAATTCTAAAACGCGCAGTTCGGGAGATCTAGGTGGCCCTGGGATTGGTTTATTTCTTCCCACTTATGAGTTAGGAAAAGCATCATTTTATTAATTTGTGAAGCCAACATGTTATGAGGTGGAGCACCGTCATATTGGAACCATTTCAATCTTGCTTGTAATGATAAATTTAAACAATCGAGCATATCTTCAAATGTTTTCTGAAGAAAATGAAAGTAATCAGTTTCACTTAGTGAGCTTTCAAAAATATATGGACCGAGAATTATTAATCCAAACACACCATGGATTAAACCCAAATTTAATTTGTAGTTTTCTCTGTGAAACTTCTCTTAAGTTCATCCATGTTCATTGTGGCGATTAGAAATACCACAATTAGTGAATCGCAATTCATCTGTTCATAATATTTTTGTAAGAAACGTATTATCCTCTTAACAAATGGGTTTATACCACATACAGAAGGCCATTTGATAATTACAAAATTATTTTCTTATGCTGGTTTTTCATTTTTATTTAACTTTGTAGAACTAATAATTACAATATTGCTATTATTATAAACAACTGCCATTGTTTTACTTTCATCTTTTTCATGGCTACCCATTTTTTATTTATAATAAAATTAAAAATGACTATAACTCACTTATTTTTGGAAATAACTATGTCGTTTGTCATATTGGATTAAAGAGAAAAAAATACCTTTTGAATGAGGCCATAGCCAACTATGGTTTCCATTTAAAAAAATGTAATTTTGCATCATATCTCGGAAAATAATGGTGATAAATTTTCTGATTATTTTTTAATAATCTACATAAAATTATCTAAAACTTTGTTCTTTACACTTTTTTTCTATCTGTTATAATAATCGAGATATATTGATTTGAAAAAATTGACACTTTTTACTTTTTTCAAAATATCTAGTTACCCTTGACTTTCTTGAAAACTTTGAAAGTGGAATTTTATCCGTCTCGTAAATCTACACTTCTTTCCCCATTTAACCGTTTCTCTATCTCTTATAGTTTCCGAGATCCCCATAGAGAACACCGAAAAAAACTCACCCTGTATACAGCATTTAGTTGCGAAAATACTGAGTGAACGCCTCCATATATCATTGCAATATATCATCAGGTCAGTTAATAAAATCAGAAGTAACTCTTTAGGTAAATAGATTATTTAGTCACACAGAGGAAAGTGCGGAAGCTGTCAAAAGGACCAAAAGACCTAGAATTGCACGACGACATCATATCATCAAAGAACGATATTGCGTACTTGACAGACCTGTATAAATTATTTTATTATGTCAACCTCCAACTTCAAGGTGATGACTTAACCTCGATTAAGACAAAAATATCATTGCTGCTTTCGTATCCAAACCACTATTATACAAAAGAAATATCGGGAATATAGGGAATTTAATAAATTACCAAATTTATCAGGAGTATCATTCAATAACAATTACTTTGATTTGAATTTACTGTCAATACTTGAAAAACCTCCACAAAGATTTCAAGGAACGATTCTAGAACATTTAAAACATACCAGACTGAGTTTTGGATCCTTTTTCAAATGGGTTCATCCCAATTAGAAGAACTAATAGAGCTGATGAGGAATTAAAAATGAATTTCAAGACACGAATTTTGGCTGCAGAAGGCGATTTTACAACTGTATCGAGGATTATGGTTGATTGTTCAACGATTTCTAATAGCATTACCATCTTCCTATTTAGCTGAACGTAAAATTTAGTGCTGCAGCAACGTTGGTAACTAAAAAGAGACTTACGATTGTTTTTAAGTAAAATCGAGCCTGATATTAACAAACCTTTAAAATACATCAACTTCAACCTTCCGTTATTTATGTCATAAATTCATGTCTTATTATCAAAGTAGGCGGTGAGCAAAATAAGATTGAGAAACAATGCTTTAAACCGATATTTCGCTTATGAGATATAGCGACCACCGACAGACACATAGCTACAGACATAAAAACTTTTTTTCCAGAAATTAGTGGATTTGTCTCAGTGAACCTCAAAATGGTTATTTGTCTTAAATATTTTTTAACGAAAACAATTCTTTCCCTATATAAGGAAAGTAAAAAGTTAACAACAGAACAATAATGGAATTAAAGAAGTTGATAACACAATATATACAGGGTGTCTTATTAATGTAAGGAAATGGCTGGACCACAGATTTCTGGGGCCAAAATATGATGATTTATCCAACATATCTATATCCAAAAATTTGCGGTCAAGCTGGAATTCGTCTTCAAAGTTTCAAATTTTTTTATTTCTTATGTTAATAACAATTGAATGCTTTATTCGATTTAAATGAAATTTATTACTGATTATTATCATAATATAACATATCCTTTCAGTTATTATGGCCATTGTAGAAATTGGGAATAGGTCAAAATTTCCAATTTTTTTTCTCGAGAAGTTAAGAATTTTATGAAAACTATGTTTAAATGAAACTTGTTCAGTTTCTTGTTCTCTTTAGCTTTTATTTGAAAATATTTGTAATATTTTGCATATTAAAAAAATATCAGAAAAAAAACCAAAAACGGCCTCGAGTAAACCTCCACTTCCGGTTTTTGAATATTCACCAAAAGCTTTTTAGTTCCAGTTTTTAACTACAAAACCTTAAGTTTGAAGATTCATCTCAAAAAGATCATTCGTTTTTGAGATACAAAAATCACGAAAACAATACTCCCCCTATATATACTATATAGGGAAAGTAAAAATTAATAATCAAAAACACTCGGTAATTATTCTTATGCATAATTTACATTTTTTTAAAGAAAGATGGCCATGACAATCATGTATTTTCGATTCGTAGGAAAACTAGATTTTGTTTTTACTACATAAAAAAAAATACATTTTATTTTTTTGTGGGAATCCACTAATCGAATAATTTACTCCACAGCTAATCACCGCTCCACAACACCTAGCTGACAAGCTCGCCAGCCTGAAAGACGAATCAGTCGGAAATGCTTCCGCCTTTTTTATGAACATCCAAGCGAAGGCCTCTACGATCTCGCCGAACTAACGCTGATAGAAGAAAGAATCGTAACCGGAGCCGACCGGTCGAAGTGATCCGGTCGCGACCGGATCACTTCCAGCGCTCTTCAATCAATCAAATCGCCAAACTCCCGTTATCTCCAACGAAATGCCGCCCAACTCCAAAATCAAAGAAGCTAGACCTCACAATCCGTCTATTGAGCTGCGCCGATGAAGGCTAGAGTATTCTAGATGAGGCTCTCGCAGCGCTAAGGTAGCAACTCCATTCCATCAGCCGCTTTCCAAGTTCATCTATATCCTTAAATTTCTACTATTCCAGGCTGAAGAGGCATATCCGCCTACAGAAGCCAGGAGAGAGTTTTAGTCGGTAGGCACACCAGGAGGTTGCGAATTCGACACTACCCCCGTATTTTCGTGGTGTCTTTTGAAGATTTCCTCTCTTCTATAACAAAATATCCAACAGCAAAAATATTCTTTTTAAATAAATTCAGCTATAACAGCAACATCATATGATTCAACAAACTACATAAAACCTTAAAGAAAACAATATATGGCTACAATATACCTGTATATGAAGACACCATATAAGTAAATTACTGGCACACCAAAGCAATCGAAATCAGAAACCAAACAAGCACCAAAGTAATAGATACATACCTAAACAATAACAAAAACTAAAAACGAAGAGAACTTGCCAATGATTGCAAAATATGTAATACTTCGAGGAGGTATATTACTACCAACACAACTTATAATTTATACCAATGACATATCAGAATTGGAACTAGAAAACAGCAGATGATCCTAACATCAAATACAGGGTGAGTTTTTTTATTGTCTATGGGGATCTCGGAAACTATAAGAGATAGAGAAACGGTTAAATGGGAAAAGAAGTGTAGATTTACGAGGCGAATAAAATTCCACTTTTAAAGTTTTCAAATAGGTCAAGGGTAACTAGTTGTTACTAGTTACTAGTTAATTTTTAAATATAAAATTCTTAAGATTGGTTAATGTGGTATAGTTGTTCAATTAACAACTTGTTAAGATATATTTGTAGTTATACTTAAAAATAACTATAAAATACAAATCATTTCTGGAATTTCTTAAACAGGACTTTAGCCGGGGATTTACATTCAATAATTATAAATTATTAAAAATAGTTACAATGCAAATACATTTCTTATGTAAGTAACACTGTTGTATCCTTTCTTCGCACTTTATTTCTATGCCTAGATATATATTTCAAGTGCTAGGTGCTAATTATTAATAACAAATTGATGCCTAGCACTCGAAAGATATAATAGAAAATAATGGGCGAAAAAAGGATATAACATATTATTTATTTATATTATTGGTTT
Source organism: Ontholestes murinus (assembly GCA_963969525.1). Taxonomy (NCBI): domain Eukaryota; kingdom Metazoa; phylum Arthropoda; class Insecta; order Coleoptera; family Staphylinidae; genus Ontholestes; species Ontholestes murinus. Next base: position 76,674,936 of record OZ018387.1, read on the forward strand.
TTGAGTTACGTGAAGAGAAATTTTAATTAATAAAACACGTTAGAATTCACTTTCTTCACAATTTATTTTGTATTTACTAGATGTAGTTCTTATTATCAATAGCTAACTAAGGTTAATGCTCGAAAAGTACATCTAGTAAATACAAAATAAATTGTGAAGAAAATGAATTCTAACGTGTTTTATTAATTAAGTATTATTTATATTGATATACTCTTCAAGAAACCCAAAAAACAAACATCGAACATTTCTTATTTATAGTTTAATTAAATACTCCCTAGGAATGCTATAAATAGTAATAAATTATTACACTTACATGTTTTTTTTTGGGAAGTCCTTACTCATCAATTCTCGTTTTAACTTTCCTCTTTAATTTTAAATAAACTAGTAATATATGCCACCAAATACACACGCCATTTATTAAAATCGCCACGCGTAGAAACATCTACGTTTCGAATCCACACGTCGATAACACAGGCCTCTTATTTGACGTTTGACGTGACGTGTAGTAAAGTGCGTGCAGTGTGATTGAATGAAACATACGTGAAAAAAATAAATAAAACACCAATTATGTTAGATTTATTTACTATATTCAGTAAGGGAGGCATAGTCCTCTGGTGCTTCCAAAGCACCAGCCAGATCTTCACCCCATCAGTGAACACTTTAATCAAGAGCGTCATTTTACAGGTGAGCAAAATGCACGTCGCAAATTAAAATATAACCCTTGTGAGCTACTATATTTAAATGTTTCAGCCTAAATTTAAAGGATAACATTCTTATAAAGGAGTCTTTAAAGTTTGAATAAAATACAACCAAAAATTATTGAAGTTACATGTTGAAATATGTTTGCAAATTTAGTAAGCATTATTAGTTCAAAATAATGTATATATTATTTAGTAGTCATTAATTCATCATTGATATTTGTAAATAAATACTTTATTATTGTATTACAGGATAAGATATATTTTAAAAACAAAACATTTTTGCCTTATCACTCTTATTGTATGCTAATTTGTCATATGGGAATGATTCGCATTATTGATATAGATAATAGTATTTCACTATAATAGAAAAGGTTTATTATTACTGTTTATAATATTGTTCTTCAAACTTAAAAATATGCTTCAATTCTTACCACCTTGTGTACTGTTTCTTATCTCAGTTTATGTGTATTAAATATTTACTCGTTTTTGGTATATAAATATTTTTATTACATAAATACTATATCAAAATGATAATAACTGTAGTATAAAGTCATATGAAATAGCTCATAATAATGTGTTTAAGATAATTCCTGTTAGTTGTATTAAATTGTTAAATTACTTTAAAATAAATCTCAAAAAGAATACTATTAAGAATCTGGAAAACAATAATTTAATAATAAAAATGTAATAAAGTCCTTTACGTTTTAGAAAATTAACTAATAATTAGAAGAAAATAAAACACGAAAACATTTGTAAATCTACAACAGATGAGTCTTATTTCAAAAGTGATTTTTTAGTCTTAATAAGACTCATTTGTTGTAGATTTACGAAATGTTTTCATGTTTTTTTCTAAATATTAATTTCACACTTATGTGTTTTGTAAAAAAAATTATATACTATGCTGTAACAACTCAACTGGCAATAACTTTACCTTATAACATTTTTTTCTTATTACGCAGGAAAGAACTGGAAACCAGAGTTTCGAACATGATGGAGTCATGTTGCAATACAAGCTCGACAACGAGTTCGATCTTGTATTCGTGGTGGCATACCAGAAGATACTGCAGCTATCATACGTGGATAAGTTCCTGAATGACGTACACCTCGAGTTCAGGGACAAGTACAAAAACGATCTGTCGGATGGTAAATACTTTCAAGACTATAACTTCATAAATGTGTACAACCGGACATTGAAATCGGCGGAGGAATGGAGCAAGACGCAGGCGAAGGCTCCGAAGTCGATGAGGTCTTTCGAGGAGAGTGTTAAGAGTAAAAGAACTGTGGCTTCCATGATAGAAAGGAAGGGCGATGAGAAGTCTGTGAAGAACGCGAAGAAGAAAGAAGTTAATTTTGTGGAGGAATGTAAGTAAATTTATCTTGAAGTATAATATGACAAAATATGGATTAATTAATAGCCATAAATATAAATATTGTTTGTCAAGTTTTGCAAAAATATTTTAAATTATTATAACTATTACCCTGACTTCAAATATTGTCTAAAGTATTATTGTTCACTATTGATTAAATTGTATTAATAATTATACAATTAGTCTTTCAAATAGTGGAGATTAAAAATTAAATTATGTGTTTGGACCAATAAAAAAAATGTATTTGAAAACTCTCGTCTTCCAACTTAAATATTGACAAATCTAATAAGGCCTAAAATGAATGATGTAATGTAAATAACTAACATAACAAAGAAAAAACCTTATAAATTAAATTGTCTCCAGGAAGAACATTGAATACCATTTTTAACCAAAGTACTAATTTAATTAATTGCTCTAAAAGGTTTTTTTGAGGTTGTCAAGTTTCACTATTAGGATAATATCACAGAATAAATCTTATTTTGCTGGAATGAGTAATATAATTATTCAAAAAAGACTACTTCAAAAATTTAGCAATTATTCATTTAATGGCTATAAAATTATTGCCATGTTACGAACAGATGATGTTTTTCTTTTAAATATACGAAAATTAATGTTTCTTTTTTCAGCTAATAAAAATGAAAAAGTTTCACCAAATGTTTCTCCAAAAGCGCAGAATGGAATTGTGGATAATGATATTTTGGCAATAAACAGAGCTAAGTTTGCCCAAAAAATGAATAAGGTTACTTCTAAAAAGTCTGAAAAGTAAGTAAAATACTATTAATATTTCAATCATAAATATAATCTTGAAACTGTTCAGATAATGTACAAAAAAATATATTTTGTTTAAGCACTAGGTGTAAAAAGTTCATAATATAGTATATTTATTAAGGAATTTAATTGAACACTATTTTCATTAAACTTGACATTTCAATATGTAAAATAATGTTTATACTCTGCCTTTGCCTTTGATTTATTAAAGTGAGATGGGAGAAATATAATATACAGATATTTTATACATGGTAATAATGTAAAGAGATGTTGCAATAAAATAATTCATTTAATATTATTGGTGTCATAATATGTGTAATATTAAACACATCAAAATTACTTTCTCTTAGGAAGAGTCCAAAAAGTCCATCGGAAAAGGCTGGAAAGAAACCTAGGGTATGGGAACTAGGGGGAAACAACAAGGACTTACAAAATTTGGAACGTACAGTGGACAAACCTGAAGATATGAAAAGTCACTTTACACCAGATGAAGAGGTAGATATACAAAACAAAATAATTCCATACAATTTTAATAAAAAAATTATTTTAATATTTTACAAACTAGAAGTTATTATAATATTTTAAAAAATATATACAGGGTGTCCCTTTAATATAAGGAAATTGTTGAATTTTAAATCAAATATATCCAAAATATTAATTTTGTAGTACCACAACATAAAAAGTAAAATATTTTATTATTGACACTCCTTACAAAAATTAAAAAATTACTCTTAATTATTAAAGAGAATGGTTGCGACCGTTACTACGTGGTAAACCATACTTACACTGAATTGAAAAATTCACTATGTTTTAACCACAAATAATTATTGTAAAAATATTATATAACGTGTAGGCACAATTATATAAATCTAAACAACACAGCACGACTCAAGTGGACTTGATAATGACGATAAAACGTCGAAACTCGAGTCGTGCTGTGTTGTTTAGATTTATATAATTGTGCCTACACGTTATATAATATTTTTACAATAATTATTTGTGGTTAAAACATAGTGAATTTTTCAATTCAGTACTCTTAATTATGTTTCATATCATGTATGGTTTGCCTACAATAAAATAAAATCAATAGATATTATTTAAGTTTTGTTCTATTGATTACGTTGATTCACTTGTCCATAATAAGCCAACCATATTTTAATAATATTTTTTTTTTGTGTGGGAAAACTGTACAAGATACATATCAAATATTTTTAAAAGACAAAAATCTTTCAAATGAGCTGATCTTTCAAGTAATATTTTTAAATTTTTATAAGATGGTAATAGTTATTTGTACAACAAGTGTGGAAATGTTACGCTTTTCCGCACGAGGGTAGGATGTTCCTACTCGAGTGCATCAAGTTCCTACTCGAGTGCAAAAAAGCACATTTCCCACACGTTGTACACACTATTTTTTCACATACTGCATATAACATGAATTATAAAGGTGTTTGCGATTTCATTTTTGACACTGACATATAAAAATTAGGTTATAATTACCGATAGTATGTGTGTTGTATACAGGGTCCTGCAACAGTGCGTCAGGCTTTCCTAGCGCCTTTCTCGTAAGAGATAGAAAAAAATGTTTCGTATAAAAATTTATTGAAATAAAAATCTCTATGCCGTAAAATTATTTTCAAATATACAGGGTGTCCCAATTTTGCGGTATAACAAAAGCAAACATTGTTTTAAATGGAACACCCTGTATATTTTTTCATTTTCTAATTTGGATAATATTTTATAACTTGAACCTTTTTCTGGTTTTTAATTTCGATATGGCATTTGCGAGTTATTGACGTTTTTCTGAAAAAAATGTAAAAAGCGGGGGTTCACAAAAAAAAATATCCTGATGTTCTATTTAAAATTTAAGAAATTTTCTTTTTCCTATGGTTGGTCATAAGTACTGTTTGTGTACCAGTGTTAAAAATTTTCACTTTGGAGGATCCCTGCCTTTGAATCAGACACGCCATTTTCTAAAATTTCAAAATGTCGTAACTCTTTTTTTTTAATGGAATTATATATTTTTTTAAATTTTATATTATTCTGCATCCAATTTCCTACAAAAAATATTAAGCATACCCTATACCTAAAAGTGATATTTTTCAAGATATAAAAGAATGTATATTTCAAACGGTTCTTGAATACGAATTTGTTTTTGAATAGATAGCCATGACTGAAAATATGCATCTGTCAATTAAACAATTAGTTTGACATGTAAATCTCTCTCATATTTGCTGCAAAGTGATTCTCCTCGTTTCGCGGTATAAGTAGACAGCAAATTATCATTATGGATTTCGAAAAGGGCGAACGGAGGAGAAATGTTTTAGGAACTTACTCAATAGATTTATTGAAATGAGAAGTGTGAATTACAAAAAACAAGAAAGAAGAAAGCCTATCAACGAGGAAAACCAACTTTCAGTGTTATTAACAGCAACTGAGCATCCGAACGTAAACCAAAAAGACATTGGTGAAGGAACTGGCATAAGCGAGAATATCATGCATACCATATTCAGCTACATCAAGAACTGAGTAATACTGATTTTCAATTTCGTTCCGAATTTTGTATTTGGGGAAGACAGGAAATTCAGGACATCCCTTAATAACGCTTCTATCAATTTTCACTATTATTCAACTGATAATCCGCATGTTATGAGACAAGTTGATAATCAGCATCGACGGTCTTTGAATGTCTGGGGCGGAATTTTTGGAAACCATGTAGTAGGTCCACATTTCTTCGAGGGCCACCTCAATAGGCCTATGTATTTGCACTTCCTGAATTGAATTACCCGGAACAATAGCTAATATATCCTAACTAACAAGAAACAGGGTATGGTTTTAACAAGCACCTGTCCAATTTTCGCAAGACGTGAGGGAATTTGATTTTTCCCAACCAGTGAATTGGTAGGAATGGACCCACCAAATGGCCTACTAGATCTCCGGATCTAACAAAACCTGACGTTTTCTTGTGGTTATACTTAAAAGAGATTGTTTTTTAAGGAACCACCAACAGCACCAATTAATATGCATCAACGAATTGTGGAAAGGTCTTTTCAGCGGCGAATTAATTTGTGCCTAAATAAAAATTGAAGACATTTTGAACATTTACTGTAGTCAATAATTTTGTTATCTTTCCCGGCTTTGGAATAAAATAATGAATCGTATTATCTGTTTCTGTTTATCTCACATTGACACTTACTTGCATTTTGTTAGTTATTTTGCCTCAGCATGAAAATGGTTATTTTTATGAAAACTATTAAATATCTCAATAATTATGGGGTTTAGACATACTATTATTTGCAAAGTTTGGCATTTCTTTCTAATCTAATCGAATAATAAGAAAAATAATTGTTTTCGCCTATCTGGGTAGCGCTGAGCATAAATTCTTTAGGCTTGCAAACAATTAATTCCACCTTCTCCAGTAGCATATATCACATCAATTCATTCTTCTCAAAAATTGCATTGTTATAATGGTAACGTACAATGCAACCATACATACCAAACATATTGTTTAATTGACAGATGCATTTTTTTTTCAGTCATAGCTATCTATTCAAAAACAAATTCGTATTCAAGAACCGTTTGAAATATAAATCCTTTTATATCTTGAAAAATATCAATTTTAGGTATAGGGTATGCTTAATATTTTGTGTAGGAAATTAGATGCAGAATAATATAAAATTTAAAAAAATATATGATTCCATTTAAAAAACAAGAGTTACGACAATTTGAAATTTTAGAAAATGGCGTGTCTGATACAAAGGCAGGGTTCCTCAAAAGTGAAAATTTTTAACACTGGTACCTAAACAGTACTTATGACCAACCATAGGAAAAAGAAAATTTCTTAAATTTTAAATAGAACATCAGAATAATTTTTTTGTGAACCTTCGCTTTTTACATTTTTTCAGAAAAACGTCAATAACTCGGAATTGCCATATCGAAATTAAAAACCAAAAAAAGGTTCAAGTTATAAAATATTATCCAAATTAGAAAATGAAATAATATACAGGGTGACCCATTTAAAAAAATGTTTGCTTTTGTTATACCGCAAAATTGGGACACCCTGTATATTTGAAAATAATTTTACGGCATAGAGATTTTTATTTCAATAAATTTTTATACGAAACATTTTTTTCTATCTCTTACGAGAAAGGCGCTAGGAAAGCTTGACGCACTGTTGCAGGACCCTGTATATTACTCCATGTATGTAACTAACACTGACATTGATTAATAGTAAATAAAAGTAGTGCGAAAAAGTGTATCCATGCGGAAAAGTGTATCCATGGGGAAAAGTGTTGCTTTGCGGAAAACTGTTACTTTTTTCAACGATTTTGGATGCGGAAATGTAAGGTATTTCTATTCAGTATGTGAAAAAAAAATATTTTAGTTTTTATGTTGTGGTATTATTGTTTTTTATACTTCTGGTCAATCAATAATGACCATAATAACTGAAATGATGATAATCAAAATTAATAAATTTAAACTAGATCGAATGTAACATTAAATTGTTATAAATAAAATTTATTAAGACTAATTCCTATTTAGCTGTGAACTTTTGAATATAGATAAGTTGTGTTAAATCATCCTAGGGATCTATTATTCAGCTTTTTCCCCACATTAAGGGAATACTCTGTACATATATTTCATAAAATTGCTAGTGAAAACATACTAAACACTTAGTATAGTCTGTAGTTTAATGTTTTATGAATTACCACATAATAATGGTCGAAACCATCCAAATGGAAAAATATTGCTCATGATTAGGAATGGTCAATTTAAATTAACATTTTTGCATTTTATTCGAAAACTTAAACAAGAAAATAATTTTGATAATAATGTAATAACATCAACTCTTTTTCCCTTTTTTAATTCGTCATAAGTCACTTGATTAATTTATTGTAAGATTGGCAATCTCACTAAAATATTATTCATATCTTAATTCCTTCTTTAGATTGTTGGGAAAATGCAGGGCATAATAAAGGATATAGAGGTTGAATCCAGTAGTGAAGAAGAAGACGAATCTGATTCCGAAAATGACAATCAGCAACAAAGGAACACAAAGCCGTCCACGCGAAATACCGGAATGTTTTCACTGTTCAAGGGTTTGGTAGGCTCCAAGAACCTCACCCGTAACGACATGGGGCCCATCTTGGATAAGTTAAAAGATCACCTTATTGCCAAAAATGTTGCTTCCGATATAGCTGAGAAGCTCTGCGAATCTGTTGCTAGTAAATTGGAAGGAAAGGTAAAATTATAAATCCAATCATTTTAAGAAAATATTTATATCACACACTTTATTCACTCTTGTATTAAAACTATAGTATTGGTATTGGCTTAATCTCTTTTTGTCATACATTCCTTATGACTGTCAGATGCCAAGACTCACTGGTCAGACAATATAAGCCTAATTAGTGACTTACAATATTAATCTATTAAATCATTATAATAGTATCACATAACCAGAATTATTTTTCTCCAAACATACTGAAATTTCCATGGCTTAATTGTTTCACTTGCTCCATGTTAATTAATTTAAGGTCTTGGGTACATTCGAAAGTGTTGCAACTACCGTCAAAACAACTCTAACAGAAAGTTTGGTACAAATTTTAAGTCCTAAAAGAAGAGTAGACATCCTTAGAGATTGTATGGAAGCGCAGAAGCAGAACCGGCCTTACGTCATGACATTTTGTGGGGTAAGTAATACAATTTTAAATAAAAATAATTCATTATTATAAATTTAATTTCAATTTGGTAAATATATTGATTTAATTTTCACTAATTTTGAGTTAACATATTAGAATAAAATGCTTTTATTTTTCAATAATATCTAAGTTTTTGATTTTAATAAAATACTACATGCCGGTGGATGGATACTGGTACCATTCACCATTGGGATACAATTAATGGTGCTTTAGAGTGACAGTGGCTCATTTACACAAACACAAATACACAAATGAGACATGGCGAAAGGACCAGGTGGTCGATAGCCAATATACTACTACTAATAAAATGGGTTTTACTTTTAGGTAAACGGTGTTGGTAAATCAACAAACTTAGCCAAAATCTGCTTCTGGCTTATTGAAAACAACATGCGAGTTTTGATCGCAGCTTGTGATACGTTCAGAGCTGGTGCTGTTGAACAACTGCGTACCCATATGAAACATTTGAATGCTCTTCATCCACCGGAACGTCATGGAGGTAAACAAATGGTTCAGTTATATGAGAAGGGATATGGAAAGGATGCTGCAGGTATTGCTATGGAGGCTATTCGTTTTGCCAATGATCAGAATATCGATGTTGTTCTGATTGACACAGCTGGGCGTATGCAGGTAATCTGAATACAGACATTCAAGAAATTTTATTAAATGTGACACAATTCAATAGAAGATATATTACTTTAATATATTTCAATATATGCATACTACTATAATATATATATATATATATATATATATATATATATATATATATATTCAGTGACCCTTTCTACCCGCATGGGTTTAGGGTTATTTATAAAGAAATAAAATAAATATTTTGTTATTATTTCCTTTCATGTTTGTTATTTATTTCAGGACAACGAGCCTTTAATGAGAGCTTTAACAAAATTAATTAAGGTAAACGAACCAGATCTCGTGCTGTTTGTCGGTGAAGCTTTGGTTGGAAATGAAGCTGTTGATCAGCTTGTAAAATTCAATCAGGCCATGGCCGACTATTCCTCCAGCACTAATCCTCATATTATCGATGGGATTGTATTGACCAAATTCGACACCATCGATGATAAAGTAAGTATTCTATTTCTAGATTGAGTTTAAAAATAGGTTTATTACTCTGCTTAGATGCTGTATATAAACTAACATTTAATATTTTCTTTTCACACATATTCATAGAAGATAAACAGAAAATTTATCCCAATTTTAATTATAAATCATCTTCATGAAAATCTTTAAAATAAATACATTTCCATAGAAGTGCATTTCTTGTCGCAATTTGAAAATTTGGTTTCATCAAGTGGCATAAGTATCAAATATATTAAAATCTTTGAATCTGTAGTTGCAGATAAAATGTAGCAACATATACAATCTTGTATTTTCTTCAAACATGATTTTGTAAAAAAAAAAATGCTTTCTTCTACTAACTTAATCTTCTGAAAAGACATTATATATAGGGTGTTACAAAATAAACACCCAGTTGGTTAAGACTTCTCTTGATACCTAGATTTCCAGACAATTCAGTAACTAATATTTTATCTAATTCTGTGTAAAACCTTCATATACTAGTATCAAAAATTAGATGGTGGAAAAGCATCAATCTTCTTTTGAACACATATGACTCTGAAACTTGTCTACAGCTGTCTTCTGTGTCCTAGGTTCATCTCAAAGGTAATTAACTTTTATTCAGTTTTTCCACAGCAATTTGTACGTATTTTTCAGCAACTATAATTTTTATCAGTTCTAAACATTGTCTTAAATTTGCTTATAGTTTTAGTTATCCCATAAAATGCAATGAAACAAAAATTTAAGTTGTTATAGACAAAATAAAATAGGTAATTCAAGAGAATAATATTAAGAAAGAAATTATAATTATTATAAAAAAACCTTTATTGGCATATCATCCATTATATACAACCTCTTTTCTACACACTATTTACATATCTACTCCTCCTCTCACCCCTCCATCTACCCTCAACCCCACCCACGCTTGACAACCATATATCCTTCACCAATCTCTCTTCCCCCAATTCCCACAATCTCCTCTCATACCTCACCACCCTCACCTTTGCCTCGCATTCTAACCTCTCACTATTCATCTCCTGAAGCACTGTGTAACTGGGCGTGGACCTTTCCACCGCCAACATGCGCTTCAGGAACCACATCTGCTCCCTCTCTATACATTCATACCCTCTCGTCCCCCATACTTCCACTCCATACTGATCTCACACACGCATCCCATATCTTACACGCCACCCTCACATTATTCCTCATCCACTTCCCCCAAGCCTTCCTCGCCTTACTCTGCACCCACCTCACCTGCTCCTCATATCCTCCCGTCCCTTTAAACCAAAACCCTAAATACTTAAAACTTTTCACCCTCTCAATAATCCCCTCCTTTCATTCCAACTCTTTCACCTTTCCCTCCCTCCCTTTATTCCTGAACCTCACCCATTTCGTTTTCTCCACATTCACACTCGTTCCTCTCCTATCCATGAACCTCTCTGCCCTTTTCAACATCGCTCTCATTCCCTCATACTCTTTCGCTATCAACACCATATCGTCCGCATACGCCAGCATCCATACTTTACTCTTACCCATCACTACTCCCCCCGCCTGCCCTTTCCTCATCACCTCTTCCATCTCACTCATATACACATTGAATAACAATGGGCTTAGCGGGCACCCCTGCCTCAATCCCTCCCACGTCCTGACACTCACCGACACCTCTGACCCCACTTTCGCCACCACCCATGTCTCCTCGTACACTCTCCTGACCCACTCAACCATCCCCTCACTCACCCCTCTTCTCTTCAAACACTCTATCAACTTCACCCTCGGTACCGAGTCATATGTCGCTTTCATACATCCTTTCTCCTCCATCACTCTCTCTACCATTCTTGCAAGGGTAAAGACTTGGTCCCTTGTCCCCCTCCCTCTTCTAAATCCCCCCTGCGTCTCCGGTAGTATCCCCTTCTCCTCCACCTCCATCTCCATCCGATTCCTCACAATCATCATCGCTATTTTATATCCAACACTCATTATTGTCACTCCCCTGTAATTTTTCACCTCCTCCTCATCCCCTCCTTTATATACCGGACACATCATCCCCACCCTTCACGTCTCCGGCAAACTCGCCTCCCCCCTCCACATCTTGTTCAATATCTCTCTGAATTTCTTCCTCCCCTTTTCCCCAATCTCCTTCCACATCTCCGCCTTTATGCCATCCCTTCCCGCCTTTCCATTCTTCACCTCCTCGAAAGCCCTCTCCACCTCTTCCGTTGTGAACTCTTCTCCTCTTTCACCACCTCTGCCCTCTCCAATCACTCCTGGTACTCCACATCCTTCCCCGCATTTCTTTGCCCATTCTTCCAGCGATACCCGTACTTGCCTCCTCCTCCTCAACACCCTCCACATTTCTGACTCGTTCTTACATTCCCTCAATTCCTCGCTAGCTTTTTCCACTGCCTGCTCCTTCTTCTTCTCACATATGCTTTCATATCTCCTTCTTAGTTCCGCCACTCTCCTCTCTCCCCCTCCGCCTGCTGCACACTCTCTCACTGCCTTCCTCAGATCCTTTTTTGCCTGTATGCATTCCTTATCCCACCATGTGTTACCATCCCTCCTCTCCCCCTTCCTCTTTCTTCCGCACCCCACTATTATCTCCTCCATTTCTTCCATCGTACTGACCTCCTCCCAATCACTCCTATCCAACTTTCTCCTCATCTCCTCCATCGCCTTTACCCGCACTCCAGCCTCCCGCTTTTCTGCCCCCTTTCACTCCCCTGTCCCTTCTCCATCCACATTTCCACCTTTAACGGTAGGTGATCCTACCCCAACCTCTCTTCCACCTCCATACTCCGTATCTCTTCTCTTGCGATTCCCGTTACCACCACATAGTCTATTACCGATGCTCCTCGTACCCCTATGTACGTTTTCTCCCAATCTCCCTCCGTACATCCGTTTAATATCTCCCAACCTTCTTCCATCACCCACTCCCCCATCCTCCTTCCTTCCCCGTTCCTGCATTTATCCTGTGACCTTCTTTCCCTCATTGAACCGTCCTCCTTAATTCCTCCCCCCGTTTCTCCATTAAAATCCCCCCCCACTATCCAACTCCCTCCTTCCCCCGTTCTATATATTATTATATAATTATAGATATTGAATTATGTTCATGTGTATACATGTCGAGGTATTATCCAGAGAAGTAGTTCTTAGTAAGACTGATTGTTGTAGATTTAAGAAATGTTTTCAAAATATTAAATTATTAATTAAATTTCTATGACAAAGAATTTTAATACTTCATTTAAAAAAAATAGAAATCAGTGTTTTGATTGTATATATTTATTTATTTATTCAAAAACATTTCCACCATTATAAAATAACTATAATAAATTTAGCAAAATAAAAATAAACTGTGGAGAAAATGAATACAAGTTATTTTTTTATATTGCGTTATCTTCACATAACTCATCAATTATTTCCACCATTAATTATCACCATTGTAAATTTATAAAATAAAAATATTTGTTTTCTTTTTCAGGTTGGTGCCGCAATTTCTATGACCTACATAACCGGTCAGCCAATAGTCTTTGTCGGTACAGGCCAAACATACACGGACCTAAAGGCCTTAAATGCAAAAGCAGTGGTCCATGCCTTGATGAAATAAACCTCATTTACCTTGCAACATATTTACAGCTGCTCTTATTTATTTTTTATACCTTTGTAAAAAAAAACGTTTTTATTGTGTTTTTCTTTTAATTATTGGTGCCGGTTACCGTTATTACTCCAACATAACACCAGAATAAATATGTGCAATGTAAACAGTGGTGTGTTATATTAATTAATGTTTGTAATAATAAAAAGGATATATTTGACTGTTATAAACTCCATTTTTATTTGAATAAAATCAATGAATTATACTTGCCGATTCTGATTAAACAAATCAAACATAAACTTTGTTACGAGAGTCAAGAAAAGAATGTATGGTATGGTCAAGTAAATATTATTACAACTACAACTAATAATTATTATATTCTTTCAGTCTTATAAGTTCAATTGTGTGAATAACTAGTTATAGTTAAAAATCATTGATTTTATCTCAATAAATAAATAATTGCTAATAGTACTAAAACAGCTTCTTATCTTCAGACATGCATTGATAGTGCTAAATGCATATAATGTGCACTTTAAGCTTGATATAGCAAAAAAACAAATCCAATTGTCAATTGGAATGAGAAAAAACATAATGGTGTTTGTTGCAGCATTTCTGCCATTAAATCCTTGATAGTCTTGTGCCCAACTGAGTTGTGTGAGCTCATGTATTCCATATTTCAGCATGTTGATTGAAATATTTCAATCAACATTCCAATTGATAAAATTTAATGCTGGTTTAAATTTAAAACAATAATGTTATAGATAATTTATTTATGTTGCTTATAGTCATTATTTAATGAGGCCAGATATTTTACTAAAACATGCAAAAATGCACACAAAATGTTTTTTCAAATTTCTTTAAATATATATATAAGAAATAATATTAAAAAAAAAATTTATTTATTAAAAATTTTAATAGGGATAATAAAGATATAATTCTGAGCACGATATCCATTACAAACAATTGAATTTTTGCCTGCTTTCCCAACAGCTGCAATCAAACAAGTTCCACATTTTGTTGTTATTAAATCATTAATAAATCCTTGAATTCTCACTTTATGAGCACAAAAAATTATTTTTTGCTCGAAACTAATTTTCCACAGTTTAAGATATTTATCATTTGAACCTGTAACAATTATATCTTCATCCTCTACATACACAATTGAATGAATAGAATATCCTCTATTGTCTGTATTGCAACCATGGGCATGATCTATACAGCATAAGCTATTACGTCTGTACAGATGCCAGACGATCAATTTTCCATTCATATCGCCAGATATAAAATAATCATCTTTGATGAACTTAACTGCTAAGACTGCACTCGAGTGTTCCATAAAAATGACATGACGTTCTTCTGGTACTTTCCATACAATTACTTTTTGATCACAACCTCCAGTTATAATAATATCTGAGTTTAATGTATCAATGCATGTGATTGGTTCCATATGGGCACGTAAGGCATGTATCAAGCGCATTTTTTTCAGACACCATATATTCACAACTTTATCGATACCAATTGAATATAAAATATGAGCGCTCGGGTGAAATATTAGGCCAGTGATTGTATTCTCGTTTCCTGGTAGAATTTTAATTCTTTTAATTATATCAGCGGTCCAAATTTGGATGTTCCCTTTGCAATCACTTATTGCAACGTAGCGGTCATCACAAGATATTGCCACATGATTTATTTTGTTCCTTTTGGTAAATGATAGGCTAGCTACCTTTTTTTTTTTCTTCATCGACCATTTTGTTAGAGCACCCTTACTATTTGTTGAGTATAGATGCGTACCGCTTGAATTTATCGCTAGAGATGTCGGAGTCGATTTACCCTCTTTGCTTATTAGGATATATGGTTTTTTAATGTCCAAGCAATGAAAAAGGCTCGAACATCCAGAAGTGCTACATCTGCGCGATCTTTCTAAATGGTCCAAATAATTCAGCCCAATTCGCGCTCTTTTTTGTATACTTGTTTCGTCGATAAAACTAACATGGGATTTGAGGTCGTCTTCATCGCTGTCATCTGATGAAATACATTTTCTTTTACTTGCAATTTTCTTACAACCTGACATATCAATTTGTCAAAACATTTTTGGTTATCTGTTATAAATTAATACAGAGGGTGTCTCAGTACAACGGTTACAAATATTAAGGAGACAATCATTTGGAAATCAAATAGCTATACATGGTCAGAAACGCTTTCCTAATTCAGTAGTGACGATACAGCATGCAATAAAAAAGAGACGAACAAGAGGAGAAACCATGTGCAATATACTAATACAGCAAAAAACTAAGAAGGAGCATATGCGGCAGTAAGAAACTACGTGCGCATTCACCGCCATCTGTTTCTTTAGTTTACATAGCGACATCTATCGTATACACCAGCCAAATACGACCATGCATTGCCACTCTTCTAAAAGTTTGCTGCCGGCAAATGATACACCCTGTATAATGCAATGCAAACAAAGGCATTAATTTAAACTCCAATTAGTTCATAACGTAAATTTCCAGTTACGAGATAGGAATAAATGATTTATAACATTGTTTCTACTAATAATTTAGTAAACCTTGTGTTTTAAGTTTAATAATTATTTTGTAATAAAATTTTATCTACTCATTAATAGTACTCACATTGACATAACAGTAAGTCAAAATTTAGAATTCCGATTTTTAGTTATCCTTGAATATTCTAAAAACCCAAAAATGGTTACAAAATTTTTAAATGTGAATCCAAACATATCTTCTGTATTTGCTTCTTATTAAATACAAATTATTCAACTCCCCTCTTGAGTCAATGATATCGGCTGCTGCTTAAGCAAATGTTAATCTGATCATTTACGTCCATTATTTTGTAACGCTTGAAGAAAATGTTTGCAAGCATTTATATAGCGTGTGCGTTTTGGGTTACCGCCGAATTGCGGGATGTTATCTCCTTGATGATGTAACAAAGCGTCGTTCAAAATTTTCGCTGTGATGGTAATTTTATTTTAAGCAAATAAAGAAGATACATTTTCAATTAATTCATTATTTTACATATATAAATAATTTATTTTTGACAGAGAAACGATTTCCTTTTATAATTAAGGGTCGATTAGAGTTATTTATAATAAATGGATCAGCACTTACAATAAAGTTGTGAAGGTTTTGGAGTGTCCAATGATAATCTTGTACTTAATTTTTTATTTTGATTTGTTTGCTTCCTTATGACTAATTTGTTCACCATTTTCACCCTAAACATGGTTCCACTATTTAATAGTACGATTTTAATCTACTTATTTCTTGGCATTATTAAGATTACAATAAAATTTATATTATCTTTAAAATATTACAACGTCTCTTATTCAGTAGGTGCAGCAACTTGTTTATTAACAAGGGCAACTAAGATCACACCATTCAAATTATTCCTTAAAAAAACTCAATCAAATTCATCAACATAACAAATCCTGCTTCATGCACTTATTTTCATTTGATGTAAAAAGTACTTACATTGATAATAGTTTTTGAATTAAAAGGGATATTTAAGAACTTATTAGAACATCACTGTATAAGAATGATCAATGAAAATTATTTTCAGCTAAACAAAATATTTTACATGTAAAAGAGGGCATTTTAATGGGTTCTCAGACATCACCTCTGAACATAAAAATATACATGGATAGGTTCGAGGAAAAATTGTAAACCGGAAGTGGATGTTTGCTCCAACATTTTTTTTTTGTTTTTTCTCGATATTTTTTTAAATTTGAAAATTATTACATAACTTTTCAAACAGAAGTTAAAGAGAATGAGAAACTGAAGAAGTTTTATTAAAACATGTTTTTCATAAAGTTTTAATTATGATTAAATTAATTCTTATCATCATATGTCTCCACATTATATTTTGTTTAGATTTAAGGAGTCGAAGATTTTAAAAATATTACTGCACATGTTAAATCAAATGAAATTGCAATTATGTTAGAAAGTAGCTAATTTTTATTAACTGCAAACTTGTTAGGTTTGTGCAACACATATTTTAATTATTACTGTTACAATCAGTTAAACATTTTCATAAGCAAGTTAACATTTATAACATATATGAATTTATATTTATAACTGTACTTAAAAAATAACTAAAAAAATAAATATTAAAAAAATATTTAAAACAAGGGCTAAGTATCCTATTCAGAAAGATAATATAAAATTTTTAGGTTTCTCTAATAATTTATACCTATATTTTGAAACAAATAATTACAAAAATGAATTTTTAACAAATATTTTACTCTGCTTACACAAATGAATGTTATATACATTCTTTGAACTTTATATAACTGAAGAATATGTTCTACCTGTATATTACTGATGTTACAAAAAAATCCAAATAAAGAAAAGATTATTTGTATGTTCTATTTTTTTTTTTATATAAAGGTGGATAAATCAATTTTAAATTGTATTAAACATAGTAAATAATAATTTTCTTTATATTTCAATATATATTTTTAATAATCAACCATTTTTTATTTTATAATATTATTTCAGGTAGAGATTTTAATCACTTTTCATACACACGGTGGCACTGTATTGTTCAAAACCATTAAAAAAACTGACGTTTCCATATTCACCAACAAGGATATCCCGATATGAACAAGGTTTAATAAAAAAAACTTCAAATGCGTCCCACACTATTCCCAGCTTTATATCAGGGCGACCGCTTTAGTGCCTTCCTTATTATCGTCCAGTCTTCAAGGATGTCCTGTGGTTTCAACATATATACAATGTAAGGCCCCGATACTGTGACTGCCTTTCTGCGTGATCTTGATCTTGAGCGGGAACCCCACTCACCTCCGTCTCCCCAAGTGATTTCACTGTTGTGGCGATCCTCTTCCAGTCTTTTAATGGTTTCGATTAACTCCTCATAGTAGTAGTCATAGGCCAGCGATTTTTCGCTTTCGAAATTTTGAGAGGCGGCCTGCTTTTCGGATTCGAATTTGTGCTGGATATTCGTTAAGCGGAGTTCCCGGAGTATGCCAGCCACCTCTGTTCGAATTCGCATGTTCTCTTTAAGTTCGGCTAAGGGGACTAGGTATTCGGGGGAGCGGTCACTGCGGATTTCGGAGAGCTGGTGGTCGATTTGTGCAATGCGCTCGCAGTAGAGTTGTTCCCGCAGCATTGTGAACTGTGTTTCGAGGTCGGTGAGATTGTCCATGCACTCGTTTCGGCGTACTTCGCACTCCTTTTCGTCCATTTCGGAGCTATCGTCGGAATCGGCTTCTTCGTCCCCATCGCTGGAATCGCGGCCCCCATCGTTCTCCCTGCTGGTATTCGAGCGGTCTGATTCCGCGCCAGAAACGTCGCCGTCACTCTCATCTCCCGCTGTGGTATTGTTTTGTAGTTTAATAGGGGCCATAACAATAAACTAGATTAATTCGAGGTTAGCGAAGACAATTGAAGGTTAGTTTATACAAAGGTGTCCAAAATGAGTCATATTGTGTATATTTTTATCGCCATCTATTGAGTAAAATAGACATAAGCGTATTATTCCACCCTTATAAAATTATTAATAAATGATTGTGATTTTTATAGGAATCGATTTTCGAAAGTCTCTAAATTAAATATACAATACTAAATATAAAAATGCCCATAGTTGCTACCATAAAGTATACAGCACCATCTGTAAAATTTCTTATAAGATAATTGGACTGTCACGCTGACAGATTTGACACATGTTCAATTTCAAGTAAACACAGAGGCGTTTTAGAAATAGCAATAAAATGAACGAAACGCGATTGGAGGTGGGTAAATTAGTGTAATATCGTAAGTGTTGCTTTAATTATAATTGTTTCAGATGTTAGATGATGTGGGAACCTACGTAGATGGGGAGATGACCATTCCCTCATCGAAAACCAGCAATAAGCCAGGAGAACCAGATTTTAATACGTTAGATGAGCCCATTAAGGAAACATTTGTTAGTAAAACATTTTATTATAACGTACACTATCTATGCATAATATTGTATATAGTAATTGTCGATAAGTTTACTGCATGATTGGGTGAGCATGTCATACTTTTTTATATTGAGATTATGTTACAAGGATGTGCCAATTTCGTATTGAATAATTGTTGTAATATATGTGTATTACAAAAGTTTGTTCAAACAATGTATCTTAAAAATTGGTCAGTCATTAGTCTTGAACATTAATATGAGTGGAGTTCTTCATAAAATGTGACTGCTATACTCTTTGGTGTAGACTCAAGTTTTAACTTATGTAAGAATGTATATTTAATGTCCTTTAAATTAATGTAAAAATATGTTGTGTAGTTAATTAGCCACCAAAAATGCAAGCACACATCTGACTGAAACAGTTAAATTGGCATTATTAAGATTATAATAAAATTTATATTATCTATTATTGCAATTCTTCTCATTTATATTGTACTATTGTCATGTTCTTTAGTATATTTGTACTCATTGTTTCTTTATTTTCTAGCTTAGAGATGTGAAAGCTGTAGGAATTAAGTTTGCTCATGTGTTATTTCCCAAAGAGAAAAAGACTCTCCTTAAAGAATGTAAGTTTTTTCCTAATTATAATGAGCAATTATTTATTTAACTATTTTTTTTATATAGGGGATTTATGGGGACCCTTAGTATTATGCACCTTCATGGCTATGTGAGTATATTTAAAATAAAATCATTTTATGTATAGTGTATAGTATTACAAAGACGACAATTAATAATGTACTGCTAAGATTACTGGATATTAACCTCATTTGCTCAGCTCATTAACGTAAATGACATGATGACATCATTCCATATATAAATTTTAACACACTTCTAGGATTCTACAAGGATCTAGTACAGCAGACGATTCCAATGATGGTGGACCAGAATTTGCAGAAGTATTTGTCATTGTGTGGATAGGATCAATGATAGTCACATTAAATTCAAAGTTGTTAGGTGGAAATATGTAAGAGGAATAGATTTTGCTTATGCAAGGGTTATGTAATTATTAATATTTGTTATTTTGTAGATCTTTTTTCCAAAGTGTTTGTGTATTAGGCTACTGTCTATTGCCGACTACAATAGCTCTTATTGTGTGTCGGATAATCTTGCTAGCCGAACAAACGTACTTTTTGTTCTTTTTAAGGTTCTTTGTGTCAATGACTGGATTTGCGTGGGCCACATATGGTATGTATTATTAGATTAGTAATTTTAAATGGCTTTTCATAAATATTATGAATGAAAGGTAGCAATCATTGGGTTTGTCAAGAAGTTTTGTTATAAATTATTGTTGGACTAGTTTTACAAGTTATTATTATCTTAAATTATTTGGGATTAGCTTGCATTTGATATACAGGGTTAGGAGAAATTACCAGAATAATGCATTTTAAATTACAAAAAAAAGGCCGAAATTATATTATTATAATTTTAAAAATCTCGCTTTAAAATAATTGTGATATACTATGAATAGGAGATTTAAATGTATTTTATTAATATCTACAAAATTGCTCTCTTGTGTGTTTGCTAAAATGACCTGAGAAGAAAATAATTGCACATTTATAAATATTTATTTATATATGATTTGGAGTTTGTATTGTGTAAAAATCCCTGGCCTTTTGAATTTTACTACATATTTTCTAACTACTCCATTTTCTTACTTTGTTGCATCTGTTTAGTTAGTAATAATAATTAAGTAAGAAAAAAGAAAAATTTGATTCACTGTTGTGCTTTTGATGTCTTATTTATATATTGGTTGTATTTTTGTGCCTTCATCATCTACACTTTTAGTAGATCACAATATCTAATGTACAAATTGGTGAAATCTCATGTCATTAGCATGAAGGTAGATTCCAATTAGTTATCTGTGTAGTAATTTTCATATTTTGGGTATTCTAAAAGAACTATCAAGTCATCCTTACGGAAACTTTTACATTTTGTTTACAGAGTAAACTATAATCATTTTCTAAATCTCCTAGGGAAAATAGTTAAGTGTTAATATACATCATACATAATATATGCAAGCATGTTACTTTGCTTTTTGGTAAATAAGATTAATTTCAACTACTCAAACAAACTTAAGTGTATGAATAATGCATTATTTGCAGTAGTGTTTGTTTGAAATATTTCTGTTCCTAATGTGAGAAATTCAAATTGTTGAGATCCGTTAAAAAGAAAATGTTTTCGCATGAATTAAGAAAGACTTCTTATATTATAGAAATGTTTGTGATGGAAAGTGATACTTTTTAATATTGGTATGTTATTTATATTGAAATTTATTATATGTATTTATTTTTTATTTTATAGCATCAATGGTATTTTTGGGCGACAGTCAGAAACCGGGGAGAAAAACGCTTGCCGTTTACCCGATCTGTCTGTTCTACTTCATTATATCCTGGCTGGTAATATCGCACACCAACACATAATCATCAAGAAGCAGCCACCGCCGTCCGACTACTTTCTTTCACTTTTATAGAACCGGAGGCTTCGACGAATTCCTATTTATTTTAACATTTGTAAATATGGTTAACTATACATTTTAAATGTGGGGAGTGTCGTTCGTAAAGATGTGCTACAGGAATATTTGGAACATTGTATGGCATTTATATGTGTAGATCGGTTATATGTTAGTACATATTGTAAGTTTATTGTGATATATTTTAATTATTTCTTATACATTAATAAAAATGACATGGTTAATCATTTTAATGTTCTTATTTTTATATTTGTAGGTTTTGTTGTAATATTTTTTTAATGAAGATACTGTTTATTGGTGTTTTATTTAAAATGTTGGTAACATGAATAATGAATGGCAATATTTAAATTATGAATTAAATAGTTTTATTTAAATTAATTTATTTTATTTAACGTGCATAGCAGGAATGTATTGATTAATTACTATTAATTACATTTATTGATTAATCTTTATATTTCCTTTATCCTCTCAAAAGAAATTTATCTCCATACATATTTAATATTTGGAATCTACAACATAAACATACATACTATTAACCTATTTTTAAGGTTAATGCAAAGAAAAAATGATACAAAAACTGCTTATTACTTTATTTGTTATAGTAAATTCAGAGGTATAAGAAAATTCAACACTAATTTGATATACCGACATAAAAAATCTATTTTGTAATTTTCAAAGATAACATAATAAATATAACAGAGAATATCAAATTAAAAAGGTCAAAGCTCAGTAGTGTAAGAGTATTTTTCGTATTCATAAACGGAAAAGAATTGCGGCTTATCTCACAAGTTGATAAAGACCTAGTAACTAAAATTTAATCAACGCGATGACTAACCCAATAAAAGCATGAGGAAGTTTTTGTTGATTGCAATTCCTTTGTGTCCGGTACATTTACAGTACCGATTCCGTCTGGAGTTGTTAGTGCGACTTTGACCTTCGCTTGCAAAAACCCTTATAAACGACATGCGGATTCTCACATTATTATGTTTGTTGTTAATTTATATTACTATTTCGATTAGTGCTCTGCAATGCCGCGATGAAAATAATAATGAAGTTGACTGGTATGTAAAAAAATGTTTATTTAATAGAATTATATTGAATAACCGGAAGGGCTTAATTATTCCCACATTTAGATTATATATAGTATTTATATTTATACATATATTATATAGTTTTATGACAGTGTAAGTTGTGATGGTCATATTATTTTTTTCTTTTAATTATTAATAATATTTATGCGTGTCGGTTCATTGTTTCATCTAAAAAAAATCACTTACATAAATCATTTGTCTAGAAATAAAAAGTTAATTATTTAAGGGTTGTAAATGAACATTTTTAATAGTCTTCAAAATATTCTAAATAGTAATAGTAAATAGTGTTTGGCTATCAACTGTGTGGTCATCCGCCATAATTTGTGTATTTCTGTTTGCGTAAATAAGCTTGTTAATTCAAACGATCGCCCCGTTTTTCTAAAGAGCCACTAGAGAATCCTAATGGCGAATAGTACCGGCCACCTTTCTAATGGCTGACCCGTTTATGTTCTGAATATTGTTATAAGAAGTTTATAAACTTTCAGTCTAGAAATTTACATCTTGTTGGAATTATTTTAATGAGAAAGATAGGCATACTTATCTAGATTCAATAATATAATTACCCTAAGAATTATTCGTTCGCTTTTTTTTAATTCTTAAAAATTACTAAAATTTCAAACAAACAAGTTAAGTGTTGGTGAATCTAGTCAGCGATCTATGACGGTGCATTTTTCCAAAACAGACAGGCTATGTACACAAATTAAAGTTATCTACGCAAGCACCATTAGAGAAGTGATGACTTCCTTGCTTTGTACGGGGGGTTCCCTTTTCTAATTATACTCGACATATATTGATACTATTCGCCTCTTTAGTATCGTTAATCATTACATTGTTTTACATTAAGAGAGCACGAATCACATTTCTTAGTTCAGTTTATAATATTTCTTGTCTTACTTGGTTTAAATGTAAAAGATAGAAACCGAAACTGTGTTCACTTCACATATAAATCCTAAATTTTTAGTGTTTTCTGACTAATTACTAATTTATTATAATTCAATCAATTATACATAAGGATTATTTTTATTTTAGGAATAATATATGCATTCTTTTAAATTAATTTATTTCTGATTTTTGTTTGTAGTTAATTAAATTAATAAATAAAAATCGATAATCCACGATGGATTCATTTGTTCAGAAAATTTTAAAAAAACGGACGATTCTTCAACAAATAAAGATCAATCTATGTCAACAGCAATCAATTTAAATCATCCATCTACATAGACGTTTACCGAATACAGAGGAGAATCTTCAGAATCTTCATTAAGTTGTTCTCAGCAAGAGAGCATACAACATGTACATCTAGTAACGTTGAAATTTACATTGATATAGTTAAATTTAGTAATTTTAATGTTGTTAAAATTTAGAAATTTAGAATTTTAAATTGTTAATGGAAACTAAATGACACTTTTGTGTTACCCTATTCTGTACATAAAAAAGGGGGAAGGGATGTTAAATACTACTTGTCTGAAAAACATTTTAGACAATTTAATTGGTTAATGTTTTTAAACGGAATCTTTTGCAAATATTGCTTCTTTTTTTTACAAAATTTGGTGGGTTGCACCAATAAGTAGCATTGCAAGAATTAGTATCTCAGCCGGTATCTCAATATTCTAATTTATCAGGTAAAGATGTTGTTTCGATAAGTCATAAAAATACAATTGTTTAATCTACATCGAAAAATTTTATAAAATCATTGAATACCCCATCACGAGATATGAGAAAAAAATTAAATATGGAAAGACTTCGACAAATTGAAGAAAATAGACATAGATTAAAACCAATAATCAAAAGTATAATTTTTTGGGAAAAACAAAATATTCCCTTTCGCGATCATTGTGACGCTGGTTCTCTCTTAAATACAAAATCTATTACAAACGAGGGCAATTTTCGTGAAATTCTACGTTTCGAATTTAACCTGGTGCCATCGCTTTAAAAAATCATTTATGTTTATGTTTATTAGTATTTAGTTTCCTTTTAAAAAAATATATATGAATATACACAAATATATAACAAAACGTACAAATATTTGGATGGTTGAAGCTGGGCGGAGTTCATGCAGCTGCGATGTTCTTCCACTCTAACCCTTGCTTTTGTTCATGATGCTGAGCGTTCAAATATCCTCTTGGACATCCGTATTCTTCTATAAATACTTGTATTTACTTTTTTGACCCCTTTTAAGGGGAAACTTTTTGGCTGTTTATGTCAGCATGACAGATATATATGACATTTGGAAAACAGTTAAACATATTTCACAAATGTCTCTTAAAATATGATAATTATAATGATGTTACTCATAAGTCTATACTTGAATTGAAACAGATGGATGTTCCGCTATGATGGAAGAATTGAAGGGTGCTGTATCTATATTGCAGTCAACCTTGTCCAACGTTTTTAGAACACCATGTTTTAACCATGCTTTAAAATTGTTCATATAAAAATGTATGCAAGTACAGGCTGCCCGAAATGCCATTGCTACCATTAAAGAAGTCTTAAATTTTTAATGCCTCGTCCAAAAGTTACTATGTAATAAACATGCTTTTTAAACATTGTGGAGTTATTGGAATTAATCTCGCAATGGAAAGATGATCTTCTAATAAAGCTAAATTGCTAAAAAGTTCAATTTGTATCTTAATTTGCACAGTTACGCTACGATCTTTGTCCGATAATTTTAGAAATACGGTAACTTTGAGTCAATGGATAAATCTTACGCTAATAACTTGATACATCAATAGTGTTTGATGTTTTACCCAATAAGAGGAAAAATACTGTCACATAGTTTAAACAATTTATGATGATGGTCTTCCTGATTCATTTTGGCCTTGTGTTTTTACCTCGTCTATTCATTTCGTTAATATATTATCTTCTAATCTGTATATATAACCCCACTATCCTAATTCTCTCTCTTCTATTATTTTATTGGTTTAATATTGAGCTGTTTTCTTATTTCTATATTTCGTACTTTGTCTCTTCTTGTAATTCCCTCTATCTTTCTTAGGTATCTCATTTCCATTGCATTGGTTTTGCTGTTATTACTTTCTGCGGTTACTTATGATTCACTACTATACAGCAGTGAATGTCTTACAATTCTTTTATATACTTCTGTTTATATTGTTTTTGTAATCTCTTTTTTCTCTAAGAATTTTTCTTTATTGTGTTGTAGATCATTCCTGCCTTGCCTCGTATATTACATTTTTCCGCATTTTTCATTTCTTCTATTAATCCCATTCTTTTCCTTGAATTATTCTTACATTCCATATTCCCAATTTTATTGTATTTAACTTTTTTCTTGTACCATTTTCTCGCTGTGCGGTCTTGTTATTTATTTGCTTTTCTATTAGTTGATTTATTATTCGTACTCCTCTCCGTTAATTTTTATCTTTCGGTATCCTATTCTTACTCTCTTTCCTTTTGCTTTTCCTTCTTTTGCTATTTCCCTAGTTTTTGATTGCTTTCTTCATGTGCTAGGTCATTATTTATGTATATCTTGGACCCTCATAGATTTCCTTTAGCTCTCATTATTTTTTGTTTTGTTTCCCATGTCCCAACTTCGACTCGTATTGTTTATTATTCTCTATGTAATAGGAAATTCCCGATTTCCGTCTGTTCTTGGTTTGCCTCTGCTGCTAAGCCTGTTATTATGATATGATTTTTTATTCATTTATTTTTCTTTCTTTTCCACTATGTTTCCAGGTTTTCGATTCTATTTAACATCTCTTGCTGTTCTAACTTCCACTTCTCTTCTTTAATATTAATTTCTTTCTTTATTTTTCTAATCTCTTCTTTTTGTTCTTCTGAGTTTTTTGCAATTTCTCTCATCAAGTCTTTAAACATGCTCTTCAGTTCCTACATTTCCACATAGTTCTTAGCTATATTTAGATTTGCCTTCTCCGTGAGTTTTGTCTTTGTTCTCATCTTCCTTTGTTTTAATTTTGTGTCCTGTTGTTGTTACAACGTTTTGTTTCGTTGCTTCCTTTCTTCTATCTTTTTCTACTCTCCATTGGTCAATTGGAAACCTTGAAATCCATATTCAGGGCTGTCGATATTCTCTTTTTGTACTTATTTGTTTCTTTATTTCCCACTTCCTTTTAGTTTTATATATTTTAACACTACTTATTTACTTTTTTATGGACTTTTGCATGTACGTGGTTCGCTGTTTTAGGTTCCTCTGAACTGAACAGAGGATTATTATCGAATTAATATATATTTACCTCTCCTGAATAATATTACAGATCTGCATAATAGATTTAATAAAGACACGATGAATTTTAACACAATATACCTAGTGTTTTATTGACAACAAACTGGTGAAGATTTAGATGTCACTTAAAAATCTGTTGCAACATATTTAAATAAAATTTTACCTGAAAATGCAACATGTGTAATAGCAATTTTGGAAATTACAATGGCAAAAGAAAAATAAACTAAAAGAACAATTACAAGAAAATGCTTTAGATGCATACAGAAAATTTGACGCCAATATTTACCCAACATAAAAATAATTTTACAAATATTATTTACTCTACCCATTAGTGTTGCTTCTGCAGAAAAGCTTTTTTCTGCACTGAAAAGATTCAAATTGTGGCTGCGAGCCACCATGTCTCAAGAAAGGCTATTAATATTAACAATTTTATTAACAAGCAAAGAAAAGTAGATTTCATTATTTAAGAAATAAATCGTTTTTTTAATAAATTTAGTTACAAAAATGTGTTTCAAATTTTACAGAATATTTTATTATGTTTTTATATGACCTATATTTATTTCGGATGTAATATTATTTTGTTTATATTTAAAAATAATAGAATTATATTTTATTATTATATAATAGTCCTTTTTATATAAATTATTTTTTTAAATTACCACCCCTAAGCCAGTTGGCTGGAAACGCCCTTGAGTTTGATTTGATTTGGCTGGTTCGGCTTTGGATTGAAGTTTTTCATCTAATTCGATAGAATTGTAATGTAAGTAAGTAAGTAAGTAAGTAAACTTTATTCACATTGACAAAATACATATATTCTGTACATGTGAGTGCGTCATAATTACAAATATGAACAAAAAAAATACTTAAAAAATAGTACAACAAAAACAAGTTAGAAGCTCGCATTTGTCTCTGCAATATTATTATTCGAACGTATGTGCAAAGAACTCGTTAAGATTATATGGTTCTATATTACAAAGTATCTTGAACAGTTCTTTCTTTATAGAGGAGAAATTGGGGGTCTTTTTTACTCTAATTGGTAAATGATTCATAATAGAGTAATAGCATCCCTTTTCATACTGACTTAATCTGTGCATGGGTAAAATATATAGTTGGCCATGCCTTGTATTATGGGTTGAGTGCATTAGGTTTCCATCAAATTTGTCCTTGTGATTGTACAAAAATTTTATACATTCATATATATATATACCACATAAAGTAAGTATACTATTTTTACGGAAAATACCTTTGCACGAATCTCGATATTTTAACTTAAACATTATCCTTATAGCTCTCTTTTGAAAAATGAATGCTTTTTCTGCATATGAACTACATCCCCAAAATATGACTCCATATCGTAAATGAGAATAAACGCATGCATAGTAAAATTGCTTGGCTAAATGAACGTTCGTTGTATTTGTCAGGACTCGTAAACCATAGCACGCTTTGCTTAATTTATTACATATTACTAAGATATGGTCTTGATATGATAACGTACTATCTAAAGTTATACCTAAAAATTTAGTACTTTGAACAAATTCATAATGTTTATTATTAAAACATATACCATTAGGTGTTGATGCGGAATTACGTGTTTTAAAGTATATACATTTTGTTTTATCCTCATTAAAATTTAAATTATTATCTCTAAACCAATTTTCCAGAAGTATCATAGTATTGTTTCCTAACTCTGTTATGTCAATGAGTGTACTTGCTTTTATTAGGCATGATGTGTCATCTGCATAGTTTAAGATGTCCACGCCATGCGTTTCTTTATTAGGCATGTCGTTGACATAAATTATGAATGCAAGTGGGCCCAGTATGCTTCCTTGAGGAATGCCTCTATTTAACTTAAGTTTATCAGACTTTGTTAGCTCCCCAGTAGGGCTCATTATGGCTGTATAATGAGCTCTATTGGTTAAGTATGTTTTTATTAGATCGAGCGCCGTCCCTCGAACACCATAGCGATGAAGTTTTGCTAATAGGATTGAGTGATCAATACAGTCAAAAGCTCTGGATAAATCCAGAAAGACCCCACAAGCGACATCTCGTTGTTCCAAGGCTGAAAAAATCCAATTAGTAAAATCAAATAAAGCAGTTTCAATACTTCTATGTTTTAAGAATCCATGTTGATTGCATGAAAACAGTTTATATTTCATAAAAAAATTTACCAAACGATCGTATATCATGCGTTCAAATATTTTTGAGAATGCAGGTAAAATGCTTACAGGCCGATAATTTCCTAATGTGTCAGTATCACCTTTTTTATAGATTGGTACTATTTTCGCGCATTTCAGTAAATTCGGAAAAGTACCAGTAGTAAAACAATCATTAATTATTTCGCTTAGAGGAGTAGCTATATGTTTAATGCACTTTTTGATGATAAAAAATGGGATTTCATCATAGCCAAAACAATTTTTGTTTGACATACTATTAACAATTGATATTATTTCATGACTGGTTACTGGATTTAGGAATATAGAGTGTTCATTGCACGGAATCGACTATTCATGTTATTTATCACTTTAGATGACATTTCATTGAAGTACACATTAAATTCATTTGACAACTTGACTAGGGCTGAATTTTTTGGGATGGTTTTATTCTGTCGCTTCCCCGTAATTTCCCGTATTATGCTCCACGATGTTTTTGATTTGTTGTTTGAATTTATTAACCTTTGTTCGTAGTATTTATTTGTCTCAGCTGACACTAAATTATTATAGATTTTTTGTTGTTGTTTATATTGAGAAATATATTCGGGTATAAATTTAGACAATGTTTCATATAACATGAGAGTTTCTTTATTTGATTTTACTATATCAGATTGGTATTTCTTCTGAGATTTACTATTAATGGAAATATATTTTAAAGGAAAACATGAGTTGAAATGCTTAGTAAATATTTCTAAAAAGACGTTGTATTTAGTATCAGGTGAATTATCGGAGATGTCATTAAAAGTTTCATTTTCTAAATTTGTGCAGAATGACTTGATATTGGAATCCGAAAATATTCTTTGCTTAATAGGGTGCTGTTGTATCCTATCGCATGTCCGGTATTCGAGTAACTGCGCTCTGTGATCTGAGTTCGCCCCACCCATTACCTGGACATAAATACCTGCCGTTGCATTTGTTAAAACATTATCAATGCAGGACTTGCATGTCTCCGTAATCCTTGTCGGTTCATTTATTAAATATTGGACATTGTACATTTCTAATATTGCTTTAAAGTAAGTGCTACAATTATTTATTTTTAACAGATCTATGTTGAAATCTCCTACTATAAAAAACGTTTTCTCTTGCGTTGAAAGTTTAAGTAGACGTTCAAATTGCAAATTAAACATATCAGTATCCCCATTTGGGGGGCGGTAAATTACAACAATTAGAATAGCTAAATTATTTATTTTGATTTCCGCACCTGCGCATTCTATTACCCGACGCACTGTTATTAACGATAGGTCTATTATTTTTGAATCAATGTTTTCACGACAATAAATGTTTTGTTCGTGTTAGATTAGACTTGAGTAAGTACACGCTCTGATCAGAGGCGAATAATTTGAAATTGTTGGTTTATGGAGGCGAGGCTCAATTGTATTACATTTTTAATAGCAATGGCAAAATAGTTGTTTTAGTTTAGAAGTTAATCTGAGAAGTTGAATACTGCGTGGAAGAAAATGTTATTGGTAGAACAGGAGATTTTAGTTAATTATGTTTAATTACAAGTTTGTCTGCAAAGTGTACGGTGTTCGTGCAATTCAAATATTAGTGTCCAAAGTTGAGATTTGTCGTACTTGTTTTCATGAAAGAAAAAGGTGTTTATCCGTACTAGTGATAAAGAAATGCACTGAAGAGATTCATTTTGTAAAAGGCAGACGATTCCACCTCATTGCAATATGTTTAAGGCCATTTACTTTGAAAAGTTCAATAGAGGAGTTGTGTATGTTACCCAAAATGCACAAGTGAGATTTTGAGATTGTCTCAATTTAATGGTTGTATTAGTTCAAGTTTTGGTTGGGTTTGTTGATTACGATATGGAGGGCGATGTAGTCAGAATATACAGGCCCCTGATTGGCCCCATTATACAACTACAGTGATGGGAGGACTAGCTGTCCAGTCACCCAACTGCTTCGACAAAATTGAGTATTTTTCTGGGAAACATGCCTCCCAGGTTGGTCGGTTTCGACCTTAATGTCCCGAGCAGAATCATCCTTAATGTTGCTAAAGTGGGATAGTAGCACAAGATATGGACAGCCGATTCTGTTTCCTTGTTGCACCTTCTGCAGCTGAGATATTCAGCAACTCCTAATACATAAAGGTATTTGTGATGGTTAATGGGGTTAGGAAATAAAAAACATGGATGAAACACACTAAAACGACATATATTAAACGACCCGACGTGAAGACGAAATCAGAGTTACGTATATCTCATAGAAAATATACATACCTAACTAACTATTAACAGACGCAGCCAGATTGCCAACATATAAAATAACCTATCAGTTGTACAGTTTATAACTTCAACACTTCCCCGTAAACTGAACAAGAAGTAATTATAACAGAGTCATAAATATCAGTTGTGAAGACCAATCTTGGAACAGATATTCTTAAATTTAATTGAGTACAAAGGTTTTGTTTATCTCCCAGTTGATCTTCCGAGCGTACGAACTCCACATCAATGTCCCCTTTTTGATACAATTCACAAATAATGTAGTAACGCACTTCTATATGTTTTGATCTTTTGTGAAATTCGTGGTTCTTCACTAGTTTAATTGCAGTGGTGTTATCGATAAATTGCACTGGTACATTTCTGATTTCACCGATCTCAGACAATAATAACTTGTGTGGCTTAAACACCAGTTCCTTTGTACCTTCGCTAGCAGATACAAATTACTCCTCAGCAGTTGAAAGCGTGACCGGCTTTTGCAATTGAGAAGTCCAGGATACTGCAGATTCGTTTCGCCAGGGCGAGTAGTACAAGCCAAGTACGACAGGCATCCCACCGCTGATCAATATGGAACAGAGCTGTCGAGAGGATCTTTGGATGATTCATCCGGTGGTTTGTTTTCAGCAGGTGTTTTCACAGGATTGCAGATCCGAATTGCCGTTATCTTGAGCGCTGTTGGTAGATTCATACTTGTGTTTGATGTCTTCAGAAATGCTGTTGATTTCCTAGTCTTGATTGGTTCTTCTGGGATTTAAAGTTCAATGGTGTTGTTTGTTGTGCACAGCTTCTCTAGACGAAAGTCAACATCTTGTGACTTTACTAATCGACGAGTTGACGGTATCCAAACCTTGTAACCATCTTTCTCATTCACATATCCAACGATGTGTCCAAGGAAGTCCGAACGAAAGGCTTTAACTGTATGACCTGCAATATCGCACTCATTAAGGAATGTTTCCAAATGCTAAGCAACTTGTGATTTTTCTTTCAGGCAAAATATGTGAATGTATCAAGAACAGTCATCTTTGAAGGCTACTTAATATCGAAAACCATTCATCGAGTCGGTAGAATCTCAACGATCTCAACGCGAGCGGAACGGTTTTCGATGTGACTTACCGAGAACGCAACCATCACAAAATGACGTGGTGTCTGAACACCTAACCGAAATATCGAAACGAGATGAAGGCCCAAGCGTTCATGCAAGCCTTGTATTCTTCAGTTGTAGCGAGATTCGACTTCACTGGCATACAAACTCAAATATTCATGACGTACACAGGGCCGACGAGTTTTCCAGTCGCGATGAGTTCACCGTCTCGACGTCTCACCAGATCTATATGCAAGGATAACGCCCATATCTGCTGTCTGCGGGATCGGAAATTTCTCGAACGTAGCGAAATGCTGTTTGTTTGCTGTCATGTGATCTGACGTACCTGAATCCGAAAGCCAAGAATCGACAGGAACGAAGTCTGCATCAACTGCTAGGCCTGTTGCGAGGAACGTACCTAGTTTGCTGCTTTTCGAGGTTGAGTCAAAATTGATATTGACATTTGAGCTCACCGTTTTCTGCTCGGCAGCCGCACGTTTTCTGCAATCAGCGATGAGATGACCTACTTTCTTGCAGTATAACCACACACGTTATTATTTCCCTTTTGCATTTTCGGAAGAAGACGCTGGTGCTGATTTCTTCTGTGTCTTCTGTGGTCGAGATTTTGTGTAAAAAGCGCTAGACGTCTGTGATGCTTCTTGCATCAGCGAATTTTCAAGAACGAGATTTTCAACGACGGGCTTTGTAGTTTGCACGGCTTCTGGAACACGATACCATGTTGAACGATAATATTCGGAACCAAGTGTTTTGAAGATTCGATACTGAAGGAGCGACAATGAAAGGTTAGCACTCGTGTTGTCCTTCCGTAATTCTGCGAGAATGTCATCGAACATATGGGCCAGCTGAGAAGTATGCTTCGTGGTGGAAGTGATATCATCTTCCGAGATCTCGAAGAAATTATCGAACAGCGTGTAGGGATTATTGTTGAAACATCACATCAGCCTTCCTGCTGACGTAAATGGTAGCATCTTCATCGAGGGCCGTACCGAGTATACGAGCAGCAGATAACTGTCGGACGGATCGGCGTTGCCCACAGGTGCCGATGACACACTCGCGTACCATTCAATTTGTCACTTCCAAGTTTCCCACTGTTCATCGTTGGCTAGTTTGCGAATGCTAGCTACGACACAACTGCTGTCGTCCGAATGCTGATTCACGGCAGCCATTTTTCGTTAGTTGTTGTCGGAATGTCAATTTATAAACTTAATAGTGTTTCTTTAACTGACAGTGTCCGGTTAGTGTAGCAGTCAGTGATTTTAGGTTGGACCTGGATAGATCAACACAATATTGGGCAACTGTAGCATTGAGTGCTCGCGTTGTGTTTCTGGAATGAGGACAAGTGTAGCTATTCTTCCACTTTGCTCTGTATCCTGCTAGTCATGTCTTGGAGTATGTTTGAGATATTTTGGATAGGGGTACAGGCCTCTTATCGGTTTTCAAAGATTGCTAGAGCATCCGCCCTATCGATCATTCTTGTGTGTCTTGAGGATAAGGCAATTCTGTTGTCTACAGATGCGACAATAATTTGCCAGTCTTAATGAGACCTTGTGATGTGTTGAGATAGCAAGACTGGTTTTACTTTTTGTGTGGATGCAGATGTTTTTTTTCTCCAGTTATTTTATGGGTATCCCAATAAGTTCCGGCGGGATGATTGTAGAGTGTTACTCCAATGGTTATTTTTAGTTTCGGATTAAATATGGCACAATCTATTCCTACACCTGTTCGTTTCTTGATTTTTGCTCCATCCGTGAACATATGTATAGTAGCTTCAGGATCGTCAAAGTTTTGTGATGTGTAGTGTCTTTAGAAAAGGTCCACTCTGAATCGCTCTTCCAAGGATTGCCTAGTCCCTAGTCCGGTTTTCATTTTGACACCACAGGCCGCACTCATTTATGAATATTACCAAATGCAAAGCAACTCCTGATTTTTCTTTCATGAGAAATATGCGAATGTATCGAGAATAGTCATTTTTAAAGGCATCTTAAAAGGATTGCCCCATGTCCGTGGCCACCTCTTGTTCTTCTGGGTGATAGTCCCCATGATCTCCCCACGACTCTCTAACACTTCCAGAACCCCATGCACACCTTTTGTACTTTGGTATAGTTTAGGATTGCCCGCAGATATTTTACCTGTGAAGATAAAGTTAGTGTGCTGTTTAATATCCTGGGCAGCTTCATTCTGCCCGGTTTCTCTTTCTTAGTAAACAGCATCAGCTCCATCTTAGTTGGATTTAGTTTAGTTTAGTTTATTTCCTTTACAAGTCTTACTAAAAAAATGATACAAAATAAAATACACTCACAATAAATTCAAAATTTAAATCGCAAGACTTGAAGGCGGAGTTCACAGTGCAGTGTTCTTCCACTCAACCCATTATTCCCTGTAGCTGACGATGAATATCCGTAGACGATTCTTGTCATACAGGCTATATTTTTGCCATTGATGGCATCTATTTTTGTCCCAATTTTAAGGAACTATTTTATGTTATGTATGTCAATATGACATTTTATGTCAATAACTTCACCGAGATCTCCACTATATTGAGGGCACACTGCGTTAGTTTACTGAGTACACCTTCATAGCGGCCTTTAAGCAGAATCATTATGTTCATTTGGTTTATTTAGCAAGTCATCTATCACGATGTTCCATAGAAGATAAAATAGCACTCCTACTTGTGAACAGCCACGGGTTACCCTTGCTTTCCCATTGATATTTGGATCGTCCTTTTGCTTAGCATCTGTTTTATCCACTCCCTAAGTGCGAACATTAATAGAGTTTGCCCTATACTGGTGAAAGAGGCTTTATCAAAAGGTCCTTCTATATCGATAAATAGGTCTACTGCCGACCCCCTCAATACTTAATGCATAGTATGAATTTACAATGCGATCAGAATTAGTCAAAATAGAATTTTGATTGTGCAAGGGATGTATACGATGGAACTCATTTTTCCAATAAAAATAATTAATACTCATTCTCTATGTATGCGTAGAAGTAAATACGTTACTGTTTCTGGTCAAATAGATTAAATAATTGAATTATTATTATTTTTCTTCATTTTCCCTGTTAACAGCCGGTTTCGATCTACTTTGAATCTTGTCGGTCTATCTACTTAACCACTTCCTGTATACGCCCGAGATTTCATATTTGATTATTTAGTTATAAAGTAAAGACATTGTTTTCTGATTAGGAAGACGTGTGCATACGAGCACATGCACGTCAGTTGGTTCCGAGACGCTGTAGAGTAGAGTGCGTGTCATTAAACCCCGTCGAAAATTAGTTTAGTGAAAAATGCAGCTTTATTCTTCAGAAACTTTTTGGTGATTTAAGGGGTCTACCAAGAAGATGCTATGTCATAAGCAATGGTTTTCATATGTCACAAAAGATTCAAAAATGGTAGCGGGGACGTTGAAGACAATAACCTACCAAGAGATATTCAGAAAGCCAAACTGGGAAAATCTGGTGATTGTGCGTGAACTGTTAAACATACTACGGTGTACAAGTTAGTGGCAGATTTGCAGATGAAACAAGTATGAGCCAAACGTTTGCCCAAAGTTCTGACGGATGAACGGAAGACACGACACATAGCTGTTTGCGAAAATATACTTCAGCGTTGCCAAGACGATCTAAATTTTTTGTGGTGATAAGACTTGGGTCTACGAGTACGATCTTAAAACGAAATGTCAAAATGCGGAGTGGCCACCCTCATCTCCAAAACCCAAGAAAGCTGCGAAAAAATCATGCTTATTGTTTCGTTGATGCTAAAGGACTGATCAAAAAAGAGTTTGTGCTGGAGTGCTCCGCCAGAACCGAGTATACCTCGCTCGTTTAGACATTAAAAACGATTGGGTTGTTCACTACGATAATGCGCTCTCTTACACGTGGCTCGTTGATGCCAAAGTTTTGGCTAAGTTCAACGCTAAGTGTTTTTTTTTGGTTACCCAGATAAAGGAATACATAAATGGAAAACGATTCAACACGTGTCTTGTGCTTAGTCAGCTTCAACGAGGTTACTTTCAGGGAGTCTATGAACACTGGCAAAAATTCTGACAGCAGTTTTTTGGGTTATATTTTGAATACTTTTAGTTCTACAAAGATGTTTAATAAATTTTGTATTCTTGGGGGTCTAAAATATCCCACAAAAGGGTCAAAATGAAGCATATTTGCTTAAAAATAATTAAAAAGAACTCCGGAAACGACGAAAGTATGTCACCTGTCTACGGAGGTACGTGGGTTTGAGTGGAAGAACATTGGTAAACAGTGAACTCCGCCCGTGACTCCTGTGTCCTAAATTATTTGTTTATTTTATATTGAATGTATGTATATTATATATTTTGTAATTTTGTAAGCAGGAGAAGCAAAGACAATAAAGAAGAAGAATCATGAATTACCACGTAATAACGTTCACTATAATATTGAGTTTGGATTATATCGCTTAAGAATTTAATTTATAATATCTTGTTTTTAATTGCATTCTTATAACGTATTTTGTTTTATTTTAAGGTACTTCCTATACAAAATTCCACATAGGAAAAAGGGAGCAGATAATAAGCTTATAAAAAAGGGCGACGCTTACCTTTACATCACCTCAAGTAACTTAACGAAGTGGCAGTTGTCTACGGTTTCTGTTAACAAGTCGGAATCATTTTTTGCTAGAACTTTGGAGCCGCTCTATGATCAAACTAAGGTAATTATTATTTCAATTAGATGAATTTTGAACATGTTTCTCAGTAAATAAAAATCTCTAATTTTTAGAATAATGAGCTTATTCATGTTTTATACAACGACGAACCACCCAACAAGAAAGAAAACAATAAAAAAGGACACACGAAAGGAATATTAGTAGGCGATGAAAATGGAGGGTTTTGGATTGTTCATTCCGTACCGCTCTTTCCACCACCTAGCACTGAAAAATACGCGTATCCACTAACAGGAACAATTTATGGCCAAAGTGCATTATGTATGTCGTTTGATATTGAAAATTTGGATAAAGTTGGTAAGTTGAAAAGCTTGTGACATTTGTTTGTATAATGTATAATAAAAAGTAATTGTATTATTAAAGATTTAAAAAAGCAATTGCTTTTATTTAGTTTCAAAGCGAATTTTCGTCAAAATAATATTTTTTGTTTATTAAACTTTCAGGCATTCAATTGAAGTATAATCAACCTCAAATTTATTCATCAAACGTACCCGATAAGTTATCACAAGTTTACCCGAACTTAACCGAGGCTATAAATCACGACACCGAGACAACTCCTCCATGGTATAATTTGATGCGTCTTAAGACTAGAAACGGCTCAGAGTTTGTATCTTTTGCAAAGACAAGACAGTTTTCGAAGGAGTTATATGAAGACTGGGTTGCTCCGTCTCTTAAGGCCGACCTTTTGGTCGAAACCTGGTTGAACGGACCTGGAAAACTGGCCTCAAACTGTAGTAAACCATTCTCGTAAGTATATTGTTATTTTTTCATCTCTTCATATTCAAAATAAACGTACGATTATCTATTAAAAAATTTCCTATCTAAATAAAAGCTACAGTGTGATTTGTTACGTATTGTTACATATTTTACTCTAGAATTTAAACGAGTGGATGCCTTTGAAGAGTGATATGCATTGCCTTAAAACAAACTTTAATATGGCACGCGTTTTAAAAGATTATTATTAGTTCTAAATGAATGGGGCTTCCAAAGAAATCCTATAATTACAGATTCAAGTTCTTAGGTGTAATTCTTTTCTTTTCAGAAATAATTAGTTAATGCTTCTGAAGCTAAAGAAATTTTATAGCCATATGTGGATTTCATAATTGGTATATTTTTTTTCCAAAACAAATAAACAAATACGCAAGGCAATATCTGCCAAAATTATCATTAGATTTTTGTAACTATTAAAGGCCCGTCCCAATGTATATCCAAAATATTTATTTATAAAAATCTTTGGGTTAAAATTTAATTTATAACATTTATAATTCCTAACAACTTATCTTGATTGCACATATATTTCTATACTTAAAAAAATCGACCTTAACAAATTCTCTTTAAGTAATAGCTCATAGTGGTTACGACTTCCCTTGTCAAAGAAATCCAACTCTAAATCCCACTCTACGTCATTGAGTTCATTAACTCTGACACATATATCTCCCACGCTATCAATGTTCATCCAAAAACTGTTTAGGCAAGTTGATTATACCACCATACCCAGAGACCATGTTTTCGTTTAAGGCTAATTCAGTCTCTAGTAAAACATCTGCTCATTACAGGCTGAATAAGTCCCTACTAATGTTTGTTATTTTTTAAGCTGAATAGGCTCTTAGGAATAATGTCTTAATCGCATATCTTCATTTAAGGCTGAACGAATCTTCATTCTTATCATCATTATTAGCTAAGTATGGTTTTATCCGTACAAGGATTAAGTCCTCAACCAAGGCTAAGTGAACAACACTCAATGTTTTTCCTTACTTAGGGTTAGGTGCATCCCTGCAATAAATCTCAAAGGGAGTTCAGTTTAATGTGATTCAGGGAATAGCTGTGATAACAAATCTTGAAGTATATGATAATTGTCTTTCTATTATCACAGCGCATCACAAATAAATCTCCTAATTTAGGCTGAGGCTATATGTATTCTCATGTAGGATCAAATCATATCAAGAAATAGTTTGAAAATATAAAATATTAAAATTAATAATATTAAAATTACAATGGTGAATAGAAGATATTTAGAAAAAAGGTCATTACTAAATTTAAACTACAGAACGAATAAAAATTCAAATGTGATATGTGTGATATGAGAGGGTTACATAAGGTAAATACTCAAGACAACGAAAATACTTCCTCTATCAATTATGAACCGATCAACGAAGACAGTTGGAACTATAACTTATTAGAAGGAAAATAGACTAACCGAGCTCCCAGCAGGCATAATTAACATCTCAATAACCAGCACGACCAAATGGAATAATACGCAGCAGAGATAACATGAGAGTCTGATAGTAAGAAATATACAAATAGGAAAAATTCGATAATTTCCTTTTTATTTCTAAAGATTCTGCTAGGGCTAAAGTAGAACATCATATTGCTAAAGTGAGGCAAGGAAAAAAGATCTCAAATTTTCCATGAGTAATAATAGATGATTAAGTAGGA
Organism: Ontholestes murinus; assembly: GCA_963969525.1. Taxonomy (NCBI): domain Eukaryota; kingdom Metazoa; phylum Arthropoda; class Insecta; order Coleoptera; family Staphylinidae; genus Ontholestes; species Ontholestes murinus. The sequence continues at coordinate 76,714,531 of OZ018387.1, forward strand.
GTAACTTCGCAAATTACTAAAAAAAGAACTTGATTGAATTTATGGAAGATATTATAATGAGAGTGGTAAATTATTAACAGACACGTACCTATAACTACGTCTGATTAATTAAATTATTGTTTCCCGTGCCAATAACAACCGATTTTGGGTCACGTCATGGCAGCGTGGGAAGATACCGTTGTTTTTATTTAATAAGAGGGCAGAAAATTATCCATTATGGACCCTTTTAATAGGGTAATGTCAGTTTCCTACCGAATAAAACCACTTCGCGATCGCTGATGCCCATAATACAGCACTATGGTTCTTTTAGGGAAACTAAATGTTACAGGGTCTATTATGAAAGTCATGCGCGTGATTTTATTATAACGTGATTATCCATCGTAGCGGGATAAAATGTGTCGGAAAATGTGGTGAACAGTCTGCACTTTCAATGCAGCCGGTCGCCAGTTTTCTCCGAGCAGTCTGATTGGAAAGACGTGGAGTATGTTTTTCGACTTTGTACCAAACGCGATGGAGCGACCGCTTGAACAACTATACACAATCAAGTTTTACGTGCGACTTGGAAAGAATGCAATTGAAAGATTCCAGATGCTTCAAGGATGTCTGCATTTCAAGGTCGAGAGATGGCACCAGGCGTTCAAGAAGAACCGGGAGGAGATTGCCGACGAACCTCATTCTGAACGACCAATAACGGCCAGAACGACAAAAACGTTAATTGTGTATGAGATGTTTTCCATTCCGATATTCGATTGAGCATCCAGCAAATCGTGTATACTCTAAACATCTCCACATTTGCGGTACATAGGATAGTGATTGAGGATATGTAAATACGCAAGGTCTGCGCGAAGCTTGTGTCGAAAGTGTTAATGGGAGACCAGAATGAACTTCAAGTTTCGTGCTGACAAGAATTGTTGCATGTGATTCAAAATGTGCCGGACTTTTCTAACTCTGACGTAAGTGGAGACGAATCCTGAATATTTGAATACGACCCAGAATCCAGAGGCACATTCAATCATCCGCCCGCCCCAAGAAAGCAGGATTGAGCAAGTCTCGCATCAAAACGATGCTTATTATCTTTTTTTGACGTTCTAAAAATCGTCCATTTTGAGCAGGAAGAAACTGTCAACTACGCCTTGTATCTTCAGGTGCTCAAGAGAGACGCCAGCACCGTCGCGTGAGGGCTGACATCAAGGGCACCCCAGGCTCCACCATAATAATGCGACCTTTTTGTTTCGCCAACTAAAGAAAAAGCACTGGAAAACATCAAAAAGCATGTTACAACGTTCATAAAAGATATTCCTGTCGATGAGTTTCAAGGTGGCTTTCAGGAACGGTTGACACGTTTTCTCAAGTGTATTGATAGCAGAGGAAAGTATTTTGAAGAATTCTAAGCAGTTATACCGGTACGATTAATAAATATATTCTCCCCAGAAAATTTGCGCTAATTTTATAATAGACCCTGTATTATATATTGTATAATCCTACAGTTGTCCGTTAAGGGTTGATATACCATTAAGGTGACATGTTTTTCTAAATTGTGAAGATAAATTCATCCATATTAGCTGGTTGACATTATTATCAAAATATTTTATTTTCCGGACTAGTTTCGATGCGTTATGCGCATCAACTTCATCTTCTGACGTTTTTCACGCTGAAAATGACGCGCACAACACATCGAAACTAGTCCGGAAAATAAAATATTTTAATAACTGAAAGTACATTATTTTCTTAACATATTGTATAAACGTTATAATGATTTTCCTAATTGAGTAGACAAATCGCCGTTAATTAGGGAACTGCCAACAGTGACTATTAACAATAACAATGGTAAAAATTCAATTTAATTAAAGTTGTCGTGCATAAAAGAGCTTTTTATTTGTAGGGGACTTATTATAATAACCAATTATTTAAGAAGCGTTTTACATTTTGACAAAAACTTAATTATTTTGTAATCGTCATGTTTATTCTAATAGAAAATAACTGTCACGTCATAATCGATAAAATCAGTAAGGAAACGATGAAGTGAATTAATGCATGAGTATTTAATAATATTTTGACTTGGGTGTTATGAAAGTTTCTTTTGGTTATAACATTTTTTCGCAGATTTTTGAGAAAACATTTTTTAACGTTCTCCATTCAAAATGAATTTTATACAGAAACATCTAGATGAATTGTAAATAGGATTGCAAGGTGTCTGTAAGATTGCCGAGTGGATCGATCAGAAACCAGCAGATTTTATTTGGATGGTGCGATATAATTGATCATCATATAAAAAAGGACTTGTGTTTTTATACCTTCAGATTATGAAATGCTACACCCTATAGTTGACCTTTCCTACAATATTTTAGGTTAATTATCAAAACTACATCCGTATTCATAAAGATTTAATGGACTAATATCGGAATAAAACTACATTGACAGACACTTACTTATTTTAAAGATATATCTGTGCACTATTCTCAAATTGGCATGTTTGATGGTAACTATGTATATAGTAATAACGTTGCCATTGCCGAGACGTAAATCGTCATTGTAGGTGCCGGAAATAGTGTATAATTGCCACCGAAGCGCAACGTCTTCGTGAAGCTTAACTAATTTGCCAGATTCCTTCAGATCGTATAATTGAAAAAATATTGAATCATCTAATAAAAGGTTATTCCTTCTTTCTTCTCCGGTAGATTAAGTTAGATTCTACTCCTAGACTAGAACAAGATATGTAAGCACGGATAAAGCACAATCTGGGGGCAAATATGAAAAAATAACAGTTTTGGTAAGATTGTGGATTACGGATAAAGGGAGGGCGACGAAGTTACAGGCCCCTAGTTGGGACTATTATCCGCCTCCAGTAATGGAAGAACTAGCTCACCCGCCACCCTTTCCTTTGATAAAGTTGAGGATTTTGCTAAGATTCAAGCCTCTCAGGTCGACCGGTTTTGGCCACGATGTCCTAGCTTAATCCTTAATATTGCCAGAGCGGGATAGTAGCATATGATAGGCTCCGCCGACTCTGCTTCCTCGATGCACCTCTGCAATTGGGATCTTCAGCGACTCCTAATACATAGAGGTGTTTCATGTTTGAGATTTTTTTATCGATAGGGGCCCCTTGTCGGTTTTCTAAGTTGCTCCCTCTTTTTCTAGAGCGTTTACCTTATCGTTTCCTCTCGTGTTTGAGTGTACCTTGACAATTCTGCTATCTACAAATGCCGTCTCTAGTTTGACAATACATAGCAAGGCTGATTTTACTGTCTATGTAGATGCAGATTTTTTTAATTCCCAGTTCAGTAGTTTTTTGGGCACTAAAAGTATCCCTGTGAGTTCCGCCTGGAAGATAGTACTGTGTTCCTCCAAGGATTTTTTTAGTTCCAGATTAAGTTAGCACAATATATGTCTACACCTTTTTCTTTCTTGTTTTTTGCTTCATTCGTGAATCCCATCATCTCCTAACGACTCTCCGACACTGCCAGAAAAATATGAAAAAAATAGTTCAGTTTAGGATCTAGGATAACCCCCAGATACTTTACCTATAAAGCCAGAATTAATGTGGTGTTGAATATCCTGGGCAGCTTCATTCTGTCCGGCTTCTTTTTCTTGGTGAGGCTATGCTATCCCTGTCCTCTATGTCTTTGCAGTCGGGAAAATAAGTTTCTAAGAGTATATGCATTGACTCCACGAGGTTGCCAGTATAGCTGCCATCCTACTTTTTCATTATATCATGCTGTAGTTTTAGATCTTTAGCAAGAACTTTTTTCAGCCTTGCGGCAGTCGGTGAAGCTCTTTGTAACATGTTCAATTGACTTCCTGCTTGAAATGTTGTGGTTTGTTATACGCTTTTCTTGCTTACTTCCTTAACTGGTTTGATTCCTTATTCTACCATGAGTTGGTGGATTTCCCTCTACCCGAGTTGAGTGGGCACGACTTTGTATATGAGGGGACGGGAACATTTTCCAGAAGTAGCGCGAGGTTAGCCTGCATTCTTGGCATACGATTCTCAACTTGTAGTCATTCCGATAAAATTTTTGTAAATTGTTTCTTATCGGGTTTTCTTTGATTTTTAAAGAGAAAACTTTGGAAAGTTTAGTACCCAATTTATAACATATCCATCTGTGATCTGACCAGGACAGAGTATCCATCAACATGCCAGTTATGGATGTGCTTGCTTATACTCTTACTATTAACCTCTTGTCTACTTGAGGTAATACATGTTGGTTCGCAGCCTTTATTGAGTATGTGTAGATTTGTGCTCAAAATGAATTCGAGCAGTACTTTTGCAACCATAGGGTAGCCTTTGTCAGTCTCGGGAGGTGATCAATTTGGATTACCTTTAGTTTTGCCCCTTCCCATAGTGGGGCTAGTTTTTTTTTGTCTGAGTTCTAGAGCCAGTCTAGGGCTGATTGATCCGCACAGGTTATCATGAGGATGGCTTTGACCAATTCGTAGGTGAGAGCATCATCCAAGATCTTAACCTGGTCTTCTGTGGGTTTTCCAAGGAAGTTTTGGTAGTCAATTATTGCTTCATGAAGGTGCCTGTTAGCAGCCTCCTTGTAGCTGGGTCTTGAGGTTGATGTATGGCTATTTCTGTTTACCTTTTGCTGGGGTTCAGCCCAGGAGACATGGCAGCAGAGTCACCCGATCTGTTCCTCTTCTTATTCATACCTGAACCTCAAGCTTTCTCAGAGGCTGCCAGCTTGACGCCCGCTTCTTTGCTTGGCTGGTGACCACGGCTGGTGGAAAGTCCTGGCTTTTGGCCAGCCTTCTTTTTTCGAGCTGTGAAAGAGGTATCGGAAACAAGAGGGTTGATAAGGCTGTCAATGCAGGTTATATTTAAAATTCATCTCACATAGTTCCCATTCACCACAGAGCCACGAAACAGGATGGTACATTACAAACTCATACATTTCTCCAGGGTTGCTGGTGAGATATAAACACCAAGATGGAGCGGAACCGTCTTGTGACGCATACAGCTTGCAAAAACCAGCTGCGGCCGTCTGTGCAATCATCCTCCATTTTTTTGGGCATTAGAAAATATTCGTTGGTACTTCTAAGAATGGCTTTAATGAACTACAGCTTATTATAGAAAGAAAATATAATTCATAGACAAATGTCGTGCCTGCTTGGAAATTGAAGGAGGATAATTAAACATATATTGTAGTTTAGTTATTCAATAAATAACTGCAAACTTTCAAGCCCAGAGATACCTAGAATACGACAATAGAACTAGCCGATAAAACAAGAAAATAATAAACAAAATTTATATACAGCATTTTCATTATAGGCAATATTATTTTAGGTATTAGAAACTAGTAATACTATAGCCAACATGACATTAAACCAAATACGTATTTTTCGTCAGTTAATTAATTAAGTACAGATAAGTATCACTACATTAAATCTAATTGTTTTTAGAGTGAAAAATGTTCAGTCAATAAAACTCGATGCTGCAAAATTTACCTACAAATCTAAACTTGACCATTCAAAATGGGCTGTTTCAAATACCACCGGAGTTAATTGGATTTGTGTTGGAGATATAAACAGAGCGGTAAGTATTCATTTACTGAATTTTGTTTCTTAGCTAGGTAAACAGAATGATTAATTATGATCTATTTTGTATTACTGATATCAATATTTATTTTTTTGTATTTAATTGAAGTATTTTAATGAAATTTAATTTTCAGGAACATCAAAAGCAGCGAGGTGGCGGTACGGTGTGTTTCAATAACAAAAAGGTTGCTAGTTACTACAAAGATTGTATTCAAACAACTGAAGATTGTTCACAAAACGAGCTTGCATAAGTGTATTTAAATAACTATAATAACAATGATATATACATTTGGAATAAGAATGGTATTAATATTATTGTTTCATCTTTAATTGCTAATAAATAATATATGTTTTTTTTACATAATATACCGTCTGAGTTGAGAAAATGTGTATTAGAGATTTGGATTAGTGTGTCAAATAATTGGAGCATTTTTTTTACTCGAGATGTACAAGCTTAGTTAATCCAATCCTGAGTATAGATTTGGAATATCTAATTTCTTCAGAGCTTATAATGATCACAATATATTCCTGTAGGTTAGCTTTGGTAAGAGTTATTTTTTATAGTTGGTAAGTGTTCATTTGAACTACCATTCAGCAGCAGAACCTTAGTTAAGAAACACCTCTAACCATTTTTTTCTGCTACTTTCAAATCTTGAATATGCTTTTTTACTGTACTGCTCCTATACTGTTGCATCTTCTTGTTTACACCAGATTCAAAAACCACCCAGAGACAATCCAAGAATTTTAGTTGATCCTATATATAATTCTCTAAGGATTCCACGATGATTATAATTTTATGGAGATGCTTTGAAATCATTGAATTGAGTATTAAATAACGATCATAATTATAACACGTGTTAGAACCTAGTTCTGTCATTTCTTTACTAGATGGGCTGTTGAACAACAATTATGGTAGTTGTAGTTCTCGACCCATAACGATGTGCTCTATAGCATAGTTTAATTTATCCATTCCATCTAATGGTAAATATAAAGTTGTAGTCATCATCTTGGTGTTATTATGGATTCTATATAAGAGATTAGATTTATAATTATGATGTATTTATACCAATATTTCTGCAACTTTTGTTGTTTCTTAGTTTCGAAGTGGGTATACGCTACACATTTAAGGAATTCGTTGCTTCAACAATGTATTTATTTTCTCGGTGAGACCTAATGATCTAGTAACATCAATTGTGATATATTTGAAGATACACTGACGAGTATAAAATTAGAGTCACTCCGTTATTTGAAGTTATTTAAGAAATTTTTAGTTTTTTACGTGTTTTTTGGTTGTAACAGTTTACTAACTGATTACTCGAATAAAAAAATAATATTTGGTTGTTGAAAGTTTATGGAAACAGAATAGTTTTTGTCCCTATGATGTCATCTATTAGTTGCAAATTGTTGGTGTATTGTTGTCATTGTTAGTGTTTTGCAATGAGCATAAATCCTGTTGTTGCGGCACGAATTGTGGCGGCTTTAGAAGACGGCCGCGGTCAGCGCAAACTGCAAGAAACGTTGGTGTCGTGTGTGCAACGAGTATGGCGGCGGTACGAAAAGACTAGTCTCCTCACTGAAAGACCTGATTCAAGGCGAGGCAAGACTACAACTGCTTGAGATGACCGCTTTCTCGTTTCTAGTGCTTTGAGAAACCAAACGGTCACGGCAGTTTCCCTTCGAAATCATCTGCAAGAAGTGAGAAATGTAAACATAAATGAGTGGACAAATAGGAGAAGCCTTCATGCTGTTGGGTTATCTTCTCGAACTAGAGCTACTGTACCGCCGCTTTCCCGTGAACACCGGTTTGCTAGGTTAAATTTTGCACGAGAACACTTGGACAAAACCGGATTGGAGTCGCATATTGTTTCCGATGAATCGCGATTCGGTCTTACGGACTCAGATAGGCGTGTGGCGACGGCAAGGCGAGAGATATACTCAAGCTTGTATTGCCGAGCGACTTCCATTTGGTGGAGGATCAGTTATGGCATAGGGAGGCATATCTTTTGACATTCACACGGAGTTAGTCGATCGAGAATGGAACGTTGACTGCGCACAGATATCTGACAGAGGTTCTAGAAGACCATGTTTTACCGTTCATGATGATTCTTGGAGACGACGCAACATTTATGCATGATAACGCACGAACCCACACTGCTAAGATAGTTACTGAGTATCTTGATGAGTGTCAAATCACAAGATTTCTCTGGCCTGCTCGCAGTCCAGACTTAAATCCGATTGAGCATGTTTGGGACGAGATAGGAAAACGTTTACGGAGATATATACCGGCCGCCATAATTTCTAGAGAGCTTCACGACATACTGGTGCAGGAATGCGATAATCTTCTGCAGAATGTGATCCAAAATCTGATCCAGATCATGCCTCGTCGATTGCAAGACTTAAACTTAAAGAAAGATGGCGCCGACCATAACAACTACCGATGAAAATAGTGTGAAAAATATAAAATGTGGGAAGTGCAAACAAAGAGTGACTGATGCTAAACAATGTAGTTCATGTAAACATTCTTACCATAAATCTTGTTTGGATTTACATGCATGCGCGGACCACAAGAAGGCTACCAGTGTTAGTGATGTGCACCTAACCTCAGCGGATGAAGACGATGGCAGTTTGGGGATAAGTACAATTTTAAATTTAAGAATTGATTATCTAACAAGCAGGCTTAGTCAACTAGAAGATATGAACCGCTCATTAAAATCAAATAATAAAGCACTAATAATAACCAACAAATATTTGTTGGATAGATTAAACAAAGTGGAAAATAATAAAGAACTCTGTGAACCCAAGGATTCTGCAGAAAACTGTAATAAAATTAATTCCACAAAACCTGCAGAAATCGACAATAAAATTCAGATTATTAAAACGAGAGAGATGGACAAGAGCAAAACAAAAATACAGGTTTCTGATAGTGTTGCTATTGAAAATAAATCAAAGTCAAATGCCCCAGCAACCGCGGAGATCCCACGGACTGCTGATAAAAATGCAGATAAACACAATCTGCATTTAAAAAATTTATCGACAAATAGAGAAGCACCCAAAACTCAAGACGATATTGAATGGAAAGTCGTTCAAAAAAGAAAACGTAAAACTCAATCAATTATGGGAACAGGAGCGAGTAATGACATAATGTGTGCTGTCCCGAGACTTGCGTTTTATTTTATCGGGCGTGCACAACCCGATACTACTGTAAACAACGTCGAAACATATATACGCAAAAATATATTGACGCAGGGACATGTGCGCGTATCAAAAATTGAAATTAAAAATAAATCAGAATCAGCGTTTAAAATAGAGCTGGAGAAGAAATACGAAACCCAATTTATAGACCCTAGTAAATGGCCAACCGATTTAAAAATCCAGAAATATTCTTTTTTAGCTGAGCGCAAGAGAACGCAGATAACAAATCAGTAGTTCCTAATAAAAATAATAATGATATTGTGTCACTAATACATATTAATGTAAGATCAATAAATAATAAATTACTAAATTTAAATGAAACCTTAAGAAATCACAACGACTGTAAATTGTTGGGAATCACTGAGCATTGGCAGACTGACTCCAACATTAAACAAACAGCAATTGAGGAATTTCGCCTAATCGCACCCTACTCCAGACCAGCCTCCCTCAATCGTTCAACAGCGTATGGTGGTGCGGCCCTCTACGCGCGAAATGTCTTTCCGGGTCAGAAACGTGAAGATATTAAGAAGATGGCAATAGGTGGGACATTTGAGTGTGCGGCAGCAGAATGGACTATACAAAATATGTGTGTGTAGTAGTGTACCGTCCACCAGGGCAAAATACAATTAGTGAATTTTTTTAAAACTTGGAAGTACTCTTACAAAAATTACATTTAGAAAAAGTGATATACTTAATTGCGGGAGATTTTAACATAGACTTAAATTCCGTCACAACAGATGCAATTACTTTCAATAATATTATAGCATCGTTCAATGCAACAGCAACAATCACTAGTGCAACACGTATAACACAATGTTCCGAAACAATAATAGATAATATTATCACAAATATGATTAGTGGTTATGAATCTTCTGTATTTGAATCGCACATATCTGATCATCTTGCACAAAAAATTTCATTGTCGCAAATAAAAAATAATTCTAATACGAGTAGTAGAAAAATGCGTAAATTCACTACGAATAATATAAATAATTTTGTATGCTATCTAAACCGGGTAAATTGGGATAATATTTATACGAATAATGATGTTAATCAGGCGTGGGATGGTTTCATGAGCATTATCAATGCGGCATTAAATATCTCGTGTCCCAAAGTTACACATCTAGCCAATAGACAGAAATATAAATCTAATAGTAATCCTGAAGTAATTGATATAAAAAAGTTCTAGATTATTTATCTATTGCAAAATACTACAACGTGGATGCGAATACATTATATCCTATAATAAAAAAGCAATATGACACTAAACTAAGAGAACATAAAAAGAAGCAAATTGATCAAAAAATTACAAGTAGTGATAATAAAATCAAAACAACATGGGCAATAGTCAATAACATGATAGGGAAAACTAATAACCAAAATAAATCTAATCACCATCTAGTAGGTAAAGAAAATGAGCTAAATGATTATTTCAGCAATATTGCTATAAATGAAACTGAGAAAATTCCTTATCGTCCTTTTCGCAGTAGTATCGATATACAAGCAAAGTCTATGTTTTTCAATCCTGTAAGTATACCCGAAGTTTTTAATATGTATTATAACCTCATTAAAAAATAAATCATCTTTTGGTTATGATGAAATAACATCAAAATTAATAAGTCCGCAATAAATGAACTAGTAGGTCCTCTTGCCTACTTAATTAATATTTGCTTAGAGAAAGGTATATTTCCAGAATGCTTAAAGGTAGGTATTATAAGACCAATATATAAAAAAAGCGATCAAAGTAATTTTTGCAATTATAGACCAGTTACTTTGTTATCGGTCTTCTCTAAAATAATTGAAAAGGCGATAGCAAAGAGACTGATGAATTATTTTTTATTACACGAATTATTAGATAAGGTACAAAATGGTTTCGTAAAGAGTAAGTCCACTAATACAGCGTTATTTGACTATATAACAGAGATTATGAATGCCCTCGAGGAGTCAGAGATGCCTGTAGGAATTTTCCTTGACTTATCGAAGGCATTCGATACTGTAAATCATGAAATTTTACTGGAGAAGCTTGAATATTATGGAGTAAGAGGGGTAGGTTTCAGGCTAATCCAATCATATTTATTAAATAGAATACAATATACAAAAATTGATACTAATCTATCAAATCCGAAGACAATTAATATAGGTATACCTCAGGGCAGTATATTAGGTCCCTTGCTATTTGTTATATATATAAATGATCTACCTAAAATTATAAAAGATAACAATACATTTATAACTACATACGCGGACGATACTAGCCTCCTAATACCTGGTAAATGTAAATTTGAAACAATGCTAAGAGCAAATTATATCTTTAATCTTACTCAAGAATGGATGCAAATGAACAAATTATTAATCAACAAATCTAAAACTAACGTACTAATATTTAAAACAAAAAATACACTTAATATACCAGTCAATATTTACATAGACGATGAGACTTTTGAAATTAAAAATAAAACCAGTTTCTTAGGACTAGTAATGGATAGTAGTCTAAATTGGCAAATTCATTGCAATCAATTGCTTTCAAAATTAAATTCAACTTGCTATGCATTGAGAGTCCTAGGGCAGGTAATGAACACTTCAACAGTAATCACAGTTTACAAAGCAAATTTTGAAAGTTTGCTAAGGTACGGGATCATTCACTATGGAAGCTCTTCACATGCAAAATACTTATTCATTCTACAAAAACGTGCTCTGAGAATAATTTTTAATCTAAAATTTAGAGAAAGCTGCAGAGGAATTTTTAAAAAGGCTGGTATACTAACATTTTATAGCTTGTATATCTATGAAATACTGCTATTTAATTTTAAATACAAAGAAAAATTTAATTCCCACAGATCAAATCATGTATACGATACACGTAACATAAATATATACATATTCCCGCCACATAGACTAGCCCTTCTAGAAGGAACACCTATGTATGCCGCATTGAGGATGTTCAGTGCATTACCCAAACGCCTGCAAGACATCTCTAGTGAGCGAATATTTAAAAATGAATTAAAACACTTCCTAATGGAAAAAGAATATTACTCCGTAATAGAATACCTCAATGGAAATTGATTTCTTCTATATTTTGTGACGTATTCAAACAGTTATGTATGTAACTTAATTGTAATGTACCTTATTATGATTATGCTATGTACGACTATTTTGAATAAATATGTTTATTATTATTATTAGAATTTTATAATCTAAAATCACTTTTTTTGACTACTACGAGGCCATAAGTCTTTTCTTGAAATTATCTTGGACAACTGGTCGTCCAAGAGATGTTTGCTATTCATCATTAAAAATAACTATTTTTTATTTATTTATTAGATTTTGGTAATTTGAGTCTGTTATGCGATATTTTTGACTTTGAGTTACTATGCTGATCAGAAGATATTTAATATTATTTTTTTATTAGAATGAATTACCCATCAAATGAGTCTTATAGAAAATCTATCTCTTTAGATGAACAGTGTTATCTCTTCTATGAAAGACCAGCATCACCAGCGTTTTGGTCAGATTCTAAATGTTGCAGGTGTAAATATTGTATAGTGTTGGAGGCAGAGCAGAACCCTGTTGAATTTCTGCAGAAAACTTACGTTCACATAAAAAATATTATTATTGCAACAAAACTTTCTAAAATGAAGAAAGTATATACACGTTGTCCCCAGAAATTTTGAATATGAGTAATGTGTTTGTATTGCATCTAGATTATTATTATTGGTTGTCATGGTTGTTGCTGCAAAAGAATGTCAATTTGACTTATATAGCTTCAAAATGGGAATTTTATGATCGTTTGGGATATCACTTGGCTCAACAAGGAGATGTTTTCGAACATTTAATAAGATGAACATTGTAGTTGGTTGTTATTTGTTACGTCAGAATTGTGACTGTAAGAATAGTAATATCAAAATATCATGTAAATATGTTTCATTTTGATTCCATATTTTATTACAAGCGTGGTAGCTAAGCAACAAGTAATGCATTCAATTGCCCGTATTCAAATTTTCAGGGGACAACGTGTATACTAAAAGTTAAAAATTAGTTTCAAAACACGAGAGAGAGAGAGTTTCATGTTAATTTTCGTCTTACAAATTTCATAAATTAATGAAGGAATTTTAAATAATGTTAAAAGCGCTATATATTATTAATTAATTATTAACTTTTCGCACATTGCATGATAAAAAATACCTTTTGATTTAATTTCATATTAATACTACGAACATCATTATACATATACATAATCATATTAAACTTACAATTAGTTAATACATAACCACTGCAAATGATTCAATATAAGACAAGCAAACAAATAAAATTCATGTAATTACTTTAAATGGAGGGAGGGTCAAGCATCTGCAGTTTGAAACAAATTAATAGCCATTCTTTCAGCATGGGAATCTTACCGCATACACATATACATAAAATATTAACTTATTCATGTTCGCAAATTCTGTTGTACAACCATATGCGCCATTTTCATCAAAGTATATAATTCACTTCCCTGCTTGTAATTATGTTATGCCATGTGAAAATGTAATATTCGACTTTTGTGTGTCTCAGACTTTTGCAACGGTTTCGGATATAATCTTTGATTTATCCTCACAATGAATCAGAAAGGCGACGATGATATCAAAGTGGCATCGGTGTTTTGTAAATATTTGAGTGTTATAGGAATGTACGCACCGATTGGGAAGAAACGATCTTTAAAAAGGCTGCTGTTTGTATTTATTTACTTTCAAGTTTCAGGAGTGGGAATGTTGGGGTTTTCTATATATTATTTAAGTGAGTATATACAGTAATGTTATTCACATTGCTTTTACTAGTAATATACTAATATACTAAGTTAGATCTGATTAATTTCAAATAATAATTTGTAAACTTTTAATAAAATGTATTAAAATCCTTTAGTTCGTTGTAGAAAATTAAATAATAATTTAAAAATACGAAAACATTTCGTGAATCTACAACAGTGAGTCTTACAAAACAAATTAATTTTGAAACAACTACTTCTCTGGCTAAAACGTTGACAGACATTGAATAAAATAAAATTAATTTGCGTGTTACGAATAGTACAACTATCAAAGCAACACTAATTTGAATGAAATTATTTCTGTTGAATAAACTAATAAATGAATAAACTGATTTCATTAAATTTAATTAGCAAAAGCAATTAAAAAAATAATGTCTGTCGAGGTTTTAGCCAGAGAAGTAGTTGTTTCAAAATTAATTTGTTAGTCCGATTTTGTGTTTCTTATTTTTGGGTTGGTTCATGTTACCTTGCCGTATTAATTTGTGGTTTTTGGACTTCCTACTTGATCTAGGATTATCATTGCCGCTCGTTACAAGTAGGTGGCGCTGTTAAGTTCTAGGGTCGTACCTCTCTCTGAGGATTCCGGAAGTTAGTCGAGCCGAGCGGTAAGCCCATGATAATCCACCACTGTTACAGGAGCTGTATGCAATTCATAAAGTCATAGGTTACAACTTAGCGCGTGCGTACTGCCCGCACATAATTCTAGATAATGCGTGGTAAAAGTCCCGTAGCATAAATTGGCGCAAAAGGTTTAAGATTTCGCCCGATGATTCATTTTGTTTGTTTTCTTTTCCTTCTTCTTTAGAAATTTTAGTAATATGGTAATATTTTGAGGTATAACGTTTTCATAGTTTCTTGTTTATAGTTTCTTTAATTAACGAACGGTTAGTTTGCACACTGATTGTGCTTTAGTATTAACATTTTTTTTTTTTTTTGTTGAGTGTTTCTCTTTTAAGAAGGGGGGGGGGGAGTCTTTGTCTTTCGCATATTTCCTATTGTGCTAGTTTGAATTTAGTATTATTGGTTTTAACTTTTACTAGAAGAGTTAGTTAAAATGGAGATGAATATTACTTATTTAAGGAAAGATGAGCTATTATATGAATTCTTCTTTACTTGCCTTAGAAACTGCTGACCGATCTTTACAATACCCGACGATTATTGCCGATGTTGACTCAGAACTTAAAATTATTGAAACTAAGTTAGCAGAACTTGACGCTGCTATACAAAAATTCATATCAGGTACAAGTAAACTTAAAATAAATGCTTTACAAAGTAGGTCAATACACGTGTTAAATCGAGTAAACCGATTGAAAAGCGGTAAACTATCTCACGCACAAGAAGAAACGCAATCCAAATTAGTTATTGAAGCGATGGACGAAATAAACAAATCTGTTCCACCTATAGTTGATCCTAATATTAGTTTATTATTTAACAATGTTAGCGAAAGTAGTATTTTGAGCTTGATGAAGTAGGAGCAGTAAATCCTGCACCCGCTCCTCAACAGAGAATTATTCGATCACAACCAGTAGAGCGATGGAATTTAAAATTTAACGGTGAACTTGCACAATTTTTTAGAACGCGTTAAAGAACTCCAATCTGCAATACATGTATCAGATCAATAATTATTAGATTCCGCCATTGATTTATTTGAGGGTAAAGCTTTATTATGGTTCAGAGCCAATCGAAATCGTTTTCATGACTGGAAAGGTTTGACGGATCTTTTGCGAAAACACTATGAACCGCCAGACTATCGTGCCCGATTATTTCAAGATATTATGTCACGAACGCAAGACCCTTCAGAGCATTTTGTCGATTATCTAGCGTGTATGAATGCCATGTTTCGACGCTATGGAGATATACCAGATGACATTCAACTTAACATAATTTCTCGAAACTTAGCTCCACTTTATACGATGCAATTATCGGCCGCAACGACTCTGCGTGAATTAGAAGACGAGTGTCTTAAATTGGAGATAAAGAAGTTTCGATCGGATAATTACCAACCACTAATGTCGAACCAGACTTTGCCTTTGTCCATACCGCTGCACCTTCCATTGATAGTAGCACTAGTAGTAGTACCATTAATGTTGACCAAGAAATTAATGCTGTAAATACCGTTCATGCTCTTAAAGTAACTTGTTGGAACTGTCGCCAGATCGGCCATACATTTCGTAATTGCCCCATGCCTCGAAAGGTACTATGTTATCGCTGTGGTACGCCTAACGTAACCACTCGTAATTGTCCGACATGTTCTTCGGGAAACGCCGTCAGGAGAACTTAAGCGATCGTGTAAGTCCTCCGCCCGAACGAGAGTTAACGATCAATTATTCACATAAACGAATTAGATTACGTACTATCTCATGTAGCAAATGATCAGCGCCCTTATTTAGAGCTTCGCGTACTCGGTTGTAAAATCCTTGGCTTACTTGATTCTGGAGCCACCCGTACACTCGTTGGTATGCCTGGTTGGCGCTTTCTTCAAAGTTTAGGTCTGTCCCTTATACCTGATTTGATGCAGTGTACAGTAGCAAATGGTAATACTTGTAAATCTATTGGTACGGTTTCCGTGCCCTTGCAACTTATAAATAAAACTAAACTAATTGATGTTCTCGTAGTTCCTGAACTGTCCCATACCTTAATATTGGGAATAGACTTTTGGCTCTGTAATCTGAGGGAAAATCTTTGGCATTTCTCTAGTGGCAAACCTGACGTATCCGTAATTTGTATCGAGAGTGAAGATTCTCTCACGCCCTTGCAATGGCTTGCCTTAACTAAATTAGTTTCTGATAAGGAGATTTTAATGGGTATTAGCTTCGGTCGTACTACTCTGGTAGAACACGAAATAGAACTTGTACCAGGCACCAGACCCATTAAACAGAGATTCTATCCCGTTTCTCCATCTAAACAAAAACTTATTGATGAGGAAATTTCTCGTATGTTAGATGAAGGTCTTATAGAACCTTGCAAGAGTCCTTGGTCGTCACCAGTTTGTCTCATCCCCAAGAAAGTTAAAACCTATCGTTTTTGTGTAGACTATCGTGCACTAAATTCCGTCACACGGAAAGATGCTAAAAGATGCTAACCCTTTATCATTAATCTCAAGTATTCTTGACAAATTACGAGATGCTAAATTTTTAAGTTCTTTAGACATCAAAAGTGCCTATTAGCAAGTTCCTATCGCTGAAGCCAGTCGAGATTATACTGCCTTTTGTGTTGAAAATGGCCTTTGCCGATTTAAAGTTATGCCTTTTGGGCTAACCAATGCTCCTGGCACCTATCAACGCCTCATGGACCAAGTTTCAGGTCACGATCTAGAACAACATGTTTTCTGCTACCTCGATGACATTGTTATCGTTACCCAAGATTTTAACCAGCATTTAGACATACTTTCTATCGTTTTTGATCGACTTCACGCTGCTGGTCTAGTAGTGAGTTTCGATAAATGTAAGTTCTGTAGACCCCAAATTAAATATTTGGGCTTTGTTGTTTATTCTCATGGTCTTCACCCTGACCCAGAAAAGGTTCAAGCCATTGATAACGTTCCACCTCCTAAAAATGTGAGTGAAATTCGATCTTTTGTTGGCACGGCTTCGTGGTACAGGCGATTCGTCCCAGATTTTTCCAGTCTTATCGCACCATAAACGCACTTAACAAAAAAGAACGTAAAATTCCAATGGTCTATCTTTTCAGAAAATTAAAGAATGTCTGATTACCGCCCCAGTGTTACATTACCCGGGATTTGCACGCACATTTGTTCTGCAAACGGATGCTTCCGGGTACGGTCTCGGCGCAGTACTCACTCAAAGTTTTGAGGACGGAGAGAGGGTTGTTTGTTACTTATCGCGATCATTACGCCATTATTTAGAAGGGTTTAATTTTAAGGTCATTACCAACCACCACTCCTTGTTATGGCTTCATAGGTTAAAGGATCCACAGGGTAGACTTGCGAGGTGGGCATTGCGACTTCAACCATACAATTTCGAAATTATACATAGGAAGGGAAAAGAGCATATAGTGCCTGATATGTTATCACGCGCGGTCCCTTGTATTGAGTCAATTGAGTGTTCTGAAAAGGTTATTTCCTCTAACGATTCCTGATATAATCGAACCCAGACGAACCAGATAACTGGAAAATAGTTGTACCAAAAGAGAAGCTTGGTGAAATATTAAGATTAAATCATGCTAATCCTACTTGCGGACATGGAGGAATTTTCAAAACAACGGCTCGCGTCTTTGTAAAATATTATTGGCCACATTTGAAATCTGACGTCTGACCTAACCCTTTGCATTCGTATGTCGCCATATAGTCGCCACAATACGTTTAACCGTTGCGCTCATATGTCGCCATATAGGCGCCACGACACAATACGTTAAACCATTGCGTTATATAAACACCTTCCTATTTTTTACATTTGCCCTTGTATGTCACCACTAATGAAATGTTTATATAATCAAAAGCAACGAGAATAGCAGAAAGGACATGGCTGAAAGAAGAGGCGAGATCATGGTTTAAAAGGAGAGATACACTAATGATATACATCAAAATTATGCTAATCATTTAATAGAAAATAATCATACTTTCGGCAAGGATGTACTTTCAGTAATCCACTTTACGGATAAAGGCCGTAAAATGGATTTACTGGAAGCGCTAGAAATTCATAAAGCCAAAATTAATCCCGGTTTTTCCCTTCTTAATGACCAGACTGACCTGATGTACTCTCCTCTTTTCGAAGGCATATAAATAACACCTGTTAATTAATTTTAAGTACTTTATGTTTGATAATGAACAGTGAATGTTCGAAACTATAGTCACAGCAATAAATATTTTATGTGGTAAAACAAAGTTAAAGTGTTTTAATTAAAATGGAAAAGTAAAGACCTAACCCTTTGCATTCGTATGTCGCCATATAGTCGCCACAATACGTTTAACCGTTGCGCTCATATGTCGCCATATAGGCGCCACGACACAATACGTTAAACCGTTGCGTTATATAAACGCCTTCCTATTTTTTACATTTGCCCTCATATGTCACCACTAATGAAATGTTTATATAAAATAAAATAAATAGACGATAAAATATATTTTTTGATCTGTAAAAGGTGTTTATTTTACATTCATGTTTATATTATACACACTTTACTCATTTTTTTGTTACAAATATTCCTCAGTTTTCTGACAAACACCACCAGATAAAGTCGTTGTACGTGTAATTTTTACTATATTTTGGATAAATTTTGTCTAATAGAAATGCCAAAAAGACGCTCACAAGGTGAAAATATAAATGAATTGGATAGTAGTGACGATGAATTTTATATGGACTTGTATGATAGC
This sequence comes from Ontholestes murinus, assembly GCA_963969525.1. Classification (NCBI taxonomy): domain Eukaryota; kingdom Metazoa; phylum Arthropoda; class Insecta; order Coleoptera; family Staphylinidae; genus Ontholestes; species Ontholestes murinus. Next base: position 76,733,397 of record OZ018387.1, read on the forward strand.
GAAAACTTAGGTAGCGATAGAAATAGTGACAAAGACAGTGACGAAGAAAGTGATGTCGTAGTAAATAAAAGAAGGGGTACAATTACCTATAGCAGCAAGTTCTAGCAGCAGCAGCGAAGAGGATATAACTGAAAGTAGAGATAATTTGGGACCATGGGAGGACGTCACCACGCAGGATACCGTACCAGACTGGATTGATTTCACTTACGGTGATAAAACTGAAGGGCCACAAATTCCTGGTAACTGTACAAAACTGATAGATTTTTTTAAACTTTTCTTTACCAACGAACTTATTGAAAAAAAATAGTAAACGAAACCAATAATTATGCTCGAAATAAAATTCCACGTAAAAGATTGTCAAAACGCTCTATCTGGCACTCGTGGGTTGAACTATAGAAGCATTTACGGCCTTTCTTAGGGTTGTCCAGAATATGGGCACAGTAACTGTTTCGAATCTACAAGAATATTGGTCACAAAATTTCAATGCTAAAATTCCTTTCTTTGGTAGTATAATTAGAAGAGAACGGTTCTTACAAATATTTTGGATGCTTCACTTAAACGAAAATGATCCAAACGACCAAACTCTTAGAGCTCGCACAATGAAAGTTAGCCATTTTTAGATTACTTGGAAGAACGTTTCAAAGACCATTTTGTGCTATCTAGAGAAATATCTGTAGATGAATCAGTAGTAGGATTTAAGGGAAAAATAAGTTTCTTAACTTATAACCCAAACAAACCCATCAAATGGGGAATAAGAATATTTGTGATAGCAGATACTAATACAGGGTATGTGTATTCGATGTTGTCCTATTACGGAAGCTTGACTTCGGAAGATTTAGTACGACCCGATCTTCCGGTAAATACAAGAATTGTCCTACCAAAATTTATTAGATAATAATCCTGGTTCTAAGGGATACCACCGGTTTACGGATAGATACTACACAAGCTTGCCACTTGCACAAGAACTTTACTAAAAGTAAATGTGTACTTAACGGGAACTATACAAACTAACTAAAAATTTATACCCGACTTAATCAAAAACCCGAAATTTGCCGAAGACAAAACGTTTGCGTGTAGATCAGATAATTTGCTATTATTGGCGTGGAAAGACAAAAGAGTGGTGACTGCACTAAGCAGCTGGGACGTTTCTGGTACCCAACCAATAACTATAAGACTACGTAGTGGCAACATATGAGTTATAAATAAACCAAATGTCATTGTTAATTATAATAAATATATGAGCGGACTCCTTTTTTTGCTTCATACTGTTTCCTGAGAAAAATCTTTGAAATAGTGGCGGAAATTATTATTCTGGGGACTCGAAACCTCTAGTCTAAATGCATATTTGCTTTACAAAATAATACAACGTCGCCAGAACACCCATCTGAAGTTTGTTCGTGAACTAGTTGACGAAATGACTCAAAACTGTCGGCAGGGATCCTGGTAGGCCTTCTACTTCGGACAAAGAAGATAGATTGAATGGCAAATTACACATTTTGCGCCAAAATGAAAGAAGAAAATGGTGATGTGGCCATCATAGTGTTTTCCCTATATTTTACTCGAAAACTATAAGGATTTCGCAAAAAAACTATTCTTAATAATTTGTTCACTTTTAAATTCTTTATAATTATTTGTCATACAAATTTCAAGTAACCATTAGGAAAAATGTCAAAATTTTCAATTTTTATATTTTTTTAAGAATTTTACGAAAAATATATTTTATTAAAACTTGTTCAGTTCTTCATTCCCTTTAACTTTTGTTTGATAAGTTTTGTAAAATTTTTCATATTAAAAAGAATATCGGAAAAATAAAAGACCTTGAGTAAACATCCACTTCCGGTTTATGAATGTTTACTAAAAACTTGTCAATTCCAGTTTTGAACGATGAAACCTTAAGTCTAAAGTTTCATCTCTATAGGATCTTTCGTTTTATTTGTAATATAAAATGAGGGTTAGTCCGGCCATTTATGCTATTTTTTAGTAATAAATCAGTTTTTGAGCTTTTAGAATTTAGAAGTTTCTGTGTTTTAATATGTTACATTAAATGTATCAAACATCATATTTAGAAATATTTGTATGTACATATATTATATATCGTATTTTCTATATATTAAATTTTTAAACAGGCAATTTAGTTTCTTTTATTGGTAGATATTTTTATCAATTAACTAATTTTCTAAATAGAGAATTTTCCAAACTAAATGTTAAATTTTCGAAAGAATACATCTAATTTTTTGAGTATTGAATTGTCTAAATACAGAATTCTCTGTACATCAAATTTCCTACACATAAACATTTATAAGTATTTAATTTTCTAAGCAGAAAATTCTCTATCCATTGAATTTTCTAAACAGAAAATTGTCCGTACTTCGAATTTACTAAACATAGATGTTTATGAAATGTTTTTTAAACAAAGAATTTTTGATACATTCAATTTTCTATATGCCAAAGTTTCTAAACATACATTTTTTTTAGTATTGAATTTTCTAGACAGAGAATTTTCTTTACGCTTTATACATATAAACTTTGTATTGAATTTTCTATACATCGAAAGCATTTAACATACAAGTTTTATGAATATTGAATTTTCTCTACATCGAATTTTCTAAATATAAGGTTTTATAAGTTTTTTTATAAGACCAGAAAATGTTTATGAATGATGTATAGAAGATTCTATTTAGAATATACATATACAACGAATTTTCTAAAACGCAGGTTTTTTTTATAATGCAATTTCTTAACAAAAAAATGGTGATGTGGCCATCATAGTACTTTCCCTATATTTTTCTCGAAAACTATGAGATTTACGCGAAAAGGCTATTCTTAATAATTTATTAATTTTTTAATTCTCTACAATTATTTGTTATATAAATTTCATGTAACTCCAACAGTTAATTAGCAATTGTCAAAAAATATCTAAATTTTCAGTTTTTATTTTTTTTCTCAAAAGTTAAAATTTTTATGAAAAATATGTTTAAATAAAACTTGTTCAATTTTTTATTATCTTTAACTTTTGTTTGAACTGTTTTTTAAAATTTTTCATATTTAGAAAAATATTACCAAAAAACAAAAAAACGTCTCGAGTAAACATCCACTTCCGGTCTACGAATGTTTACCAAAAGCTTTTCAGTTCCAGTTTTTAAAGATAAAACCTTAAGTTTAAAGTTTCATCTCAATTGGATTATTCGTTTTTGAGATACAGCACCCACCGACAGACAGACAGACAGACAGACAGACGGACAGACAGACACACACACAGACACAATTTTTTTTTTCCAGAAATTAGTGCAATGGACTCAGGGGACCTCAAAACGGATATTTCCGCAAAAAAAAAATTTCAAAAAAAAATCACGATCACAATACTTCCCCTATATTTCATATAGGGAAAGTAAAAATTATAGAGTTAGAGTGTGTTTATTTCCAAGCAGAACATTTACATTCATGGGTTAGTCATAAGTAATAATTATAAAATATAAAATTTTCTGAATACTTAATTTTCCAAACATAGAATTTTCTGCACAGCGAAATTTTTAAATATACATTTTTTGAGCATTAAAATTTCTAAATAGAGATTTTTCTAAACAATTTTCTTTATAATTGTTGATTTTTTTAGTATTGAATTTTCCAAGCAAAGAATTTTCAATACATCGCATTTTCTAAACAAAGAATTTTCTATACATCGAAATTTTTAACAACAAAGGTTCTAAACATCAAATTTTCTGAACATCCACTTTTTTTGAATATTGAATTTTCTAAACAAAGAATTTTCAATACATCTAATTATCCAAACAAAGAATTTTCTATATACAATTTTTTATTCATCGAGTTTTCTAAACAAAATGTTTTCTATATATACAAAACATAAAATCGAATTTTCTAAACGAAGAATTTTTTACACATCGAATTTTCTAAACATTTTTTTGAGTATTGTATTTTCTAAACAAAGGCTTTTCTATACATCGAATTTTCTAAACAAAGAATTTTCTATACATAAAATTTTCTAAACAAAGAATTTGCCCTACATCATATTTTCTAAACAAAAATTTTATAAGTATTGAATTTTCGAAACAAAACAAAAATTATATATCGAATTTTCTAAATAAAGAATTTTCTGTACATCTAATTTTTTAAACGAGGAATTTCCTATACATCGAATGTTCTAAACATATTTTTTTGAGTATTGAATTTTGAATTTTCTAAACAAAGACTTTTCTATACATCGAATTTTCTATACATAAAATTTTCTAAACAGAGAATTTTCTCTACACCGTATTTTCTAAACATAAAATTTTGTAAGTATTGAATTTTCTAAACAAAGAAATTTCTATACATCGAATTTTCTAAATAAAGATATTTCTGTACATCGAATTTTCTAAACAAAGAAATTTCTATACATCGAATTTTCTATACATCGAATTTTCTAAACAAAGTGTTTTCTGTTCATCGATTTGTCTGAACAAAGATTTTTCTATACATTTTCTTTATAATGTTTTATACATCGAAATTTCTAATAATAATTTTCTATACGTTGAATTTTCTAAACATAAAATGTTATAAGAATTAAATTGAGGTTTACGAGCTATTCCTAATAATTTGTTCACTTTCGAATTCTCTAGAATTATTTCATATAACTCCTGTAGTTTAGCAATAGGAAAAAAATGTCAACATTTTTAATTTTTTAATTTTTTCTCGCACGTTTTTGAAAAAATGTTCAAATAAAACTTATTCAGTTTCTCGTTCCCTGTAACTTCTCTTTGAAATGTTTAGTAAAAATTTTCATATTTAAAAAAATATTGGAAAAAAACAAAAAACCGCCTCGAGTACACATCCACTTTCGGTTTTTGAATGTTTACCAAAAGCTTTTCAGTTCCAGTTTTTAATGATAAAACCTTAGATTTAAAGTTTCATCTCAAACAGATCATTCATTTTTGAGATACAGCGCCCACAGACATTTTCATGCACGAAAACAATACTTCCCCTATATATACTATATAGGGAAAGTAACTATATATACTATATAGGGAAAGTAAAAAGGATTGTTTGGTGTGTTCTAACCGTAAAGTGAGAGGTGGGAGACGTGAAACAAAATATATTTGCAGCACATGTTCTCGCAAGCCAGGACTACATATAAGTGAATGTTTTGAACGCTATCATACAATGCAAATTTATAAAATGTAATTTTTACTTTCCCTATACACGTAGTATATAGGGGGAGTGTTTTCGTGATTTTTTTTTGAAAAATTTTTTTTGCGGAAATATCCGTTTTGGGGTCCCCTGAACCCAAAAAACTAATTTCTGGAAAAAAAATTCTGTGTCTGTGTGTGTGTGTGTGTGTGTGTGTGTCTGTCTGCGGTGGGCGCTGTATCTCAAAAACGAATGATCCAATTGAGATGAAACTTTAAACTTAAGGTTTTATCGTTAAAAACTGGAACTGAAAAGCTTTTGGTAAACATTCATAGACCGGAAGTGCATGTATACTCGAGACGTTTTTTTGTTTTTTGGTAATATTTTTCTAAATATGAAAAATTTTAAAAAATAGTTCAAACAAAAGTTAAAGGGGATTATAAACTGGACAAGTTTTATTTGAACATTTTTTTCATAAAATGTTTAACTTTCAAGAAAAACAATAAAAACTGAATGTTTTGATATTTTTTGCTAATTGCTAATAAACTATTGAAGTTACATGAAACTTCTATAAGAAATAATTATAGATAATTTAAAACTTAACAAATTATTAAGAATAACTTTTTTACGTAAACCTCATAGTTTTCGAGTAAAATATAGGGAAAGTACTATGATGGCCACATCACCATTTTTTTGTTTAGTTACAAACTTACTAGGATTTTATTGTTATTTTTTAGTTTAGTTTGGCTTTTCATAATTTGTCAATGTGTGCCTTATATTTACCCAGTTTTAGTTATGTTACGTTACTTTTGTTGTCCAGTTTCTTTACCATTTATTATGGTCTGACGATTTATCGATTTTTTTTGTTAATCTTAGAAAATAAAAATTTACGAGGATCATTCAATAAGTAATGCCCCATATTTTTTTTCTCCACAATGAGCAAATACTGAAAGATGTACTTCTAGGAACTTCAAGTTCAGTGTTTCTCCTCCCGGTGGACGAAGTTTCAAATCATCCCAACGGCCGAGCTGTAGTGAATTTTCAAAATGGCGTCTGTTAGGGATCAACGTTATAGTGATTGAGTTCTTGATTGCATAGAAAGAAACTGTGGGAAATATCCATAAACGTTTGCAGTGTATAAAGATTGTGCTGTCGATAGGAGCACTGTCGGGAGGTGGGCAAAGAGAGTTAAAGCGTCAGAAATTCCAACAACTCGACTGCTAAATCTGCCACGTTCCGGGCGTCCTGTCAGTGCCACCACTCCAGACATGGTGAGGCGCGTGCATGTCATTATTCGTACGGAACGCCGCATCACAGTGCAACAATTGACCTCACAGCTGTCAGTCAAAGTGTGTGTGTGTGCAATGATCGAGACTCTCGGATATTCAAAAATGTGCGCAAAATGGGTCCCAAAAAGTCTCACAGCAGAACACAGGATGCAAAGAACAACCATGTTATCTTTGTTGGCGAGGTTTGATGCTGAGGGGGAAGCGTTTTTGTCCCGGATTGTGACGAGTGATGAAACCTGGGTGTACCACTTTGAGCCGGAAACGAAAAGACAGTCAATGGAATGGCACCATCCTCAGTCACCAAGAACGAAAAAATTCAAGTCAACTCCCTCTGCTGGAAAAGTCATAGTTACTGTTTTTTGGGACAGTGATGCTAAGAAAGACAACCATTAATTCCGAATCATACGTGAAGACCTTGGACAAACTCAAGAAACGTTTCCGGCGTGTTAGGCATGACAAGGATCCGGCTGAAACCTTGATACTGCACGATAATGCACGCCCGCACACAAGTGTCAGAACCCGGGAACACCTCACCAAATTGGGCTGGACAACATTGCCCCATCCACCATAAAGCCCGATCTGGCACTGTCAGACTTCCATCACTTCGGACCTCTTAAAGACGGTTTGCGTATGATGATGAGAGCGTAATTCAAGCGGTGAAAACATGGCTTCGCGCACAGGTCAAGAGTTAGTACCGGCAGAGAATACAGGCACTAGTTTCACGCTGGCGTAAGACCGTACAAGTTGATGGAGACTATTTTGAAAAATAGTACGTGCAGAAGAAACATGTAGCTATATTGTCACCAAAATTTGACACTATTAAACAAATAGTTTCTAAAAATAATATGGAGCATTACTTATTGAAAGCCCATCGTATATAATAGTATATTGTTCAACGAGTGACGAAAGTAACATTTTTTTAAGCGAGAGAACAGTTTACTAAACGAGGCGAAGCCGAGTTTGGTAATGTTCGCGAGCTTAAAAAAATGCTTTCGACGAGTTAAACACTATACTTTTTCTACTACCTTACCTATGATACTAACAAACTTTTATTACTATATAAACAAATACTTTATTTTGAATTAAAAATTACAAAACTACAGATCATATTTAAATTACTTACGATTTAAATATCAAATTTTCCGACAATTTTGCAAAATATGCAAACAGCACAGTGAATATGAATTTACGCGATTATCTGTCTTAAATTCCATAAATTTTGCATATATTTCTTCATACCTCTTTTTCGATTTTTCTGATAATAAATCCACATAGGTTTTCTCAGCTTGATTTACTATTTCTGGTGCAGTATTGGAAAGATCTAAATCACTTACTGAATCGGAAATCATGATATGATGAAGTTACGAACAGTACAAATTCAAAAACTGACGTTTAATAATGACACGATATAGTGACAGTAGGCAACTAGACGGAGGTGAAAATTTGTAGGTAACTTTCGTCCCTAGTGACGAAAGTTAGCGTTATGGGATTTTCTCTCACTAGTGACGGAACTCAAATTTTCGCTGGAGTATTCGGTGACGAAAAATGTCTTTTTATAAAGGGTAGTAGAAAAATACTTTTTCTTTGAACTATCCTTGACCAAGTGAAATTTTTTTTTGCATTTTATAATTTTTCCTACTAAATCTTCACGATGACATGTAATATGTTACCGTAAAAATGTCTTTATATTGATAGAATATAAAAAATAATTCCTGGTTTGTTTACATATTAATACGAGTGCAAAGACCTAATAGGTTAGTGCAGTAAGATACAACTTGGCGAAGGGGTTTTAAAGTGTAAACAAACCACGAGAAAAGACTAAAGAGAAAAAGAAAGACCTTTAGACGGAAGCAAAGCTTGTAAAGAAATATCAGACATAAGGATACTAAGATAGATCGCTATAAAGCTCGAACAGTTGATAAAAGGAGAGGAAGAAACAGAAGTCGTTTCTGTTTCTTCCTCTCCTTTTATCAAAGGGTAGAACAAAATATAAAAAACGAGGCGTGGAAAGAGATATTGAACATAAGGACTATACCATACAGAGGCAAAGCTCGATCAGTTTATATGAGAAATTAAGGAGACCGGTTATTAGAACACAGCAAAGACGTAAAACCTCTGAGTAACATAGTCGCACGATAATATAAAAAGCAACAGAAGCCATAGAACCATATACAACGACGTGATGGAGAGACTCAGAGCCGGCATCGAATATGAGTATAACATGAATGCGGTATTCGAACCTATAATTATTCTACAGAAAACGTGATGATGGTGATTAAGAAAAAGAAGAGAGCTGGTACTAGCAGTAAAGGGTTTTGTCGGAAGAAGATAATTTCAGATTAACCTCGTGCCATAACGAAAATTAATCTGCTAGAAGTAGACACAAAAAAGGAAGAAACCAGTGGAGCGGTGGATGACAAAAGGACAGATGTATACTTTACTCATGAATGTGATAGCTAAAGAACGGAGTGTACGTCTAATTACTTAACCGATATCATAACTGAGTAAAATGGCGGATGCAGAGTAGTTGTATTTCGCTCAGCTCCGACTAAATTATTAAAATTGTGTACAATAAGTTATAATATTGCATTTCTACAGTGAGTTTACGTTAGTAAAGTGTAACCTGCAATAATAAAAGTGATCAATATCACAATCATAGCGAAAAATATAAAAGAACTTAACACTCCAGTGGACAGGTTATCGTCGACGTTCCACGATGAAATCGCCAGATTTCGCGAAGAAATGACGAAAATTACGCCCAATACGCCCACTGCCCAAGAGAATCTACTAGTGAAAATTGATGCACTGGAAAAGTCACTCACTACGGAGGTAAATTAAAAGTAACAATGAGATACAGCAAAAATTGGTAACATTTAGAAACTTTAATCACTTTAACTACAGTCATTTCTTAGTTGACTTATACTCAGTGCCTTTCTTTCTTATTTATGACATTGATAATGTTGATGAAAAAGTCAACTACTTAATATTGCAACTCAACTCTTAACTCTATTTGATACGCATGCTCCGTTATGCTCTAAAATATTTTCTAAACCTTGCTCACCCTGGTATACAGACAATCTAAAATTCATAAAATCACTTCAAAATAAAGCACTAAAATGATTTAAATCCAATCCAACAGCAGCCAAATGGGAATATTATAAGTCACTGAGAAACCTTACAACATCCTATATTAAAAGAGAAAAGAAAGCTTTTTTAGAAAATGCTCTCAATAATCGTGATTTTAAAACTACATTGCGATCATTAAAATCAATGGGAGCAATTAAAAGAGAGAACACATATAATATTCCCACATTTCTCAAAAATCCCAATGAAATAAACTCCTACTTCATTGACTCTATACCCAAAAATGAGAATAATAATACCGTTAAAGAGTATTACCAAAATAATTTAGTGTCCAACTCTTCTTTTAACTTTCAGCCTGTGAGTGAAGAATTAGTAAGTAAAATTCTAAATAACATTAAAAGTAATGCAATCGGTTGCGATGCCATTAGCCTAAAAATGATACAATATGGCTGTCCACATATTTTGCCTTATATCACGGATATTATAAATACGTGCTTAGACAAAGGTATGTTTCCAACACTTTGGAAGGAGGCTATAGTTACTCCAATTCCTAAAATTAAAACTCCTCTTCAGTTCAAAGATCTGCGTCCCATTAGTGTGCTCCCAGTAATGTCCCAAATATTAGAGAAAGTTGTTGACCTTCAGTTAAGAGATTACATCGCTTCTATTAACCTATTACCTTTAACACAATCAGGATTTCGTCCTAAGTACAGCTGCACAACCGCATTATCTAATATGTGTGACAACATTATTAGAGCCACGGATACTGGCATGCTTTCTGCGATTGTATTGCTAGATTACAGAAAAGTCTTTGATACAATCAATCACGATACGATGTTCTTTCTTAAGCTGCATTGGGCTAGGTGAAGTTGCAGTAACTTTTTTTGAGAATTACTTAAAAATCGCACTCAGCGGGTTGAGTTGAAAATCTTTCTAATAAGCTACCAGTTTCCTCAGGTATGCCACAGGGCTCCATTCTGGGTCCCCTGTTATTTTTAATATATTCATCCTTTCTTAATAAATCTATTAAATTTTGCGAAACCCACTTCTATGCTGATGATACCCAGCTCGTTTATTCTTTTCATAGTGATAATACTGCGCTAGCGTGTAGACAACTTAATGAAGACATTTCAAGTCTAGTTAATATTTCAAAAAAATACTGTCTCTATGTTAATCCAGACAAGTCGAAATTGATTATCTTTGGGCCAAGAAAGCTAGAGAACGCCTTATGCAAAGCAATTCATTTAGAGTAACGATCAATAATACTGTGCTCCCATGTAGCAACGAAGTCAAGAGTTTAGGGGTTACCATCGACAATAGACTTCGCTTTAAATCACATGTCAATCTATGTATTAGAAATGCCTATTGTAACTTAAAAAACCTATATTGTAACCGTAGCCTCTTGTCTATCCGATCAAAAAAAATGTTGTGCGATTCTCTCATCTTGTCACATTTTAATTTTGCGGATGCCCTATATGATCCATGCATTGATTCCGTAGATATAATGAGAATACAAAGTGCACAAAATGCATGTATGCGTTTTATTTTTGGAATTAACAAACGAGATAGAATTAGTCTAAAACTCTTAGATCTAGATTGGTTAAATATGAAGAACAGAAGATATTTACATAGTGCATGTCTATTCCACTCTATTATAATTAATAAAAATCCTCCCTCCCTCTACAATAAAATAAAATTTCGTACAGACGTTCATAGTCTTAATATTCGGTTTAAGGAAACACTAACACCTCCAAAGTTTCGTTCAGCTCTTTTTACGCGAAGTTACTCCTATGTAATTTCAAAAACATGTAATAGCATTCCATGTAGCATTAAGACTCTGAGCGTTCCACTATTCAAATCACGCCTCAGGACTTATATTCAGCAAATTAGTTGATTTTGATTTTGTCGTGTAATCCAAAATATTAGAAAACATTATATTTTACGTCTTCATTTTTTATTTCTTAATATTTTTTATTATTTTAATTATATTAAACCCATTACATTTGCCCTAGTAATTTATAGGTTGAATGGAAGATCAGCCGCACTTAGGTTGCGCTGAATTCATACCTTTTAATTTTCCCCTGGTAGGATCATTTTGTAATTATTTATTATTATATGGTCTATAACATGGTTTGTAAACTACCTCTTGATTTTACTTGGTGAAAATAAAATAAATAAATAAAAAATATATGTTGGTTTCAAGGTAATCTTCTTCTTCTTCTTCGATTGCACTCCAGCCCAACTCGGGCTCTGGCCTCCTGAATGCTTTACCTCCAACGTTCACGGCCATTAGCTGACCTTTTCCAGTTCTTTACTTTTAACAATTCTTGGGCGTCTTGGCGTACATTATTCGCCCACCTTGTTTATGGTCAGCTGGTCGTTTTCCTCCTAGTTGTCTTATAAGAACCTTTTTTCAGCCCATACCTCTGACATGCGTTGTACATGCCCAGCCCACCTGAGCCGCATTAGTCTTATATGTGTTGTAATGGGTGAGTCTGTAAGTTAGCACAATTCGTAATTGTATCTTATTATATTCTTCTCAGTTCCTTTCTCTCAAAACGGTGTTATAGTTCCATAGACTTCTCAATGATTGTCCACCCTTAGCATACTAGTGTTCTGATGAGAGTTTTTTAAATTCGGGTTTTTATGTCTCTATGGATGTTTCTGGATTTTATAATCCCCATGGTTTCATTATATTGGGTATTTAGTTAGCCTAAATGCCTAATCCTCTCGACGCTGTAGTTTCCAAATACTATGTTTCCGTTTTTCTTACTTTGACACATGAGTTTTGGTTTTACTTTCGTTATTTTTTTAATCCAAGGCCTACTGCCCCCGCTTCGAAAGCTTCCTTGATCGCTGTCGCTGTTTATCTCCGTTTTATGTCATAGCATTCGTTTCTGGTTGTCTTTGAATACAAATTGGTGATTCTGCCGCTTTAATTATTGCTTCTTTGATTATTTACCAGTCGTCCTGGTCTTTCAGCCAGTTATTCAGCATGGGAATGAGGTGTTCTTTTAGCGTCTCCTGCTATTGCATTCTAATTTTTGGATCGCTTAGTTTTTCTGCGTATAGTTTTAGTGAAACATTATGTTAACATTTTTTCTTGACAATGGCCCAGTTAAATTAATTAAATTAAGTGAAACAAACCAAGTCATTTTTTTTGCTATTAGTGTTTATGTTATTCCGTATGCAGCTTCTGTAGTGTACTCCCATTAAGTAGTGATCGAACTCGCATTCTGCCCTTCTATATGTCCTGACGCTCATTATATGTGATGCTCCTCTTTTTTCTCTTCTAGAAAATTGGGTGGATGCGATGACCGTACCCCTTGACGCAGCAAAAGTCGACTACCCTTGCGCCGTTGTCTTTATATTCTGTGTGTAGACTACGCCTGCCAACTACTAGTTCATACATTATTTCTCGCCCTTTCTTTCGTTAAAATCGCCTATGACTAGCTTGATGTCCTTTCCTTGGATCGTGTCGGAAGCTTTTTAAGAAATTGTCTTTAGTCCTCTCGTCTTTCTCTTCTGTCTTCCGTGGGAATATGTTATTGTTACATTGAGGAATTTCATTTTGAGCCTTTATACGTATATTCTATCATTTACCAGTTTCAAGTCCAGTATATTTTCTTTTATTACTCTATCGACGATAAAAACTACTATTAGTTGATTTTTATTATCATTTCCACTATGTCATAGATACCGTTCCCTTTCTATTTAGTCTCCTGCATCGCTAGCAACTTGATCTTAAATTTTACCATCTCATTTCGCATCACTCTTAGGACGCCTGCCCTGTTTAGACTTCTAATGTTCAATATTTCAAATCTTAGTTCCTTATTCCATTTGCTGGAATTGTCAACGTTAACATTGCGTTATTCCGAGGGGACGTTATTAGCATCACGCCCACTCTCCGTATGGGTTGGTTACCATGCTATGCATTACCTCATTTGAACCCCGGTTTCAAGGTAATACCGAGACATAAAGTAAAACAATGTGACCATATCAATAAGTGAAGGGGAAAGCACGGCAACCAATAGCACTTAGGGTATTGTATAGATGAGGGTCACAGGCATAACAGTAGTACCTTACTAATTAAATAATCGACATCACATTCGCCGCCTTTTCTATTTCTGATAGATAGCAATAAAAGGATGGAAGTGACCATCACTAAATCACTTTTGAGATGAGAAGATTAACCCCACTACCCAAGAAGAGAAAAAGGGGGATTAAACAGGATGCAGAAGAAGAAAAAAGGGGAAAGGGAAGGATTCGGGAGACCTTGACGTGGCTATACTAAAGAATTGGAATGTAGATAAGAAGCGAAATATTATATATTAGGGAGTTCAGAAGGGACGATTGTAATTAGTAAACAGGAGAAATGGAAAGGGTTCAGGTAAGAGGTAAGAGGAGGGGAATAAATCGAGCACTATATAAAATATTAGTGTGAATGCGATAATTAAGGACGGCGGAAGCACTATTGAAGATCATAACGCCGGAATCATCATCATCATCATTGGAGATGGTACGGGGTACTAATAACAGCTACGGTGATTTCAAATGGGAAGACACCTATACTAGGAAACCTCTTGGAGGAGTTTATTAAAATAGTGGCGTAAGAAGATCCTTAAGAGTTATGGAAGACAATGAAAATAACTTATGGAAATTAGTTTCCCATTGTTTTACAAAAGTGCAAAAATGTTAGACTAATCTTAAGAAAGTTGATACAGGAATCAAATTGTAAGACCTTTTTCTTTGCCAGGGCTTTCTAAGTGGAGAAGGGTAGTAAGGGAGAGCACTGTGCCTCTTACTATGCGCAAATGTCGGGAAAATAAAACAAAACTTTAATTTGTTTAACAAACATAAATTACTAGAATTAATTCCAATACAGCAAAATAATAATTCGGAAATAAATAAAAATGTAAAAGTGAAAAATAAATCGAATTCAGAAAAATAAAATGAAATTTATAATAGATTCAAAAGGAAGAAAAGAAAAATATTTAATTTAAAATTTCATTTCGGGTGACACGACTTCAGGACTTCTAAGAAGTGTAGACTTCACGGGGATATTGCCGTCATAGTATCCGTCCATAGAATCAGGATGTAATATTAATACGTCGTCTATCATTGTTCTTTATTTTACTGTAAACATACGGAAGACAAAGATAATTAGTAAGGTGGCGTACAGACATATCAAAAGAAGAGAGAGATAGATAGAGAGTATGATGTGAGAAGATTATGACGTGGCAGGTTTCAGGTCTTTAACATGTTTGTTCTTTACGATGTTCCCATCCTCTCCCTTCAGGATGTATCTCACAAGCGAGATCACGTCGTGGATTCGATACTTCACCGAAATACTTCTGAGCTAACTTTGCAGCAAAATGATCAATAGCCGAGGACAATTGATGTTCTTTTCAGATGACCGTATCTCCCTTTTCCGGTTTCCAATCTCTCCTCCTCAAATTGTAATATCGGCTTTGACAGACGAAAGCGAGGTAACTATTTCACCTCACCACTTCCTGTATTTCTAACAGTTTATCCAGGCGTTTGCGGTAGGGCGGTCGGTTCCCATGAGAAATCACGCTAGGAGGATCAGTCTGAAGATCTGGGGTTGCTTTCTGCAGAACTCGGAGTTCTTTGCCAAAATTGAGGAAAGCCGGTTGGTAGTTTCCGAGACCGCAGTATTAATAGCAAAACATAGTTCATTAAGGTGCTCATCGCAACACCGGTGCTCATCTCCACAATATGCAGCTATCATGGTTTTCATAGTCTTGTTGGCTCTATCCACGGGTTTAGCTTGCGGAGCATAGGTCGGATTTCCAACCTTTTTACCCCAAAATTCGTTTAATAAATTTATTAATGCTTTACAAAACTGGCGCCCAACGTCTGGCCTGAGTAAAGGTAGTGCCGGAAAATATATTTATATTTAACTTTGTTTGAAATTTTTGGTTTCAAGATGGGCAAGAAAAACCCTTAGTCGTTTTGCGACATGGAGGACATTGAGGAGCTGATGGCCGAGCTGAAGATGTTCAACCTGTCCACCGAAGGCTCTTTAGTGGAACTCAAGGACCATTTGCAAAATTATTTAGAGGTTCGCATGTCACGATGGGCCCCCCAGCCAACTCCGGTCCCCTCGTAAATCAAACCAGCTGAGCCCACGTTTCCAGATTCCCCAGCAACCACCGATGGAACGATTTGCGATCAAGTTCGTAAATGAGGGTTGGTGTTCGCCGGCACCAAATGCCCAATCACATTAATTGAACGCTTGGAGGACTTACGAACAGCATATCAACTGACGTCAGCACAAATCATGACAGCACTACCGGAGCTCTTGAGAGGAAATGCGTTATTATGGTACCGAAATAATAAAATGCATTGGACAAATCGCGGAGGTTTTATGACCGATTTTCGCACGTTTTATTTTCCAAACAGATTGAAAATCTATCTGGAAAATAAAATAAAGGATTTTCTGATCGACATTCAGACACTTATCCGACGCCATGGTGGATTTTGCCCGGAAGCCGTTCTAGAAAGAATTTTTGACAATCTTCACCCCCGCTACAAAAATTACATACGCCGCAGGGATTTCACCACCTTATCCGAGCTAGCACACATGGCCCCACGTTGGGCACCCGTTATATAAGACCTTTTTCTTTGCCAGGGCTTCCTCAATGGACAAGGGTGGTGAGGGAGGGCACGGTGCCTCTTTGTGAGACTAAACGTCTATTATTGCGGTTTATTACAAAATAAAGAACCGCTAAACGGAAGATAACTTTAAACATTAGAAAAGCACTAAATACCCTTCCTATCCGGAAATCATGAAGAGGTTGATAAAAAAAGAATTTAACAATACCTATTAGAGATAACAGGTGTATAAAATATATATGTGAAATGATATCGTAAACCAAAGAGATTTTACAGAAGTTAGGTCTTGGGGTCGCTCCTACGAAAAGTAGCTTATAGAGGAGTATTTCGGGTTTTACTAAAAAAGAGGATAGAAACAGTAAGATTTGTTGATGACATACTAGTAATTATAAAAAATGAAAATGGGGACTGGAAGAATGTACCTGGACGAGGTGATGGAGAAGGTCACATACTAGATGGGAGTGTAGAGAAGAGGTTAGTGTATGGAGATCGGTAGGAAACTAAAGTACTTAGGAGCAAGTAATTTCCCACTATACTTCGCAAATAGTTGAGACTAGAACAGAAAGTGAGATGAACACAAGTATTGACCTACTGACAAGGTGGTTCTAGCAGCACCAGCATAAACTAGTTTTACAGAGTCAAAAATGAGCATGGGATTCATTAAAGCTCTAAGGCCAAAAGCGAAAAGACGGTGTCGACATAAACATTGACACGAGTACAGTCTCTGCCTCTAGACTTATTCGTAGGGTGCAAAAGTAGCTCATTCGAGGAGATCAAAGACGAAAGGCCAAATATAGAAGCAGGGGAGCAAAGAAGCATGAACGGGAAAGTTAATTTCGAACGTTAGCACACAGGTGAAGGGAAATCAAGGAGAGTTGGATTACTTTCGGTACCAAATTCTAATGGAAAATTGAATTCAAGGAGTATAGATACACACATACACTTTAATAGGGGAAGAGATTCAGTGCTACATATTTATGAAATAACTACTTTGGTAAGAGAATAGGAGAATACTGGAAAGGAATGTAGAGTCAGAAAAGATATGGGGCGACTAAAAGCCAAGAATCCCGCTGGCAATATCACTGACCCTTTCGTTTCAAGGTCACTGGTGGTCATTCTTAGATAAGTCCTAAAAATCATTTGTAGACTTTACTATAATTATGTCCAAATAATTCTCACTAAGTTTTTTTACATAATAAACCACTGATAATAAACCACTCTAGTAAGCTATCAATAGCATACTCGTTCTATGCTATTGATAGCTTACTAGACCCAAATGCAAATATTGTAATAGACACTTCTTTTCTTTTTCAAATGTTTTACCCCGAGTGATACACATACGAAATATATAATAGTTAAATAAATTAACCTTGACTACAGTTTCATCAACTTAAAACTAAATGTAATTTCAACTACAAATTACAGGTATATACAGGTATATGTGGAAAAATATTTAAAAACCTAAATAAAATTATAAAATTATATTAATGTTATTTGGCGATTTTTTGTGACAATTTAAGTCGGAAGTACTTTAAAAACTAATAAGCAAGAAGGCAATTAACAATTTCCAAAATCTACGAACAAAATACTGTAAATCTTCATTTTCTTCACTAGAATACATAAAACAGATTTAAATTCTGTCGGCAACCTTTTAGGCTCGCACTCACAGAAGTCATATTAACTTTAGTCCAATCATTTGTAACACATCATCACACTTTCTGGTCTTCATGAATATTGTTATTATTAAAACACTCAAACTATTAAATTAAATGTTAGAAATATGAAATATTCGAATCAAGAACAATTAGTCGTGATATTATCTTATTTATAGCAATAACAATAATATGATGCAATACTGTAAATTGTTTAAAGCACTAATCTAAATCACAATTTTATATCAAAAACTCAACAGTTTATCTCTTAATATTTACAGAACGCTACAAGTTCAACCTTGACGCTATGGGGGACCCAATCGCTGGAATGACTTCGCTCATCCTATCATTTTCGATGCAGGTATCGTTCCTATTCCCAGATACTGGCCTAAACGAGTTGCTCCGAGATTTGGGTGATTTTTCTGATCATGAAATGCCGAAAGGTTACTTGGATAACCTACGGAAGATAAATAAATATTCGAAGAGATTTATCGTTATACTGGGCATAATATTAATCCTCACATGGTTGGTTTTGTTATTGGAAAATTGCGAAGATGATGTTGTGGAAATCTGCGGTCTCCTAGTTAGCACTTGGTTTCCTATAAACGTTTATTATACACCAGCGAGACAATTGTACATGACCGTACAAACATTATCAGCTTACCATAATGGAACAACGTCCTGCGTTATTCTTGGAGTTTATGCAAGCATTACTAAATGCCTTGTGATGCATATTGAACACTTGCAGGAGATGTTTTTAATCATCCCAAAATTAAAAGGACGCGATGATAGAAAGGAACAGATCAAAAAGTGCGTTTTGTACCACTACCGAATAATAGAGTAAGTATATATCGACCAATAATCTATGTTTCCTTTTACACTCTCTATGTAAGATTTTAAAGCAACAATAATAATAACTTTATATCATTTAAAGACGATGAGCGGAAAGTGCTTTGTTTATTAATCATATTGCCCATAATATATGATTAATAAACAAAGCACTTTCCGCTCATCGTCACTTAGTGAAACATAATTTAACGATAAGATAAATCCACAATGTATTTAATTGTTAATTTATCTTATCGTTAGTGTGATCAATGCTTCATGAATTAAATATAATCGTCGGCCATAACAATGTTTGGATAAATTAAATGAATAGTTTATGTTTATTTGTTTATACTTATTAAATTTATATTATTTTTATTTATGTTTTAGATATCGAAACAGAACTGCTAGATCGGCGAGACCAACATTTTTTTACTTACTGTTCTTCTCGTCGATTGTCATCAGCTTAACAAGTTTTCAGTGTCTTGCTTTTGTAATATATATTTCCTCTACATATATGAGAATATATTGTATTTAAATATTAATTTTAGGAATTGAGAATTCAAGTCGTATTACATCTCTCCGTTTATTTGATCTTTGCAATAATAAATTGTTATTTTGGAGAGAGTTTAATTAAAGCGGTAAGTATAAGTAAAATGGCTTTATGATCATGCCATCATCATTACATAAACCAATACACAAAATAGATTTACTAGATAATTTTAATGTTTTCAAATAATAATTATTAAACTCTGCTAGTAATGGCTAAATTTTGAAGTTAGGGAGACTGTCTAACTAGCGTTTTGTAGCAGTTGATTCAGTTAATGAATTGACGGGTTTAAGGGAAAGAACGTATTTCTAAATCTAATTTTGGATTTGGAAATACATAAAAACAAAAATATTTTCGGGACAGTCTGATTCGCTATTTATTGCTAATGTTTCTGTTGAGAAAAAAAAGAAACAAGATTGTTGCAAACGCATACATTCAGTACTGATCTTAGTATTCGAAATACTTCGAAGTATGGTCCTCCAGAGTTTTTAAAAATACAACTATATGATGCAAGTAAACCACTGGAAACTCGTGGAGCATGCCAAGATCTATCCAAAAGCATGTTTTAATAATATTTACATGACCCGAAATTGATGAAAGAACCACCATCTAAATTTGAGAAGACTGCATACTTCATGAATTACTTCTCCATTAGAAGACATATTTTTACATCTCCTCAATCCAATAGGGTATTCATTAATTTTTCTGTAGTTTTCATTTTTTAAAACAACCAATATAAAGGGTGATGCAGCCAGGTTCAATACCTGTACTGAAAGATCCTTTAGTTGGTTGTCGAATGCCTTCTCCCGTACGACCCCCTGTGGATTGGCAGAATACATTCTCTGCCCACTCAGCATGTCGTTAGAACTAATGAGTACCGGCACTAATAGGTACTGGCTAGGCGTCAGGTATTAAACCTCAAGTGTCCTTGTCTTTATGTAATATCTAATTTTGATTAGTGGCCCCTTCCTCCTCTATGGGTTCTGTGCGTCTTTGTGTAGACTTGCGGTTTTCTACAAGACACCTACCTGCGCATATGTCGTGCACTGCAACCCGTTTCAGGGCAGAAGATAGGCGATTCTAATGTATCACATAAATACTTAATGTACCATATAAAACACTTGATGTATCAAAAGGAGTTGTCTATTGTTTTGACCTAACACATTGCACAGATGATGAGATTTTGGCTGAACTGAAATCACAGGGCGTAATTGAAATTACGAGATTAATATCTAGGAAGAATGAAAATTTATCGGCAAGTGGATGTTTCATATTAACATTCAACGCATTCCAACTCTCCTAAAAAGGTGGATATCCTTCCTTTGTATAACTTGGAGGTGTTACCGTTTATCCCTAATAATCTAAGGTGTTTTATCTGCCAGCAATTTGGTCATGTTTCGGACAAATGCGGAATTCTGTATGCGCATAGTGCGGTAATCTTCCGCACGATGGTGTTTGTCACACCATTTAAATGAGCCAACTGTGTGGAATCGCATTCCCCTCGGTCTAGACAGTATTCAAGGTTCCAGATTGAATATGCCATTCAGAGGATTCGGGTAAAGATCGCCTGTCATATGTTGAAGCAAAGCGTAAATATCGCTCAATTGGCGCTTCATCGTTTTATGACAATAAATCCTGTTCAAAAGTTATTGCTGATGTAAAGACTTCCACCGTATCCGAACAATGGATAAAGTTTTATCTCGGCCAATTTCCCTCTAAAGGTGCGGTACCAAAAAGGAAAACCACAGTGACAATTAAACCAAATACCGGAGCTACGCCCAAATTGAAAAATCCTGAAATTAAAAAAAGAGGTAGCTTACTCCACGAAAGCGAGAAATGACACTATTTTTGAAAACTTGATTAGTGTTGGGCTAATGGGCATTGAGCAAGCTACCTTATTAGCTGGACCAAGTTGATCAAAGATTCAACTTAAACGATAATTTGGCGATCCTATAAAAAACATAATTCAATGGAATGTTAATGAACTGTAGACGTGTTTCGATATTTTTTCAGTACAGCTTCATAATAAAGGAATGATAATGGTTTCTATGTACAATGGACAGACATTAAATTGATGTCTAACGCTGAACAGGAAGTGGCGTTATATTTGCAGGAGTCACATTTTCAACCATCGCTGCAAGGACTGCTTGTGGCGGAGTAGCAATCATGCTGTTCAAAAATATATACAGCGAGGCGATAAATATTGACACAACATTGCAAGTCGTCACAGTAAAAGTAAATATTCCTGAAAACCATTATACTATGTTCCCATAAGATGACATAAAATAACTACGTATGTATAAAATAAAAGTATAAAATATTTAGGGGTCATACCAGATTGAACTTCAACTTCCACCTAGAGAACGTTATCAAAAGGGCCATGAGAGGACTTTTTACGACCAAAAAAATTGGTATTCCCGTTTGGGGAGAAAAAACTCAAACCAAAAGCGCAGCATTAAAACTTGAATGAGTGCAAAGACAGGCGTTTCTGCTGATCACTGGGTCAATGAGAACAACGCTCACAACAGTCATGGAACACCACTGCATCTACATATTATAATGGAAGCTAGATGGCAGCCTATAGGATGCATTTAAATGAACACACTGTAAATGTGGGGTTATCAATACCAGCTACATTTAAAGTACTACAAGAAGAAGAGATCCCAAAAATGAGGTCCAATTTCACTAAAATCGTACACCCACCCCGCAGATTCAAAACAATCAAAGCACAGCGAAGTGAATGGACAAATGAAACATACCTGGGAACGAGTAAAGAAACCATCTGGTACACAGACGGTGCCGAAAATACCAAAGGAATCAACCGGGGCAAACAATTCGCGGTTGCTCTGGCGAAACATGCCTCCATCTTCCAGGCCGAAATAGCCGCAATTGAATGGTGTGTTCATCACGTAATGGAATTGGGATATAACAAAGGACCAATTACCATTATGTCGGACAGCCAGGCAGCCCTAAAAACGCTAGCCTCGCCGATAGTTCAGTCCAGGCTGCTTATGACCTGCATAAACAGTCTGGATGCACTGGCAATAACAAGAAAAACACAGCTAGTAAGTATGCCCAAGAATCAAGGAATTATTGGATACTTGGAGGCCGACTTGCTGGACAAACAAGGGTTAGCAGGTAAATTCACAGAACTTGAACCCGCTTTCGGTATACCTAGTCACTGGGCGCTGTGGCCTGAATAAGCCCAAACATAAGATGGGAATCGAGGTAAGCCCCATATGCCGTGGGTATCTGGAAGAAAAGGGAACTGCCCAACACCTACTGTGTACATGCGAAGCATACAGACGAAGACGAATGGAGAAATTCAGGACGCCTGTGCCTGAAGAGCAGTTTAAGAGCATCCCCTGGCAGAAACTCTTGGCCTTAATAGAATACACAGGAGTACATAGGGTGTAAAATATCC
Organism: Ontholestes murinus; assembly: GCA_963969525.1. Classification (NCBI taxonomy): domain Eukaryota; kingdom Metazoa; phylum Arthropoda; class Insecta; order Coleoptera; family Staphylinidae; genus Ontholestes; species Ontholestes murinus. The sequence goes on from OZ018387.1 coordinate 76,755,984, forward strand.
AGAGGCGCACAAAAGGACCACGGAGCTCGCTGCGCAGGGACGCTAAGCGACACCACCCCATGAGGAAAAACAAATGTTTAATTTATGTACCCCCAGGACAATTGGTTCCTTTAGAAGATTTCGAAGCTCTTATTTGAGTTCTGCCCTGACCTCTCATTCTTCCTCTGGAAGATTTCAATGCACACAACCAAATATGGGGGTCTTGAACAGGTCCTTAAAAGGAATGATGTTGCTCTTGGATATACAGGCTCTGAGACCAACTTTACTAGTGCCAATGACACGTTTTCGTGCATTGATCTCACTTTTGCGTCTTTATCTATGTTGTCGGGTCTAACGTGGGAAGTGAAGCCAGATCTTTGCGGCAGTGACCATTTTCCAATCGCAAGCAAAATTGACAGTCGAATAGATTTTTAGAGTTGTCCAGTGAAATGGAAAATTAATGACGCCAATTGGAAAACTTTATACGAAACGTTACATCTTGATAATATAGATATATCAAGCGCTGTCTCTGTGGTCGCATCTCTCTCTAATCTTATAATTTCTGCTGTGCATCGGGCATCAGTGCCAATGATGTCTACCGTGATGTAATTAAAGGGGAAAGATGGCACTTCGTGAGATCAGCGCAACATGACGACAGAAATTTGCGAAATTCAAACGTAAAAGAGCTAACGCTAGCTGAGTCATTGTAGAGAGCAAAAAACTTTCATAGGCTGAGATTGTCTCCTCGATTAAGAGGCCTATGATAAAATCCGGAAGATAACTGGCAAATACAGTTATGGGCACATGCTGGGACTAGCTGTTGACAATTTTATTATTATGATATTTCAAATCTTTTGGCGTCCTCCTTTGCAGCAGTCTCTAGTAATGATAATTACAATAGAAGATTTATGCTTATTAAATACTCAGATAATACAGAGTGTTTAAATGACGAATTTGTGTTGTGGGAACTAGAATCCGCTTTGACACTCTGCTATTTATTTATTTATTTATTTATTCGTACAATTACAAGAAAACAGTTTACACAAGTCAATACAGAATATCAAGAGAATGCTAACTTCTAGGTTGCTTAATTAAATAATTTAAAACATAAATAATAAATAAAATCTAACATTAAAATAGATATAGCAGGACAAGAATTTACGTTTAAAGACTGATGGAATTATACATAAAATAAATACATAGAACATTAAAATAAAAACATTAGTCTAGAAATTAAAATCATAATGATATAATGGTATATAAATCAATTTAAAATATTCTTAAAATCGAATAGACAACATAAAAGTTAATATAAAAATCGAAATTATATACATGTATATCTGCATACATATACCCATACACACATATACAACCACATACATTAAAACTTAAAATAGTACACATTAAAATTAAAGAAATAATTAAAAATCTAAATTTAGAGACTATACACAATGCTATAAAAACACTTTCAATATATTAAATCTTTAAAATCATGACTAATAAATTCTTCAACTCAGTAAAATGCTTGTGATAGGAGAAACTTTTTAATTGCCAATTTAAATTTTTTAAGGGGAAGGTTTCTGACATTTTCAGGTAACTTATTGAAGAATAATATTCCGAAGTATGTAGTTCCCGTATTGGATTTTTTTAGTCTCGACTGCATTTGGTAAATATTACTCTTACACCTAGTTGAGTACTTATGATGGCAGTGAGTTTTAAATTTATGTGCCTTTTTTTTGACATATATTAAACATTCTAAAATGAATATGCAAGGTAGGGTTAAGATATTCAACCTTATAAAATGAGCCCTGCACTCCACCATATAGCCGATACTTGCAATAATTCTTATTGCACGCCTTTGGAGTCCAAATAGACGATGTCTTATTACCGAGTGACCCCATATGAGGACTCCGTATCGTAGATGAGACTCAACTAAAGAAAAATAAGCAGTTCTTAATACATGAGTTGAAACTTGTCGCGATAGATTGCGCAGACAGAAAATATTTTTAGTGATAGTTTTGGCAGTTTCATTACCATGTCTTTTCCAATTTAGATTTGAACTAAAATGCACTCCGAGAAATTTAACAGAGTCTTCACTTTTTGAATTAATTTTAAAACTTATAGTGTTGGTTTTACTCTCGTTTAGGTGTAATAAATTGCTGTTGCACCAAGATGAGATATCTCTTAGAGTTTGTGCGTTTAATTGGTTGACGCTTAATTCATTGTTACCTATATTTAAAACGGAGGTATCATCAGCAAAAATAATGGCATGTGTATTCTCTAGATGTTGGGGTAAATCATTTATATAAATGAGAAAAAGTATTGGGCCCAAAATAGACCCTTGACACCATGCATTATTGGCTGAGGTTCCGATATTCTATTTTCCCAATCAACTACTTGTATTCTATTTTGTAGATAGGATTTGATAAGATTCATACTATGGTTACTAAAGTTATATTTTAAAAGTTTCTCAGCTAGAATCTCATGCGGTACACAATCGAACGCCTTGCTAAGATCAACAAAGGAGCCCATACAATTTTTTTTATTTTCAAAGCAACCCAAAATATATTCACACATTTCAATTAGGGCGTCCGTTGTTGAGTGCTTAGGGCGAAACCCAAATTGACTAGTATAGAATAGATTATTGCTTTCAAAGTAGTCCAGTATTTGATCTTTAATAATTGTTTCTACAATTTTAGAAAGTATGGGCAGAATCGCTATAGGTCTATAGTTGTTTAAGACTCTTTTACTGCCATTTTTGAAAATTGGTATGATTCTAGCAAGTTTTAAAGCCCTGGGAAATTGTCCAGATTTTATAATATTATTAATCAGCTTTGTTAGCGGATTTACTAGAGAGTTTTTTTACGTACCTCGTAAATATTACGAGATTTGCTAGGTTTTATATTGCACATTGCATCTCTTACTTTAATATATGTAGTTTCTTTAAACTCGAATTGAATATTCTGGTCAATTTGGGGTAGAGTAGCTTTTCCAATTTGAGATATTGGTAATTTCCCGTGGATGTTACTGGCAACATTAGCAAAAAAGTAATTAAATTCATCACAAGTAATGTTAGTATCAATATCATCACGCGAACTCTTTCTTTCATTATTGATGAGGGACCACATAGCTTTGGATTTATTGCTACTTTGATTGATAAAATTTTCTGTAGCTTTTACCTTGTTTATTTTTATTGTATTGTTATATAGTCGTCGATAGCTGTCTCTTAGGTTTTTGGTCTTTTCGGAGGGATGTAGTACATAATCATTTTGTATTAATTGCATACAATCGCGCATGTGTGTTCATCCCATTGCTAATCTATGTTTTTATTTTCAATTATATCCCATTTCAGGTTTTGAAACGAATGAAAGAAAACTATTTTCCCTTTTAAAGTATATGGTCTGCACACTTTAGTACTAATAATTTGTGTAGTTAGTGGGTATTTAATCCAGTTTCCACTTTCCAATGTTCACCTAAATGAAGAAATAAATAAAATCTTATCCATTTCAAAAATGAACGGTTTCCCCACAAACTTAATCAAATCATTAATCAATAAAAAACGATATAAAACCACAATGACTCACATTTACCCAAAAACACAAACTTTAGAAAATACAAAATTCATTTCATTAACCTATTTTGGCAAAACATCTAACAAAATAGCACACATTCTCCGCAAACAAAATCAACAAATTGCCTTTAGACCATCTGCAAAGCTATCAAATATTTTGTTCAACTCAAAGGACAAAATTGACCACACAAAAAAATCGTATATGAGATACAGTGTTCCGAATGTAATAGTGTTTACGTAGGCCAAACTGGACGCAGCCTAGAGAAACGATATTCGGAACATTTCCGGGCCTTCAGACTGCAGCAGAACCACAGCACATTCGCCAACCATATTTTAGAAACGAAACATCAATTCCCGGAGATTTGCAAGGTGAAAATTTTGCACAGCTGTACAAAAGGTTCGAGGCTAAACCTATTAGAAGCGGCCGAAATTTATAAACGCACCAGAAATCCCGAAATTAATCTCCTCAACGAACAAACGGACCTAATCTCCACCCCGCTCTTCAGGCAGCTCCCGGCAATCTAATTAGAAATTCGTAATTTATAATCCGTCACCCTCATTTGGAAATTTTCACTAATCTCTCGCCGGTATAAATGTACTTCCTCAGCAATTTTGTACTCACTTGATAATGACTGTAACAGGTCGAAACTTAAGTCGTGATTTTTGTATATATGTAAACCATATTACAATAAATTAATTGTGGTAAAAACATAGTAAGTGTTTCAATATGGATATTTAATGGATACTGTTATCCCTAAATGGTCAGACAGGGCAGTGTCCAGATTTGACACATTAATGTTATTATAATTGATGTTGCTAAATACATTATCTATACAGTTGTTATTTCGTGTATTAAAGGTTACTAGTTTATTTAAATTAAAACATCTCAAATTATCAATTAGTGTGATTTCTCTACTGTCGTTCCTATTAAAAATTACATTAAAATCACCTCCGAAAATTATATAATTGTTATGGTACTTAATTTTAGATAAAAATGATGTGAGCAAGTTAATAAACAATTCAAAGTCTCCGGAAGGAGAGCGGTAAACACAAACAACATACGTTTTTACACGATTAATGTAACATATACGCCCGATATTTCACAATTTTTGTCGGCACTGACCTCCTGGGTAATTACGTTTAGGGAGTCCACTGTGGCGTTCATGTCGACATATAAGATGGACCCGCCGTGGGTGCTGCTTTTGCGTGCGTAGAAGCTTCTTGCAGATAGATTATTAATCTTGGAGTATTGGCATTCGTTATCAGACATCCAATGTTCAGTAACTCCGATACAATCGAATGGTTTATCAACTAATAATGATTCTAATTCATTTAACTTCTTTTTCAATGATCTCGTGTTGAGAAATAAAATGTTAAATCGGTCGCAGTTGGTTGTAGTTATAGGTGCGCGATTGCGTTTTATTATTGTCGCGTTGTCTCCGGAATACGAGTCCGAAAATTTTCGCCGGCATTCCTTTTAAACGTGAAACGTCTAACTTTGATTCCCGTTGGCCAGGTGTTTTCGTCCATAAGCGTATTTAGCATGTTGAAATCAACGCCTAGTTTAAATGATTTATTAGATCCTTTATTGTTTAATTCAGTTAATTCAGTGATTTCAGATATATTTATTTCTGGGTGATTTTCATTTAGGTACGATTTCATGATACGATGTCCAGGTTGTGATATAGTGCACTATCAAAATAATCAATAATTTGATGTCTAATAGAATTCTCAGGGCTCTTCATAATTGGGGCATTTGAAGCCACCTGGCGAATTTTATTTAAATTTTTTACAAGTACAAGTGAGAACGAATTTGTCTAATATTTGCTTGCTGAATAATTGTGCCGAAACGGTCAAAACTTATGTAAAAGCTTTTTTATATATAGATGATTTGACAAACAAAATCTTCGTCCGTGGCTGAGAGGCAGTTGCAATTTGCTATAAACAGATTTCATAGATGGACACTTGGTAATGGATTCAAAATATGCGAAAGCAAAGCAAAGTGTTCATCGCCTTAAAAGAAACCCAGTACTGCAAATTGTCAATCCTATCTGAAAATTCGGTAATCTATTCTCGTATTCGATTCGAAACTCAGTTGGAAATGCCATTATGTTTGTTAAGAGGTAAGTGTTTTCGTTCGACGAATGCACTCACTTACACAACATGGGGTGCCGACCGTATAGTAATGCTTCGGCTATCCGATCCCTTGTTCGTTCCAAAATCGATTACGGTTGAATTGTCTATGGTTCTGCAAGAGAATCAAATCTCCGTATTATAAATACCGTCCGGCCACTGTCAGCTAAGGAAACACTTGTTTACTATGGGTCTGGTGGAAACCCCCATATGTAGAAGCATGTGAAGAAGATGACGAGGCAGTGGAACATATGTTAACCACCTGCCCAGCTCTCGCCCACCTTAGAGAGTCCATGCTAGGGGAGCTCTGGCCGAACATGGACAACATTAGCCAAACCCCTCCAAGCGTTGTGCTGTCCTTTGCTCGTCACCTTGGGTGGCTAAATGATTGATAGAACAACGGAGGGCTGTCCCAGCCTAGGTGCTCTGTTCGATGATTTGATCATCCTTGGCAAGCTCGATCCAGATCCAGATCCAGATGTACATACCATCCACAATACTAGCATCCGTTTGGCAACCGATGCATTTAAGACCAGCCCTGTTATAAGTTTATACTCTGAAGCTAGCGAACAATCCTTGAATCACCGAAGCTTAAAACTCATGCTTTGATATATTACCTGTGTACTCATCAAACACAACAACGATGTCTATGTTTGCGGTTTCTACCCGAAATTTTCAAACCACAAGACCACGCTCCACTAGACCGTATGGCATTAAATTGGAAAATCTTTTAAGGAAAACTTTCCTTAATAATTCCCAGAAGTACCTATTTCTGATTTGAGTTTCCCACCTTGGAGAATTGAACGTCCGCTCGTGAATATCTCTTTACCAAGAGTTTTTGTCTTTTATAGATGGTTTGGGTGATTGTTGCCAGGTTTTCACTGACAAGTCTCATGATTCATGTGGTTGCTCATTATGTTTTAACAAGCCTGAATAATTTTATGCCTCATAATCATCTTATCTTCGAAATACAACAGCAACTTGCGAGACACTCTGCTAGGAAATCAAGTGTCATTTTATTGGGTGGATCAAGCCGCATATGAAGCGCAGTTACAAGGTACTTTTAGGAGTCTTTGCTATTAGTGATATATGAGAGATGGAGTGGAACTTTCTTTAAATAGACTTCGCGAAATCAAGTGTTTTAATCAATCAATATAATCCAAAAATATTTCACCGCGAGTGAAGTATGAAACTAATCAACGACATCATTGTTTAAATTGAGATGAGTATCCATATTTTCTCTTCGGCTCAATCCTCAATGTAGACTCGGGATTGATATAGAAGTTTATTTCAAGGATTGCATCAGATCACAATCCTGGTATTATGATAATATTATTCTTCAAATTGTTACAACTATATTCAATACTTCTTCTGCTACTTTCTTGATGGAACCATATATTCAAAATGGGTTGAGTAAAACACTTGTTTTGTTCCATGATTTTATTAACGATCATTAGTTTAACTTTGAAAATGATCGTAACGGATCGAAACACGTGTCAGGAAACTGTTAATATAATCATGGAACAAAACAAGTGTTTTACTCAACCCATTTTGTTACAACTAATTTTAATCCCGGCGAATTTTGTGTGGGGTGCGTCACTTTGGGTAAAATGTCTGAACAGTCCTTGATTTTGTTTTTAATTATCTAAAGAAGCGATCCTGTAAAATTATGTGAGTAGAGTTGAACTGCATCTTATTCTGCCCTCCCTCTGCTGGCAATTGTCAGTCATATTTCTCTTCGAACGTCTATTTCGTGGGTTGTATGTAATTGGTCAAAATGGTTATAGATTTCCATCATGCATCGTATCGATCTTGGTGAATACTATAGATGCTATATTGTTCCACAAACTTTACTACAGTATTTGATTTCGCTCAATTTAATTCCAAACAATTTAGGTATGTTTCACGAAGTAAACATTTCTAGTCTCAAACAATTATTTTTTATTTTATTTTCTAGGTATATTAAATAAGATTTCAATTTTCAGAGCGATGATCTATTATTTACAGTGTATGAATCAATGCCGTTAGATGATGACTATTTAACTGCTAGCGATTTACGGTTTATAATGTTGTGTTCATCTAATGGGATATCAATGCCTGCGGGAAAAATTGGAACCGTAGGACATATGCGTTTAATGGATGTAAGACTCTGTTATTATGACAGATTTTTAAAATAACCGTTTCTTTTTAGATGCTGAGCAAATCGTATTCTTACTTAACTATGTTACTCAACATGCAGTAGCTATATATGCAAATGTAGAAGATTAACAACACAGCAAACCTAATAAGACGGGCACTAAAGGGATAATATAATTTTTGAATTGTTGTTACTAAAATACTAAATTTTACATTTTAATATTATTTGGTAAACTGAAAACAAATCATTACATCACAACGGTATTAGTATTCAATCGCTAACTACACACTATTAACTACTATTATGAAATTAAGAGTGCTTATATTGTTTACAAATATTATTTAACATTACTTGCAGAATATGAATGGACGTCTTTGCAGAAAAACTCCATATTTTTCTGATTATGAGCATATTACACTTAAATCTAACACTAAATTATATGTTGAAAAAAGAAATAAAAAATATAATTGTTGCTTTAACGTATCAAACTTTATTATTCCTTCTTACACTGTAAATTTGCGCATTTTAGCAGATCAAGTACTAAATTTTAAGCTAAATCTTATGTTTTCCGTCTCTTCTGAAAGGTAAAGGTCCTTTGCTTGTAATAAACTAAATACTTGTTAAAGTTACGGATATTCCTGAATGAGTAAGGAATGGTAAAATGATATTTTGCATCGAATTTTGTTAAGTGAAGTATCAATTAGTATCGATTGAGGGAAATTGAGAAAATCTCTTAGTTTTAATTTTATTTTATTCATTTTGAACAAGTTTATCAATTCTTTGTCGTGCGCTTGTAAAAAAAAGACCTTTATTGGCATCCTTAAACACATAATAATACTACATAATTAATATATACTTAATTAATAATAATACATACTATTAATAGCCCCCTTGTCTCAGACCCCCTTTCTTCGGATTTCTTTTTCCCGTTGATTCCTGAAGCAGAATATACCTAGGAGTTGATCTTTCCACTCCTAGTAGCTGCTTCAAGAACGTCGTTTGCTCTCTCTCAATACATTCATACTCTTTCATTCCCCATGTTTCCACACCATACGTCAATATCGGCTTCACGCACGCATCCCACAGTTTGCACGTCATTAGGAAGTTTCCCTCTAACAGATTTCCCCACCTCTTTTTTGCCATGCACCATGCCTTCCTTGCTTTCTGTTGCAAGTATTTGAAGTGCTCCCCGTATCCCCCACCACTAGTATACACAAATCCCAGATATTTAAATTCTTTCACTCTCTCAATCACTCCTCCTTTTCATTTTAACTCTTCCACTCTTCCTTCTCTTCCTCTATTCCTAAACTTCATCCATTTTGTTTTCTTCACATTCACGCACAAACCCCTTTTATCCGTATACCTCCCCACTCTTCCTAACATATCTTTCATTTCTCCCCATTCTCGCGCCAGTAACACTACATCATCAGCATACGCCAGAATCCATACTTTCATTCTCCCAATCACTACCCCTCCTGCCTGCCCTTTTCTCAGAACCTCCTCAAGCTCACTTATATATATATATATATATATATATATATATATATATATATATATGTATATATATATATATATATTAAATAGCAAAGGGCTGAGCGGACATCCTTGTCTTACCCCCTTCCACATCCTAATCTTGTCTGACATATTTTTCCCCACTTTCGCTCTCGTCCATGTCTCTTCATACACCCTTCTCACCCATTCCACGTCACACTACTCACTCCTCTCCTCTTCAGACACTCCATCAATTTTTCTCTAGGCACAGAGTCATACAACGCCTTCAGGTCAACAAATACCGCATACACACTCCTTTTTTTTCCTCTAACATCCTCTCAACCACCCTAGCAAGCGTAAATATTTGATTTAGCGTTCCCCTTCCCTTCCTAAATCCGCCTTGCGTTTCCGGCAATATCCCTTTTTCTTCCACCTCTTCTTCTAGCCGGTTCTTTACCACCGTCATGGCTATCTTATACCCGGTGCACATGATTGATATTCCTCTATAGTTTCTAATCTCTCTTTTGTTGCCCCCCTTGTGTACCGGGCACATTACCCCTACTCACCACGATTCCGGCAATTCCGACTCGCCTCTCCACAACCTGTTTAATAAGACCCCGAACTGCCTTTTTCCTTCTTCTCCTACCATCTTCAACATTTCGGCCTTCAGCCCATTGAGTTCCTCAAAAGCCCTTTTTACTTCTCCCTCTGTAAACATCACTTCCTTCATGTGTTGATACTCCCCTACCCCTGCCGGCTCCCCACACATCCTCCTACAGTGTCCCACCCACTCTGCTAATGATATCCTGCTTCATTGTTTGGCATCCTCTCTTTAATATCGACCACAATTCTCTTTCATTTCGGCACCTTCTCATCTCTATTTCTATTTGTTTGATTGATTGGAGCTTCTTCTCCTCACACATCTTACTGTATCTTGTTCTTTTCTGCACCACCAAACATTCCTCACCCCGTCCCACTCTCCAATCTTTGACTGCTTTTCTTACTTCCCTCTTCGCCTCAGCACACTCCAGATCAAACCATGGGTGCTGCACTCTACTTCCTCTTCTCACTCTGTACTCACATCTGTCTATGGCCCCTTCCATCTCTTCCATGGTCTCAATATCTCCCCACTTAATATTTTCCAGTTGAAGTCTCATACTCTCTAATGCTCTTCTTCCATCTGCTATCTTCCATCCATCATGTTTCTGCACATACTCCTCCATCCAAATCTCTGTAGTTATCGGCCAATTCTGATCTGATCCCAGCACCTCCTCTACCTCCATTTTTTTATTTCTATTTTTTTCTATGCTCTTTATTATTACATAATCGATAACTGATGATCCTTGTTGCCCCAGGTACGTTTTTTCCCTCCCAATCACCATCAGTGCATCCATTTAATACTGCCCACCCTTCTTCCAAAATCCAGTCTCCCAAGATTCTTCCTTCATTATTAATATGTGTGTCTTTCGGCCTTCTCCGTATCAATTCCCCCACACATTGGAGAGAGTCCAATCCTTGCATTGAAATCCCCACCCACTATACATTTATTTCCCCTGCTCGCCTCATCCTCAATTTCTTGTCTCACTTCTTTCCAGTTGTTACTTTCGTACGCTGTCCCAATTCTCAGATGTGTCATTCCCTGCTGACACTTTATCCAGACCACACCCTTCACCTCCTTCCTATATTCCATATCTCCGTCCTGCAGCCCTCTCTTGTTCCCACGATAATACCCCCCTTTGGCCTTCCTCGAATTGCCTCCTTAGTTGCCCTTCTCATTTCCCATTTAAACCCCGCTGGTAACTTTTCCCTCACTCCTCAACCTATCCTACTATATCCTTTCCTTTTACCCACTCTTCAAAATCCTTCTGTCACTTCTCCCCCCTGCATTTTGATTCCCGCCACGTTCCCTTTTATCACCTCTTTCACAGCTTTAGATACATTCTCTCCTATCATGACAACATTTCTTAGCACAATAGTGTTGCGTCTATTCTCCTTTTGTCTCCTCTCCTCTTTTTCTTCTAGCTCTAGTATCTTGCTGTGCATATCTCTCTTTTCTATTTCCCACTCCTCCTCCATTTTTATTTAATCTCTGTTTTGATTTTCACTAGCTCCTTATTCACTAGCTCTACTCTCTTCTCAGCTTTTCATTCTGTTCGAATCTTTCCTTCATCTCTTTTCTCTTTAATTCTTTTAATATCGCCTCCGTCGAATTAAGTTTCTCTGGTGTTCTTGCGATTCATTTACTTTGGCTGAAAATTAAAGTTTCGTCGTCTGTCGACTCGAAGCTAGTTTCTCCTCTTTTCCTTTTATCTTTTTTTCCCTCCCATATACTCACAGAAGTAGAAAAAGGGAAACACCGTTAACTTTAAAAACAAAACAGATGAAAAAAACAGGAAAGAAATATGGAACCCAGGCGATTTCGAAACTAGTGTCCTCGCTCCGTGCACTGTGCTATTTCAACAACAGTTCTTTAGTTATTCCCGTTTCGCACTTAAAGTTTTCCGCTTGTAACTTGCCGAGTTCTTCGAGAGGTATAAAATGTATGTATATATTTCAAATGGCGTAATTCTCGAGGTAAGAAACGGCCAGAATAATACAGAAACCTTCTAGATAATAACGAAACATTTTACTGTCGTTTTGTTAGTAAAACTAAGCGATTGGTCGGATAAATGTCGTAATATGGATTTGCTAGAAATTTTTAAACCTAAGACTAACCCAGGAATTCCCTTACTTAATGACCAGATTGGCAAAATGTACACGCCGTTATTAAACTGCTTTGTATAAATACGTTACATTTCTTAATTTTAAAATACTTTATGTTTGATAATGACTAGCTGTTAGTCGAAACTATAGTCACGTGTTTTACATTGAGTGACAATATTCTGGTAAGCAAAGCAAAATTATATTATCAAACAACAAAATTATCAAATTGTAAATATTTGTATTCTGCATATTGTTCTTTTTTTATATTTATAAAATTTATATCTGTTTTATATATGTGTATTCATAATAAAATATCAGATAACCTAAACATCTTTTATTTTGGTTGTAAATTTGAAATATTATATTACAATAACATCGTATGGCAGTTAAACTTAACATTAATAATAACAATGTTAGTGTGTTCTTTATAATGACTAGCTCAATACATTCAGTACAGCATATCATTAATTTATTTTATTTTTTAATATTCGAACTTACTTTCAACCACAAAAATATTTATATCATCTTCGGCTTATTGAACTAGATGGATTACTAAAATGTTATCGTTTCTATAAAATATAAAAACAACCAAAGATACATTTCATTATTTATTTATATCATATACAATCTCCAAAGTGATATATTATTTATTTTACTCAAACAAATAATTGTTACTGGCGAAGGATCTAAAAAATAATTGAGAATGGTTAATGTAATATAAAACAATAAAAAGCAATCATACCAATATTTAGGAGACTTTGGTAAGTTCGTAATTGGTTTATATGGATACGGCCAATCAGGATCCAGAAAATCTGTTAAAAGTGGAACAGCTGAGGCAAATCCCAATAGAAGAAATATGAATATAGTTGTAGCTTGCATGTTTGTACTTAAAATAACTTTACTGTGTTTTCGATATTTGTATAGAGGAAAATTAAAACATTAAATTAGCATAGATATCAGTTTTAAACAAAAACTGATTACAAAGTGATATTTTATGCAAATTTCTTCATTTTCTACAATATTAATGGTAATATATACAATACAAACATTTTATTTTTGTTTACGTATTTCCAACCAATAAAATATATTTAATAATAATAATAAATTGTCTTTATTAATTAAATAAGGTAATTACAACAAAGATAACATCTATAAATCAGTATTTACTGTAAATATAATTGTTAAGTACTTAGAAAAGCTGAAAAAATTAAGAATTATTAAATTTGGTGAAGGAAATATTAATTTTATAATTGTATGACACACTGTTGAAGCCATTACCTTGCGATACATTTCGATTACGAAGTAAGTTAAGTATTAAAACATTTAACTAGTTACGTAGCATCGATATAAACAAAACAGATATTTTATTAAAACTTGAATGACATACAACTTTAGAATATACTTTTGAAATTAGCAACAATAATTAATCTGTATGTACATTATTTTATCATATTATATTTTGATTTTAGATATAATGAATTCATATTATGGCGAACCATAAACAATGTACAATGAATTTGTATTTCATACGATCCATTTCAATACTTCATTCAATAGAGAACTTAATCGTATTTTTTTGCAGCCAATTTCAGACATAAGTCGTATAATCATTATTTTATTTTGACAGATGATATAGAAAGGCTTGGTTATAATAAAGTTTGATTGATTGTACTTACTGGCGAAGCCTATACAAATATGGAAAATTAAGAGCAGCATTTGAAATTGAAAAAAATGAAATATGCCGATTTTAAAAGACAAAAGCAAAAAATGTATGAAGAAGATGTGTTGACAGAATGACAGTACCAAAATTGGTTTGCAAAATTAGTCAATTTTTATGTTGAATATTCAGCACACCACGTTCTAGAAGATTAACTGGCTAAAGCAGACACAATAAGGATATTAATTGATACAAACCGGTGAATAACAAAAAATGAGATCACTGAGAGATTGTATTTATAAAATTCGACTGTTGATGATCATTTAAAAAGTCTACATTTAGTCTCAAAGCTCAACACATAAGTTCTACACGTTCATACGGAAAATAATTTGTGTTATCGCAATAATGTCTGTGATTTGCTTCTACGACTACAAAATTGAATGCAATCTTTGATTACTGTGATTCTGCCATATTTAGTTAAAATGAGCAGTAGCACTAAATATAAATGACATCACTAGTATTGGTCAATAATGGGTTGCCTTAATTCACCAATGTATTGAAGGGTTTTTAAAGCTGCTTAGATTGTGGATATAGAGAAACTCATAAAAAACATCCCTTTAGCAGAGTAATTTCAGACGGGGTCGGGTTAAGCTTAACGCTAAATTAAATAATCCCCTACAGAAACACTGATATTGTGACTAATCTTAGTTATAATTTAAAAATACAAAAACATTTCGTAAAACTACAACAATGAGTCTTACTAAGACTACAAAGCCAATCACTTATCGAACAACTACTTCTCTGGCTAATATCTGGACAGATATTGAATTATACAAAAGTAATTTGTGTTACAAGTAGCACAGCTATCAAAGCAACACTATATTTATTTTATATTTTTATGTCAAATAAACTAAATAATTTAAATATTTAAATCAACGCTTAAAACTATAGGTCTTTTCTGGTTGAGTCTAAATCCGATTACCCTTGAATGTCCTCAAAGCGGAGCAGTGCAAACAAGCAGGGCCTAGAGATCATGGGGCATGAAGGTGAATTTTACATCCGTCAAATTGAATAATTTCTTAATCCAGATCAATCCAGAACAAGAAGACACAAATCTACTTCACTTGGCCATTAGATAATGTTATGAAAATGATAATCTGTGTGGTATTTGAGATAAAAAAGTACTGATAATGGCGACAAATTTAATCCCCACAGAAAACAACTTGGAAATTCCAACAGGTCTAATTGTTAAAAATCCAAACACATGATAATCTCTTAGTTGTTATATATTTTCTACAATTGACTTGTCAAAGTAGATTTCCAGAAATATAATCCTTCAATTCTTTTCCAATATTAGCTTCTTACAGATGACTTCGAATGTATTAAATGAGTTAGCACAGGCCTTTTATAAGGTTTATGAATTCTAAACGTGGAAACTACTATCATGACATAAAATACATATGAGAAAATACTAGGAGATTTTAATTTAAATGCACAAAGTTAGAGGCTTGACTGTCACTTATTTTTTGCTACTTACAAGAGTTATTTTTCAAGGGAAAACATAAATAATCACGGTTAATAAACTAGTCAGAGTAGAATAATGATCAATAATTTGAAATAAATCTGCAGCTGTTTTAATTACTACATGTTTATTAATTTATTAAAGAGATTTTATAAATTTTTTTCCCAATTGGTCATTTTCTTTCATTTACAAGCTTTATTCCCAGGTCGGTAAGTTCAACACATGGCCCATGGCAAATAATAATTAACCTTCATTTGGCATCCATTAAATATACATAATTACATCTACTAAACTATATTCTACGATAACAAAGAAAACAAAAATATAATCCTTCCATATCTTATTTCACTCCACCCTTCTCCCGTCTTTCATCCTCATTCTTCCAGTCCGTCACCCTCCTGCACCCTTCCACCCATTCCTCACTCACCCCCCTCGCATTCCTCCGCCACATGCCCCCAAGTATCCCTCGCATTCTTAATCAAAACGCACTTCCCATAACTCTCCCATCCACCACTTTCTCCCTCTTTCATCCGACCCACACCTCGCCCTTGCCATTGTCACCTTATCCTCTCTTCCCATTCCGCTCTCCTCTAAATATATATATATATATATATATATTAATCCTTTATTGGCATTTTATCTACAACAACAAATTCTTTTACATAAATATCCTTTCTATCAAAACTGACTCAAAAGAAAAAAAAAACTAGTTATTCCCACTTGTCTTTTTCTTGTCTTCTATCTTCTTTATTATAACCATTGCCTCAGTTCCTCCTTTCAGTAGCCTTATCCATTCCCCTTGACCATACCGCCTTTTCCACGCGTCTCTAGTCCCCACACAGTCAATCCTTCAGTGCTCCCATCTTTCTTCTTCCCTTCCACACAATCGGCACATTCTCCCCTCCTCATTCATCCAATAGCGGTTTCCACGTTCTTCGCTGCCACATCTATATCTTGCCATCAATACTTTATCCTTCCAATCACCTCTTCCATACAAGTATTCGGGTTTGCCTGCCTCTTCTGCTATTTCTTTATATTTTGGGTTGTATATGCTTTTGTCTATTTTCATCCATCTTTCCTGTTTATCCACATCCCTCAGGGTCATCTCTACTATACTTTCAAATATTTTACCCCTTCCTACCATTTCTTTAACAGCTTCATTGGACCAGCCTACTTTTTTGAACATTTCACATCTACCCTTTTCCCACTGGGTCACCGCTATATACGTTTTGTCCATCTCATTTAGTATTCCATTCATAATTTCTTTCTGTCCATTCATTCTAATTTTTCTTTCATACTTTGCCCATTTTTTCCCTACATTCACCCATACACTACATGCGTCCATCTCCTGATATACTACGTACCATGGCGTACTCTTCTCAAGCCCTAACATTCTCTTCATCCACCATGTTTGTACTCCTTCCATACTCTCTTTCATGCTGAACCCCCACACTTCTGCTTCATACATTAATATTGACCTCAAGCATACTTTCCATATGGTCTCGCTCGCCACCATTGAATCTCTCATTCTCGCGCCCCATTCTCTCCACAGAGTTCCAGCTGCTGCCTTCACCTTCTTCGACACATACTTCATGTGCTCCTGCCACCTCCCATTTTGGGTAAAAACTACCCCCAAGTACTTGAAACATTTGACTCTTTCTATTTCCTCTCCATTCCAATAAAACCTTTCCTCCTTCCTTCTTCCTCCCTTCATACACACCATTACTTTCGTTTTCTTTACATTTACGCTCAACTTTCTCTTTTCAAAAAATCGTTTCATTCTCTCTATCATGCAATCCAGATCCCCTTTTCTCTTTGCCATAATTGCTAAGTCATCCGCATAAGCCAGCACTCTAATCTTTATCCCCCCAATTGTTACTCCACCATCCTGTCCCTGTTCCAATACTTTATCCATGTCTGCTATGAACAGATTGAAAAGCATTGGGCTCATTGGACATCCCTGTCTTAGCCCCTTGGTTGTTCCGAACCACCCCGATTCTTCCCCAGACCCTTTCACTCTACATTCTGTCTTTTCATACACTCTTTCCACCCACTCTCTCATTTCATTTGATATCCCTCTTTCTCTCATACATTCAAACAGTTTCTCCCTATTGATTGAGTCATATGCCCCCTTCAAGTCTATAAATAGTA
Organism: Ontholestes murinus; assembly: GCA_963969525.1. Taxonomy (NCBI): domain Eukaryota; kingdom Metazoa; phylum Arthropoda; class Insecta; order Coleoptera; family Staphylinidae; genus Ontholestes; species Ontholestes murinus. The sequence continues at coordinate 76,773,328 of OZ018387.1, forward strand.
TGTAGATCTTTCCCCCTCTCTCTTTAATTCCCTTATCAATGATTTGGCTCAATGTTAGTATATGGTCCACTGCCCCTCTACCTCCTCTAAATACTTCAGCTTTCTTCCATGCACCTGCCATCTCCCATATTCCTCATTGTACTCACTCCTCTCTATATAGCCCTGTCTTTCTTGTCTCTCCACTTCTCAGTCCTTCTCATATACCCAATCAGCCCTTCTCCAGCCATACATTCACCACCACCTCTGCTCTCCATCTACCATCCACTAAACTCTTGCTCATCCTCCATACCTCCTTCACCAATTTCCGTTCTTCCAGCGCAAACATTCTCATCTCGAACCTCACCACTCTCTTCACTGCCTCACACCCTAAGGTCTCCCTATTTAGCTCTTGTAAGACTATATATTCAGGTGTCGAACTCTCCACCCCTAACACTCGTCTCATGCACAATCTTGGTTCCTGCTCCACACACTCATACCTCTTTGTTCCCCACACCTCCACACCATACATCAAAATTGACTTCACACACACATCCCACAATCCACACATCACTCTCACATTGATTTCCATCCATCTCCCCCATCTTTCCTACACCACTCCCACGCTCTTCTCGTCTTTCCTTGTACCCATCTCATGTGCTCTTCAAACCCTCCCGTACACTTAAAAATAAATCCCAGGTATTTGAACACTTTCACTCTTTCAATCACTTCCTCTTTCCATTTTAGCTCTCTCATTCTTCCTTCCCTTCCTTTGTTTATAAACCTCATTCATTTCGTTTTACATGCATTCACTCGTAACTGCCTCTTATCCATGTACTTTTCCATGGCAAATAAATTTAAAAAAATTGTCCGGATTTGCAAATGTTTGTTTGTGTTTACCAACTCTAAAACAACCAAAGCGCACTAGATGACTTGACAAAAAATTCTTTTTCGGAGTTTTCACATATTTTAATTAATTAATCAATCGATTAGGCAAAAAATAGAATAAGCATCTCTGGCGTTAGTGCTACGGGTCTTGGGTAAGTAAGTAAGACGCTAACGCATCGGTCCCCACAGTACCCTCCACCACGATAACGCACTTACCACCCTTGATACTTAATATACTATATAATCCATTGCAGTCCTTCCTGATCAACACATTCTGCAGCTGAAAATTGACTCACATGACATCCAAGTGAACCACTATGTTGTTTCTATATAATTCACTCAACAATTGGTTAAAGATTAGCATTAAAAGATTAGAACAATACATTTTTTCATGTCCACACAACTGACAAATAGTTAAAAATTGACATACATGCAAACATATTTAATGTAAAACATTGAGGACAATTATTTTTATCAAATAGTTTATCATTGTTTTATGATTAATTTATGTTAACCTTTCTCCACTAGTAATAATAATAGGAAGTATATTTTCTAGACCAACTTTACACTTTAAAAACAAAATATACATTTCAGTCTCATTAATTTTAAACAAATTATTTATGAAACATATGAAACCATTCTTAATTGAATAAATGTTAAGATTACAAAAATAAAGGCCACTACTTTTTAAACTTATTTATTTAATTAAATACACTAATTACACAAACAGCTGACCATTTGAATAAACCACTACTGCTTATAGGGAACTTTGTTAGACGGCTGCGGGCAACGGTACTTCAACATCTCCACCTCCGCTTCAAAATAACTGATGTTGCTATAGCTGAAGTATTCCGGATTCTTGTAATTCGAAGACTTACTGGCACCAGGTCCTACAGGTTCTGATGGTACGTCCACAACATTTTGACTCAGTCCGGGAACATTGCCATCTGCTGCCTTTGATGACGAACTTGTGGAATCTGAAGGCTTGTTGTAGATGATTTGTCCAGCGGTGAAATTGCGATGGAATATCGTGAAATTCCTTATTTTTTGCATTGAAATCAATCCAGTTCTACCAGCCATTTTGAGGTTAATTTTGTAACAATTGCGCAGATGCCACATCGCTATAAATTTAGGATATGTAAAATAAAATCTGTGTTAATATATCCAAAATAGGTGCACAAATAAATTAATGTATATGTTTTAATATAATATACATCAATATTAATTATTGCATAATATCTAATTTAAAAAAATCTCTCGAATTTACGTACATTGTCGTAAATTTATATTTGTAGCCGTAATGATGAAAAAAGTTTCGTAAATAATTATTACTAAAAATTATTTATAATAAATAAGAAAATATGCATTTTTATTAAGTATAACTTTCAATTTTCATTAGTTGATTTATCACTTAAATCCGGCAACATTGCATTCAAACGTCACTGTCAAATGACGACAGTTTGGGACGTGTACTCTTAAGCAGGGCCGGTCCACTCATATGGAGTTGTTTATAACAGGGCATTAGTTTGTGACATGCCCATTAGATGGCGTTTCAGAGCTAAATTGCCTACTTTCCAAGCGTTCCCTACATTATCGGTTGTTCTTGTAGAGTTATGCTTACGTCTTGTAGGTTATAATTATTACAATAGCATTATTTTGCGATTATTAACCCAATATTCGCTATAAAATATTTTAAAACGTTTATTGGGTGTTCTGATTGCGATTTTCGACGATATTGGCTGTTATCTGGCTACAGAAAGGTAAGTGCATTTATTTTCTTTGTTAGTCGTACACGTGTATTTGCAAGCGTCTATTATCAAAATGGTGTGATGAATGGTTAATAACTGTGAAGATGAAACTTAAAGTAGACATATTTTAATCCAAACAACGATATAGAAAGATTTCAGTTATGTGATAATTCAGAATTAGTAAATATGACACCCGATGAAATTTATTCAAAAAGAAGAGTTTGTCATATTCATTTTTCTAACGAACACTGGGTAACTAATAATAACATATTACCTTCAGCTGTGCCCACATTGTTTTTACCCATGAAAATAGAAAGTAAAGATAATCAACAGTTGGCTTTAATTGTTTTACCAAATCCACATCCCGACAATGAATTAATAAATAATGAACAAGTTGATAATAATGTTTCTGTAATGCATCATTATACCAAATGATCATCCTGGTGGGAATTCATTTGCCAATTCTTATCGAACTTTATTAGTTAACAATTTTGTTAAAATCCATTCAATTGGAGCCTGTCAAGATATAAATAGTAAAAAAATGAACCAAAAATTCTAGCTCCAGGGTGGTTTGGAAATGAGTTACAAAAAACAATTGCAATTTTTCCAATTTTAATATGTTTTTCTTTTTCTAGGTATGTTATGAAGAAGTAATCGTCACACAAGTTTTATATGTTATAAACTGTTTATTGATTAATATAGGACATATTAACTCATTTTTTAGTTTTATTTCTTATCTTACCATTCTTTCATTTTCTCTTTTTACAGTGTTAAGGTAAGTATGCTAATTTATTTCATTTGATACACATTCTATGCAAATATTTTTTTAATGTGCCTGTATGAGTTTTCAAATATTTATTTTCAAATAAAACCTTTGAAAATAAATATTTGACTACTACATACATTGTCACATTAAAAAAATTAGAAAATGAAAATTTATTTCAATAAGCGTATTTCCCGCCAAGCCCATTTGAATGCCATTTAGTTGGTGACATAATCCCTAGATGGCCAAAAGCAATCACAGACCATAGCATGGGAGTGAACCTTCTATAGTAGTGTATTTTCTAGGCTCTTAAGTAATTGTCAAACTTTCTAATAAAGTAGGAACTGTATTGTGTTATTTAGTGAATTGTGATTATATAGAGAAATTGAAGTTGTGCCATTATTCCCCTTTTTTTCCAAACAGACTGGATCAGTTAAAGGCGGATTGTGGTTTAAATAAAGCGTAAAGAAGCGATTGACATATGCCAAGTAAGTGTATTGTATGTTCACTTCCCATGGGTAATAATTAATATAGTCTAACAGCATATGTAAGAGGATAAAATCAAATTCTCTAAAGTAAAAAATATGTGCAGTTAATTTAATTGTACATTATGTGCAATGAATGAGTCAATCTTTCAATGGAATTTACGTGATTGTTCACAGATAATTCACTTGTTCCATTCTTGCCTAAACTATTGTTGGTAATAAACGAAATTTGCTTCTATAATCATATAAAATAAATCGGAAATATATAAATAATTTTATTAAAATGATGTCAAAACGATTAAGAGTATTTATGATGATAATAATGCATGAATTACACCTCGTAATTATAGACACTTTTATTTACCAGAGTTGTAAACAGAAAATTGAATAATGAGCGTAATTAGTTTAGTTAGATTAATTGCTGTATTAAAATATAGAAATATTTTATATTTTGTTATGTTAATAAAAATTATTATTAAAAAACTATTTTAGTAATATGTATCTAATTTGTATCTTATCATGCAATTAATTCTTAATAGGTTAAAAAACAAACAAAATGTAATTGGCTGTGATTCACACTGAATTGAAGTGATTCATATGTTTAATGAGAACTTTGTTAAAAAGTAAACAAAATTTGTTTCTTAAAAGCCAGTTCAATTATTTTGGATTTTAAGCTGGATTATAATAACTTAAAGGTAATAAAATTCAGTAAAAATATACCAAATAATGTAATTTTTATGATGCTTGATACACAATCATTAAAAAAAAACTTATACAAAACAATTACATTTAAAATGTACATATATAAACAATGTGGTATTAGACTATAGTTTCTCAACCTTATTTTGCTCACCACCCACTTTGAGAATATGTTTTTTTCTTAATTTTACTTAACATCTGTCCCGAATTTAAAACAGCTATTGTCCCCTCTGTGCCATCTCAATGCCCCTTAATTTTTTCTGGGTCTTCTACTGCCCCACGAAAATATCAAACGCCTACAAGGGGGCGTTATTGCCCCCATTGAAAACTAATGGTCTAGACTGTAAATTTGCAGTATTTCTGCCCTGTCCACTTGCGCTGGAAAGACGTGCCATGCATGTCGAATTGCTTTTTGCACAGAAACAAAAACGAGTGGGTGGGGTGCATTGTTTGTCAGTGCACAGATTATCATTGCACTGCGTAGCATGCAGTTATCAATATTTAACCTATATTCTAAAATGGAAAGCAAAAGTGAAGTTAACGATATTATTTGACAATTAGAAAAAGATAGTGGTGATAGTGACAGTGACTTCGAAGAAATTGTTTTTCCCCTTCAAAATCACCGTATTATTTTATCTGATGATGAGGAAAAATGCATAAATGAAGATGGTGAAATTAATCTTATATCTAATGAATGGATATAGAAAGATATCGAAAGTATAACTAAAATCTGGAAATATTTACGAATTTCGAAAATAAATATACCGTTTGGGCAAAGTTTAGAAATGGCAAATGAAATACTAACGGAAGAAACCGATTTCGAGTTACACTGGAATATTCTGGTACACGCGTCTGTGAATTTTTTGCCAGTGCAAGTGGTTAATGATATGCTTAACTGTCATAGTGATTCGTACAAATGTATTGATGAATTGTAAAAAGAGGATGCTGATACAATATTTTGGTTTCAAGGAATACAAAATTTGGTTATAAGGGATATGTTTGATGGGTTGATTCCAAATTTGGTACTTAGTTTTTTCATATGATGAGAAGTGGATGCGATTTGTCATTTCTTACAATAGGTCAATTGACCGATTATGGAGTAGATTATTAGAGTTTACTTAAATATTTATGGCTAAAACTTTATAATATTCAATCCTCAATTATTATAGTACTTAGTAAGCCAAGATTTCTTATAATTTAATTTGAAAGTGTGAAATGAAAAGCTTGATATACACCAGACACTTTTTTTAGTTATTTTTAATTATTTTATATTTAAATATAAATAACATAAAGTAATGTAACCATGAATCATGTTAACAAAAATTTCGAAGAAGGAAAAATAAAAAACAAGAAAATTTCGAATTAAGGTTGTGATTAGTTCGATATAAATGTGTTATGGCATAAGTAGAATAATTTTCCCTGGTGTCAGAGCTTAGCAGTAAAATATAAGTCGGTTCTCTTAGTTTTTTAAATAAGGTACATTAAATATAGATTATATTTTCAAAAAATGATGCAATGTACTGGTTTGTAAACAATGATATAAAAAAGAATATTAAAACCTCTACACAATTTCAAATATTTTAATGCCAAGATGATTCTGATTACTCTTCTCCAATTAATTGTTTAAAAAATTTATTTTAAAGATTTTTTTCCGCATCTTGGATGGTAAGAATCCACTAATAATAATAAGGTATATTTTACCACAACACTGCACAAATTTCATAATTTTCAAGACTTGCCTTGAAATAGGAGATGTTATTAAAAACACCCAAAATAAGCAAATTTAATCAATAAAGAATTTATCTTTCAGAAAAATTATTTTTAAAACTATTATGCACCATCATCACGAATCTTATTCTTAGAAATTGCATTTTATTGTGCAACATATACCACATCCTTTAAAATAGTTGCAATATACATTTTACACTGCTCTTTGATGATTGTATCACTGATGATCTTATCAAAATGAAAATTGTCAACACATGCGCGCTTATGGTATAGGTGCCGCTTTCAGTTTTTTCAGTAGTGACTTCATCTGCTTAATCTTAAGATTCTGGACTAGAAACTGCTAAAGTACTCTTGTAGAGATACTACATGTGGCCCCTCTGCCAATGCTTCTAATTTCTAAATGTGCTACCATTTGTTCGATGGCCAGGGTTGACGAATAGAAAATTTTCTTTCTTAACAGAAGTGAGGGAGGACTCGAACAGGAAAGAGATTGTATATTAGAAAAAATTAACAGGAATTGAAATTAGATTTAATTTGAGGTTATAATGAAGAATAAATATAAATAACGCTGTTGTATACTGCAACAAGTGTTATTTATATTGATTATACTCTCCACAAAACTCAACAAAAATCAATGGAGAATAAAATTAAGTTTTGTTTCTCCAATTACATTAACTATGTTTTTACTGCAACCTTCTAAGTTCGTCAAAATGAGAATGTAAAAGTGGCACCTTCTTAGAAATTTGCTCTCATTATATTATTTCTTTTTATTAATTTTCATGAAATTAGTGCTGTTATCAAAATAACAATAAACAGTAAATCACTTTGGCAAAAAGATCACTTTAGTGCAAGTTCCTTTGAGGTTGTTGGTTTAACCCCTTCCCACACAATTATTTTTGAAAGTATTGTTCTCGTGCCCGAGATATCTCGGGTATATGTGGGAAGTAAACCCTCAGTTATTATTTAACTGATACTCATAAAATATAAAGAGTACCAGTTTGGAACTATAATAAAATCGCTTTATATTGCAATATAATATATATATTTTTTTAGGAGGAACATAAAATTAACTAAACTACTTTGCACGAGGATGCAATGCCTGCTAGAAGACGCCGCACTGGCTCAGAAACAGAGCCACTCATTGTAATTGGCGGACGTGCTGACGATAGGTACACCTATAATTCACAGTATCCCAATAATGTTACTCCAGACTTCTACGTAGAGGACATTATCGACGACTATACCGAACCAGAACCAGTCATGACGGCCCGCGACAGGACGAATGAGTTTGTCAACACAATCCAAACGCTGCAGGGTAGGAATATTGCCCGAGCAGTCGCCATCAGGGACCCTAAGAAGTCCAAGGTCATCCAGAGCTATACCGAGTTTATGTTTATCGCCAGGAACGTGGGGAAGAATATTGCCAGTACATTCGCTAAATTAGAAAAATTGACTTTATGTAAGTATAAATATATACAGGGTCGCTGATATGTATGGAAACGGTCGAATATCTCCTAAAGTAAGAGAGCTAGCGAAAAATGTTAAGTTTTAAGGTTTTTTAAAAGCTATCAGAATAAAGACAAATGAAGTGTACAGAATGAGTTAGAAAGTCAGGACGACACAAACTTGCTTTTTCTTTAATGGATTTCCATCTCCATAACAACGTTGCATCCTACCTACCTTTGACAAGTGACTTGATGGCTAACTCTTTTTGTATAATAAAGAGAATGGTTGCGACCGTTACTACGTGGTAATCCATACTTACACTGAATTGAAAAATTCACTATGTTTTAACCACAAATAATTATTGTAAAAATATTATATAACGTGTAGGCACAATTATATTAATCTGTGCTGTGTTGTTTAGATTTATATAATTGTGCCTACACGTTATATAATATTTTTACAATAATTATTTGTGGTTAAAACATAGTGAATTTTTCAATTCAGTGTCTTTTTGTATAATTTATAAAAAAAAATTGATTTTCAAAGTTCGATATCTCTAAAACGGTCAAGTTTAGCCTTATGTAAGAAAAATAATTGTTTTCGCCCATCTGGGTAGCGCTGAGCATAAATTCTTTAGGCTTGCAAACAATTAATTCCACCTTTTCCAGTAGCATATATCACATCAATTAATTCTTCTCAAAAAATTGCATTGTTATAATCGTAACGTACAATGCAACCATACATACCAAACTTATTGTTTAATTGACACATGCATTTTTATAGCTATCTATTCAAAAACAAATTCGTATTCAAGAACCGTTTGAAATATAAATCCTTTTATATCTTGAAAAATATCACTTTTAGGTATAGGGTATGCTTAATATTTTTTGTAGGAAATTAGATGCAGAATAATATAAAATGTTAAAAAATATATGATTCCATTTAAAAAAAAAGAGTTAAGGCATTTTGAAATTTTAGAAAATGGCGTGTCTGATTCAAAGGCAGGGTTCCTCCAAAGTGAAAATTTTTAACACTGGTACATAAACAGTACTTATGACCAACCATAGGAAAAAGAAAAATTCTTAAATTTTAAATAGAACATCAGAATAATTTTTTTGTGAACCTCCGCTTTTTACATTTTTTTCAGAAAAACGTCAATAATTCGGAAATGCCATATCGAAATTAAAAACCAGAAAAAGGTTCAAGTTATAAAATATTATCCAAATTAGAAAAAGAAAAAATATACAGGGTGTTCCATTTAAAAAAAATGTTTGCTTTTGTTATACCGCAAAATTGGGACACCCTGTATATTTGAAAATAATTTTACGGCATAGAGATTTTTAAATCAATAAATTTTTATACGAAACATTTTTTTCTATCTCTTACGAGAAAGGCGCTAGGAAAGCCTGACGCACTGTTGCAGGACCCTGTATAAAACAGTATACTTAATAATAAAACATAATAAGGAATTATTATTAATTTTGTGTGATATTTTTCAGTGGCAAAGAAGAAATCGTTATTCGATGATAGATCAGCGGAGATACAAGAGTTGACATACATAATCAAAGGTGATCTGAATAGCTTGAATCAACAAATTGCGCAACTACAAGATGTATCGAAGAGGCAGCGACAAACGACGAGCGGCCGACATTTGCAGTCACATTCCAGCAGTGTCGTCCTGGCACTCCAGTCCAAGCTGGCGACAATGTCCACGGACTTCAAGCAAATCCTGGAGGTGCGAACAGAAAACCTAAGACACCAAAAGAACAGAAGAGATCAATTCTCGCACGGAAACATCAACAGCAGTTTGCCGCCGTTTGTGTCCAACCAACATCAAGGAAGTGTTTTGCTTCAAGAACAGGACCAAGTTAACATAAATCTAGAAACCACAGCTTTAATTCCACAACGTCCTCAACTCCAGGCATCTTTGATGTACGATCAAAGCGATAATTACTTACAAGACCGCGCGGAAACGATGCAGAATATAGAATCGACGATCGTGGAATTAGGCGGCATTTTCCAGCAGCTAGCCCATATGGTTAAGGAACAAGAGGAGATGGTTGATAGGATAGACACGAACGTGCAAGACGCAGAGTTAAATATCGAAGCGGCGCACGCGCAGATCTTGAAGTATTTCCATTCGGTCACCTCGAACCGCTGGCTCATGATTAAGATATTCGCTGTTCTCATATTCTTCTTTATATTCTTCGTCGTTTTTATGGCCTAACATATGTTTCTCTTTAGGGTATATAATAAATTGTATAATATGGTTTTAATATGAAGTATAAATTTTGTTATAATGCAGACATGTTAAAGTAATTATAGATTACAGACTTTTATAATCTAATAAGGCATTCGATATGTATCAAAGTCAATTTAATATTTAAAACAAGTTTGTTGCATTATTTTCAACCTTGTGCTTATAAAATAACACATCACTCAATAAATCCCTGGTCTGATCCATATATAGAAACATTGTTAACACACCCACGTTATTCTCGGGTAGTACTAACCTTCAAACAGTACGTGTCAAAATTCCAATGGGATGGATTCTGACCGTTAGTTTAGAAGTTACAGTCGTTTTAATTACCACGGTTTAGTAACTTTCAAGACAATGGATAAAAAGGAATTTTGTGAGATGTTTACTTTTTTATGGGGAAAATACTGTTTGAGCCAAACAGTGGCTTGGTAAGCATTATGGGGACTCTGCACCAGGAAAATCAACTATTATTGAATGGTCACGCCTGAATCAAAATCATCAGCCGAGTGGATCGCAGTCGGTGAAAGTTGTCCAAAGCGATCAAGAACTCAAAAGGCTGACAAGATTATGGCATCCGTATTTTGGGACGCTCATGGAATTTTGTTGTACCTTGAGAAAGGCAAACTATCAATAATGAATATTACATGGCAGTACTGGATCAATCGAGTGCAAAAATCAAGAAAAAACGGCCCCACTTGCAAAATAAAGTGCGGCTTCACCAGGGCAATGCCAGATGTCACAAGTCAATGAAGACCATGGTTACATTCTGCTTGGAATTGCTTCCCCACCCACCGTACTCTTTAGATTTTGTCCCCAGCGACTACTAGCTTTTTGCAGACATGAAAAGGATGCTCCAGGGAAAGAAATTTAGCTCAATTTTTTTTTTACATAAAGGGCATCGAAGAGTTAGTGGAGCATTGGAATGACTGTTACTCTTGAAGGAGTATGTTGATAAACAAAGTGGAACTTCTAAAAAAATAATCGATTTTCCTAGTTAGTCTGGAGACTTATTGAGTGATGTGTTATATGTTTCATTTAAGGTAATTGTGAGAGTTGTGAATTTTAATAATGTATGGCCAACTACTGTCTAATTTAATATTAGTATTTAAATTATTAATAACTGGCCAGATTTTCTGTTTTTGCAAAATATTATTGAGAATCAAAAACAATTGATTCTATAAAATTATGTGGAACTGTATGTTTTGATGTCCAATTAGCAGGACCTTAACTTTCATAAGGGACAAAAAAACATGGAGGGAGTGCAAGTACAGGAATGGAAAACAAATGTGTACATAGGGAGTACATTGGATTAAGGGTTAAAAGGGTCTAAAATTATATTTTATAGACGAGCCGCAGTATTTTGCTAGTTTTAAAGGCTCGTAGAATATACTGAAATACTCTAAACAGCTATTAATACACCACTTGAGATATAATTTTTATTAAAAAATAAACAACGAAAAGTCATTGGTATGATGTAAAGCTTAAGTAAGACATTTCATACACTAAGCCGAAAACTAACATAAATGCAAGTTTCAGGTTGCTAACGAGATTTTTAAATAAGCAGGAACAATTTGTTATGATTTGCCGAAACAATTTTAATACTTTTCACTTATCAAATTCCTGCTTATCTTACAACTGGCTAAATAATACATACAATTAAAATGGGGAACTTATTTACTCTTTTTTACCGCCTCTTCTTCACTAGAACTACTACTGCTTGTACTTGACTGGTTTTTACTATTCTTGGGCGGTATACTGTACGTGAAAGGTTTTTCTAATTTCTCGTGGCATTCCTTTACTCTAATGATCGCTGTCCGGTTAATGTATTCAATTGCTACTGATTTAAGGGCCGATTCGAATGTAGAGATGGTTTCTTCATACTTCTGTTTCGTGTACAGGACGTCTAATAGACAGCTGTAAGCGTTACCAAGGGCGCCGTCTGTCACTTTGCTCGTTTTTAAATGTTCGATTAATTTGCTTGTTAATATTTCGTCGTTCGTTTCACGGGCGTGCTGTACAACTCGTTGGAACATTATTCTGGGAGCACCTTGTAGATATGTTTTCCACACTTCTTCAGCTTTTGTTTCATTGTTGTTTATAAAGTAATGGGACCATAGTACGTTTACTGGGGCGATGATTCCCCTTTTGGCATATTTGAAAGCTAATTGTTCATCTAAAACAAAATTATAACAATATAAAAATTCCTTTGTGGAAGAATTGAAATATAGCAGTACAATAAGAGTAAATTATTTTCAATCGAGCAATATTACATGAAGTAAATTATGTGGAAGGTAAGTAAAAGGAGTGAATAAATGTTTCCATTAGTTTCACTAATTATTATAAAATATGCTTGTAGCAGATTATAACCATGTCGTTTTAACAAATAACAAATTCAGTCACATAAAAAATTAGTTGATTGATAAGAAACTTATGTAAATAAAATCTTCAAGGATTAAGAATAAGTAGGTGATGAATTTCAACATGATGTTTATATTATTCACTTCAATATGTTATAAAAACAAAACAACTTAAAAGTGCAAATATGAATATAAAATGTACTCACATCTATTTAATAATTCAGGATGACGTTCCAAAATTCCAACAGCACCACCCCTTGGGAATTTTTCACCAATTGCATCCAAATCCTCAGCTTTAGCGTTATCAATTTCTGTTTCCAGATGATTTAAGTAAGCATCTGCCTTTCCAGCCACCAAATTTGCATGACATATCCTATTATCAAAAGAGACCAATTTTTTCACCTCAGAATTGATCTTCTTTCCAATACGTTCAATGGCATCAATATCACCAGTATTGGCAAGTTTATTCAGAAGATACCTGAACACACGTGTTAGAGGAACATTACCTCGATTTAGCATCTCCTCTGTTAATTTTGTGGCTTCGTGTTGTCTTTCAGATTGCACTAATTTTTCAATCAATAATGTTATATCTGTTGTTGTAAAGTTTTCTTTTGATGTCCTCTTAATGTCCATTGCTTTGTCTAGGTCGCCATTTTTTAACAATTGCCTGAATAAGGTCACATCCTTCCTTTGTGCTGGTTGCACAGAGCTTGCTTGCGTGCTCTGTGACTTTTTAATTGGTTCTGCCGATACTGGCATGACGAACGGTACTTGCATTCCTTTTTCTATTAAGAAATTGCCTAATTTTTTAAGGAACTCGTCAGATGGCGCTAAGTCTTCTTCTTGCATTTGAGTCCATAACGCCATGGATTTCTCAATATCATCTTGTTTAATGTAGCTTAGTAGAAGTTGATAATAAATATCAGTTCGATCAATATGATTCAAGTCTTTGGTGGCATCACGTAGTCCCTCAAGCGGTTTTACCATTCCTAAAAGTAGCTGCTTAAGTTACAAATTCTATATGTGAGGAGTGTAAACATAATTAAATTAAAAATAACAATAAATATATTGATTTAAAACAAGATAGAATGATACATGAAATTAATAAAACTTTTAAAAATATTACAAAAAGGTCAAGTATATTTGTTTATTAATATTTGGTCCCGTTTCTTAAATATAACTCAAGAATAGTTAATAGCTTACCTTCTTGTTGATATCTTTGACAAGCCACATTAATCCTCTGTGGTCTATTCTGTAATCCAGGGGTTTCCAAAATTTTCCTTGCTTGTCTAATTCTTCCACATTCCACAAAAGCAAACACCAAATCATACAAACTGTTAATTTCACCATGAACAGAAGTACTCAAATCTGTTAATTTTTGCAATTTATCAGCATCTTCTGTTTGAATCAATTGACATGCTAACTCATTCTTCCACGGTGTAGCTCTGAACTGATTACAGCACCACTCAAATTTCTCCAAAGCCTTATTTAGATCTTTATTCACTAGATGTACTTTAACTAGTGGTCCTAAAATAACATTGTTGATTTCTATGTAATCATTTTGTAACAAGCAGTCAAAGAGTCTTTGTAAATTTTCCTCATTCCCGGTATCAGCGACGTGGTTAAGCAATCTCCAACAAAGAGAATGGTAATTGAAATTTCGGTCCTCTGGTTTACGTTCACGTGGCTTTTGTAAGAATTCAAGAGCATCATCAAGTTTATCATTCTTTACCATTACAGTGACCACTCTGATAACTTTTGATTCATCTAGAGTAAATGAAGGATCACATTCCTTTAATTTGTCAAGATATTTTAAAGTGTCTTCATACTTTTCATGGTAAGCACATGTATCTAACAATTGTGCGTAAACTCCAGGTGTGTACTTGAAGTCTGGATTCTTTTCCAGTTCTTGATAGAGCTTTTCCATCTTTTCCAGTTCCTTACCTCTGTAATAGAGAGATAACAGTTGTCTTTTCAAACCTTTTGTATCCTGGTTTTTCATATCCAAATTCTGGACCAGTCTTTCTAGTTGTGGAATGTTCATTTGGTGGGAGGGGGTATAGCTTGGAAGCTTTTTCTCGATAGGGGTAGGGGTTAGATCTCCAGAAGAAAGTTGGGAGAGAAGTTTTGAAATTTCTGGAGTCATTTTTTCGCCAAGTCGGTCTTGAAGTTTTTCTGCTCCAATCGTGCTTATGCTTAGTCCTTGGTTTACAAGTGATTGGAAAACACTTTCTGCCACCTAAAAATGATATAAGAAGAATATTCTAATCTTATTTTCATACATGATACATAAAGATATATAAAAATATCAAAAACTTGAACAAAAAAAATGTATAATAATTTTATTGAAGGAACACCATCACTACTTATAAGTAATTAATAAATCCTTAGCATTGAACTGATTTATTAAAAATAATTATATATGAAAATTAAATCCTATTAAAAATCTCCAATTATTAGTATATTTTATACTAAGTCTATTTCAAATTAACAATGTACTCAATACTTACATCTGAAAATCCTCGGCTGTGATGTGCCAAATCCATAAGATATTTTCCAATCATCTCACTCTTATCAATGACAGTCTGATCATCAGATTCAATTACGTCAGATTTCTTATCCAAATTTTCATAGACATGCCTAATTATAGTGGTATAAGCTTCAACATCTTTCGTCTTGTAAAAAGCAGCAGTTAGGGGTTTCATAATCAGTTCTGGGTAATAATAAGCGTTGACCCTTCGCATAATCGTTGCTGCTTCCTTAATATCATTTTTCTGCAAGAGAGAATATACAAGACTGCAAGCAGCAGCACCAACTGAAATGTTGGCACTTCTCAGTTTTCCAATGATTTCACCACTCGCTCCTTTAAGATTTGGTAGGACATATTCTCTAATAGTTTCAGAGTTTGGAGTGATGCCAAAATTGGTCATTTCTATCAATACATGTATGATGGAATCTCCAGAAGGGTCTTTGCTTTTGGATAATATTAATGGCCAGAAGTAGTGCTGGCGAATTGGAAGTCCTCTGGCCTTCATTTCATTTAGTAATTTATATGCTAATTTTTCGTTACCAACTTGTAAAGAGACTTCTGTTGCAAAATTCAAACCTCGGTCATACAATTCGTCTTTCTCAAGCTTCTCACAGATGTCAATTATTTTTTCAAAAGGAGTGTCAGCTTTTACCATTTGTTTTATAAAGAACGCCCCAATGGTATGTGGAGTACCGTCGGCTTTAACTCCTCTAGGAATAGATTTTAGGATAACATAAGCTTCTTCTTCTAAATGCTTATTTATTAATCGTAGGATTATATTAATAGCATCTTGAGAATATCCAAAAGCTTTTCGTGTTTTATTTAGTATGGTGGGTATATGCTGTGCATGGCCATTTACAGCCAAAGCATAAATGATGTCCAAGTAATCCTTATCGAGCAAGAATATCTCTTTTTCTTCACATTCCTTAATGTGATGTTCTATTGATTCAATATTGCCTTTCTGGGCATATCCACATAGAAGTGTGGTGTATGTATCTGCAGATGGCTCTAGACCTGCTTGTACCATTACAGAAAGAATACCACATGCTGAATCCATATCACCTGCTTGTGAATGCCCATTAATTAATGCATTAAATACGTTTTCATTTACAGGCAACTGTTTTTCCCTCATATATTCTAATATTTTTGTAGCGCCCTCTATATCCCCAATTTGGCAATACCTAGCAATCAACCGTTGATATGTTACTCTATTGGGCTCAATTCCATGACTTTCTAATTCGCTCAAAAATTCTGTTGGAATAAAAGCATGTTCATTTTCTAGATACACTCGAAGTAATGCATTGTAGTGCGATATATCCATCGGTACATTTAGTTTCTTTAAAGTGTTCCAAATTTCCTGCACCAATTTGGTCCTTGTTTCTGGCATTTCCTCTGGCACCAGGTTGCCACAGCATCTTATGACTAGTAGGGACTGTGAACTGCTTGCTGAACGGGCATTCCTAATTTCCTCTAAAACATCTTCTATGTCACGCCTAGATATTCTTCCGGATCTGCGCACATCTTGATCCAGTCTGCGTAAACAGCTGTCAAGGTTTTGGTCATGTTGGGCAGAAGCCTGTGTTGCAAATGATCTGGAACAAATTTATATTACATGTTAGTAAAAATTACTAAATATTTTATAATTGCAAAGACAAATAGTAGTTACTATTATTTTCAATGAAGTAAATTGAAAAAAATATATTAGTTTCATTATAAGAATTTATAATTACAGATACATTTATTCTATTGTTAAAAAAAGGAGTTGAATGATGCATCGTAACATTATTAGATCAAATAAACTGATAATTAATATCACCTGAAGTAATGTTAGTTTCTAAGTAAATATTCAAGAAGGCCAACTTGATTTTATAAATAAACATCCAAGAAAGGTGTTTACATTGTACACTAACCGTTGATGTGGAGAAGGAAAATATTGAAAATTTTTATATAGATATATTTTTATTTAGAAATAAAAAATCTTTAAAAAAAACAGACAATTTATGGTAGAAAGTGTCATAATCAATTTCACACCTACCGTCCAATGTACTAACAATAATTATTTTGAATAATTAAGGTGGACAAACTGGTTAAAACAGTTGATTTCATAATCACTTATCACAGAGTACATGATGAGAATAGGCCTTGAGATGAAAAGTGCATATCTATAAAAGTAACAGGTAAAGAGAAGGATGTGTGCAGCCAATCAAGTAATCACAAATGAGTTACACTCATCATTTTATAACAATTACAGCAATAACAGAAATAAGTTATAACTGCTTATTCAATTCAACACACAAAATATTATTTAATAATACAATTCACTAGATAATAAATTAAAATTTGCTATGAACATATAATAAGGTCGTACATGTATATCTAAATATGTTATTATATTAACCACTTTCTTCATATGCTCAAGACATCTGGGGCACCTGTCACTACTTTTAAAATAAATATAATAATAATCTGATTAACTAATATTTTTTATAAAAGTAGAAAAAAATTAGTTTTATGTATTGTATAATCATAAATTTAGTCTCAGGTAAAAACTATAGATAAAATTTTTCACTTACTATTAGGTTATGCTATATCTATTAGGTACCTTGATTGGATCCAGCACAAAAGTAAATTATGCATGTTTTGTATGGTGTTGGAATACAAATCTGTAGAGTTGTAATTTATCATGTCATTAACTTCTATAATTATCACAGTGCTGTGCAATTCATTACTTATCATCTTCATAAACTTTGTCACGAATATAATGGATTATTATAAAGCATATCATAAACTAATTAAACAAAAGAATACATTTGATAATACTTGGAAGAACAAATGATTTTATTGTCTAGTATGCAATTAAAACCACTAAAAATTGTTATCCAATTGAAGGTTATTGTATAAATAATTGCTATGTAGAAATGCAGGTAATGTCAGCTATGAGAAGTATGAAAATACGTGTATTGCAAAAAAGTGTATTACCACATGTAATTTATAAAAGTCTAATAAGAAAAATAAATAATAAACATCAGATAGCAAGTGCTCAAACAAATTGGCCAAAAGTTTAATAGTAACCAAATACTGCTATTGTGGCCTGGGCAGACATCTATTTGGAACTAAATTTGTAGAATAATTAAATTACCATTAATAAAAAATCCTATTATTGAATTTATACTTGGCGAAACTCCATTATGCATTTAAATTAATAAAACGCAGATGTTTTAAGAATTTTGCTTTATTATGTAGACACTGCAACAATTATTTTAACACACTGTGGCTTAAGCAGGCAATTTCTCTACACAATAAAGGAAAACTCTTAATAATCCGTGTTTTATTACCTAATGCAAATGGTCCTTTAGTTGATGCCCAAAAATTACAAGTTTCAATTTTACTCATATTGTTGCATTAAATTTTATTGTTGGTTTTCTATACTGATATGCACACCTTAAAAACAGTTGAATTTAATGTTTAAGAAAGTTTTAAAAATCATTGGTTTAATTAATAAATAAAAATTAAGCTAAATTACCCTCATATTACTAGTCAAATCAAATTGAATTTTTCTTACAGAATTTTTCTGCAGTTATCAATTAGTTTACCTGTATTTTAATTTTTACTTTCCCTATATAGTACATATAGGGGAAGTATTGTTTTCGTGCGTAAAAATGTCTGTGGGCGCTGTATCTCAAAAACGAATGATCCGATTGAGATGAAACTTTAAATTTAAGATTTTATCTTTAAAAACTGGAACTGAAAAGCTTTTGGTGAATATTCATAGACCGGAAGTGGATGTTTACTCGAGGCGTTTTCTTGTTTTTTGGTGGTATTTTTCTAAATATGAAATTTTTTAAAAAACAGTTCAAACAAAAGTTAAAGGGAATAAAAAACTGAGCAAGTTTTATTGGAACATGTTTTTCATAAAATTCTTAATTTTCGAGAAAAAAAAAATAGAAATTGAAAATTTTGATATTTTTTTTTTCAATTGCTAAAAAACTATAGGAGTTAGATAAAAATTATGTAACAAATAATTATAGAGAATTTAAAACTGAACAAATTATTAAGAATAATTTTTTTGCGTAAACCTCATAGTTTTCGAGTAAAATATAGGGAAAGTACTATGATGGCCACATCACCATTTTTTTATATTTCTGCTATTGTACTTGAAACTTTCTGATTTGTATGTGTTAAATTTTAGTTTAGAATTGCTCTCCCGTAAAAACATTCCACCATTTAAATTTTCTCGTTAATTGAGTACATTTTACCTTTAACAACATAAATACAGATAAGTAGTAATATAGATAAAA
The DNA here is from genome assembly GCA_963969525.1 of Ontholestes murinus. Classification (NCBI taxonomy): domain Eukaryota; kingdom Metazoa; phylum Arthropoda; class Insecta; order Coleoptera; family Staphylinidae; genus Ontholestes; species Ontholestes murinus. The sequence continues at coordinate 76,792,506 of OZ018387.1, forward strand.
CAGAATGATAAGTGTATAATTTTTTATGATGTAAGCTATATTTTTTTAGGAGAGTTATTACTGTAAATTTTATTAAATATTATTTAATTGGAAGTGATTTGGACTATGCAATAAAATAATATAGAGAATAGATAATTGAAAATAATAATAACATGTTCGTTTACCGCCAATTGATCTCCCCTCCTTTAGTGGAGATATTTGTGCATTTCCCTCGTTTCTAGAATTGTTTACGGCGCTTATAGGGGAAAATAAATCATTGTCGGATATTGAACGGTTTCAATATTTACAAACGTCACTTAAAGGGGAAGCGCTGTCGCATATAAAGGGATTATCACTAACAGCAGCTAATTACAAGGTTGCGCTTAAATTATTGCATGATAGGTATATGAACAAGCGTCTTATCGCTCAAAACTATTTGAATGCTATTCATGCGTTAAAATTAAGTTCATCTTCTCGGTCGTTACGTCTAACAGTTAACGGTTTTTTAGAAAACTATAGCGCGTTTCAGGCTCTTATGCTTAATGTTGAAGAAACTCAGGATTTCTTGTGGTTTGACCTGTTATTGCATAAAGTGGATGCAAAAACAAGAGAACGCTTTGAACTTACCTTGCAAAATAATACGGAAATTCCCTCATTACAATCGTTAATTTCATTCTTGCACACCCAATGTCGTGCTGTCGAAGCAACCTTTCAAGAGTTGTCAGTAACTAATACTTCAGACTCATCTGATAAACTTCGCAAATCGTCTCGTTGTGCTTTTCTAGCAAAAGTTGATTCATCATCGTTGTCATGCCCTTTGTGTCAGGGGAACCATCAGTTATTTCTTTGTCAAAACTTTTTGAACAAATCTCCGGATGGGAGATTCATCATCGTAAAAAAGTTGAAATTGTGTTTGAATTGTCTTCGTGGAAATCATTACACAAAGAATTGTTCATCGTCGAAAACTTGCAAAATTTGTAGTAATAAGCATAATACATTGCTGCACTTTCCCAAACTCGAGGCAATTACCAAAAATCATGTCGTATCAAACAAGACACATCCGCCACAAGGATCTGATTCATCCAATGGATCGGAAAGTGTGAATACAGTAGCTGTTAATGCGTTAACAAACACAACAAACACTACCATCTTATTGTCTACAGCTATGGTAGATGTAATTGATGCCGGGGGTCACAGTCAGACTTTGCAGGTGTTACTTGATAGTGGTAGTCAGGCGAATTTTATTACTGAACGGTGCGTGCAACGCTTAGGCTTAAAAGTGTCATCCTCTAATATCCCCATTCAGGGTTTGACGCAAATGCAGGTGCTCACACCCAAAGGTAGTACCTCGTGCATCATTAAGCCTAAGGGACTAGTCGAACCCAAAATGCAAATTAATGCTGTAGTGTTGAAGCAAATTTGTGGAGAATTGCCGGCAGAGCCTATTTCATCTCGAAATTGTGATCATCTTATGAATCTAAAGTTAGCAGATCCTAGCTTTGGTAAGCCAGGTCATATCGATTTGTTGTTGGGTGCCGAGGTTTTTCCGTCAGTATTATTGGACGGAAAATTGCGTGGGTTGGATGAATCATCACCTATTGCTCTGAACACGTTGTTCGGTTGGGTATTAATGGGTAAGGTCGGTAGCAATCCACCAACTCAGTATAATTCGTTTTGCCTCACTACAGGCCTTCCACTAAATAATACTATCACAAAATTTTGGGAGTTAGAGGAAATTCCAGGCAAATCGGTTGCTTCTAGAGAAGATACTGAAGCCGAAGAAATATACTCCAGCATGTATGCTCGAGATAGTTCGGGTAGGTTTTCGGTACCTTTACCGTTTCGTTTAGAGAACCCCACCTTTCATAATTCTAAGGCAATCGCAATTCGTCGGTTTCTTACACTTGAACGTCGCTTAATGAACGATCCATTGCTTCACGAATCATATGTGGCATTTATGCAAGACTATTTGGAGTCAGGGCATATGCAATTGGTTGATTCATCGATCAATGAGGAGACTTCGTATTTTATTCCTCATCATCACATTCAGAAACCGGACAGTCTTACAACTAAACTGCGGGTGGTCTTTGATGCTTCGGCTAAATCAACAAATGGAATATCCCTAAACGATACCCTATTTACTGGCCCTAAGTTGCAAACTGATATCGCGTCCATTTTGTTAAGATTTAGAGTACACTCGGTCGTATTTACCGCAGACATCAAACAAATGTACCGGCAGATTAATATAAATCAGGAACATCGTAAATATCAAAATATTATCTGGCGTTTTTCATCCTCACAAGAACTAAGTGTGTATCAGCTCAATACGGTTACGTATGGAGTTTCGTCAGCCCCATATTTAGCACTCCGTACCATATTACAATTAACTCAATTGGAAAACTACAACTTTCCTGTTGCGGCGAAGGTAGTTTCAACAGATGTATATGTGGATGATCTTGTGACAGGGTGCTCGTCTATTTCGGAAGCTCATGTTCTGAAGGAACAGATTTGTGCCTTATTCCAGTCAGGGGGCTTTGAGTTGCGGAAGTGGTCCAGCAACTGTGAGACATTGCTGGCAGATGTTAAGGATGTATCAACGTCTTCATTATCATTAGATAAGTCATCAAGTAGTTCGGTTGTAAAAGTGTTAGGATTACACTGGAATCCCAATCGAGATTGTTTCCTTTTCAAAGTCGAGCAGGTTGATCAGCCCTGTACCAAACGCAATATTCTTTCGGAGATTGCTCGGATTTTCGACCCCATTGGGTTTCTAGCCCCTCTTACCTTTTTTGCGAAAAGATTGATTCAGCATTTATGGTCAATAAATTTGGATTGGGATGACACACCTCCCAACGATGTGGTATCTCGTTGGTCACAGTATAAGGCTGAACTGCCGTTGCTCGCAGCATGTCAAATCCCTCGTCGCTTGTCGGTCGATAATATCGATTCATGCCAGCTGCATGGCTTCTGTGACGCTTCAGAAGCGGGCTATGCAGCGGTAATATATTTTCGTATAGCATCAGGTGGAAGGGTGGAAAAATTCTTTGTGTGTGGCAAAACTAAAGTTGCCCCATTAAGGAGAATTTCTGTCCCTCGTCTCGAACTTTGTGCGGCTGTGTTATTGGCAGACCTCATAGAGTTTGTTCGAACAACCTATCAAACCATTTGGACGTTTGATAAGGTTGTTGCTTGGTCAGATTCTACAGTAGCATTGTCGTGGATAAAGTCCTCGCCCCATCGGTGGAAGACTTTTGTCAGTAATCGAGTCACACTCATTCAGGAGAAAGTACCTCCTCATTTATGGTATCATGTGCCTACGTCGGACAATCCGGCGGATCCGGCCTCTAGAGGTCTGCTTCCACGAGATTTATTAGGATGCTCGTTATGGTGGGCGGGGCCTGCATGGTTGTTGCAAGCCTCAGAAACATGGCCACAACTCCCGTCTCTCGTCGATTCCCGGTCCACTCATGAGGAAGAGAGGCAGATTACATTAGTTGTGGGCATTGCAGTTGATTGGGTAGATTCTCTTTTGGATCGATTCTCGTCGTTACGCAAAATACAAGGAGTCATCGCTTATTGTCTTCGATTAGGTCAGAAGCAAAATTCTCAGAAAATATATCGTGGATCGTTATCGAACGTTGAGCTGTACAAGGCCTTATGTCGTCTTGTCGCCTGTGTACAGAATCGTGTATTTGCAGACGATCTCAGAAGGCTCCGAAAGGGTCAGGATAGTAAGGCTCCGCTACGCAGATTGACACCGTTTCTTGACGAGATGGGTGTTATCAGGGTGGGCGGTCGGCTTCGTAACGCCAGTATTCAGTACGATCACAAACATCCGATGCTGCTGCCACGCAACCACCGCCTAACAGATTTGGTAATCGATCAATTTCATAAAGAGAATTTACACCCGGGCCCCCAGGCGCTGCTTTTTCTAATCACTCAACAATTCTGGATAATTTCAGGCCGTCAGGCCATCAAGCGTCGCCTGTCTAAGTGTTACAGGTGTTTTAAGGCACGCCCTTCGTTTGTCACGCCAATCATGGGTGATTTGCCCGCAGCCCGGGTATCTCAACTTAAGCCGTTTTCTCATACGGGTGTGGATTTTGCCGGACCGGTGGTCACGACCCTCTCCAGGCGTCGTGGGTCTAGGACGGCTAAGTCGTACATTTGTATATTTGTGTGTTTTTGTACAAAGGCTCTTTATTTGGAAGTAGTATCAGACCTATCATCAGACGCGTTTCTGGCTTCGTTGCGCCGATTTATAGCCCGTCGGGGTCGGTGCACGGATATGTATAGTGATTGTGGCACTAATTTCGTCGGAGCAAATAAAATTCTTTGCTCTATTGCAAAAACCTCCACGGAATCACTGGGGATTACGTGGCATTTTAATCCGCCCTCCGGCCCTCATTTCGGAGGGTTATGGGAGGCGGGAGTGAAATCGGTCAAAACGCATCTGCATCGTGTCGTCGGAAATCAGATCCTTACATTTGAAGAACTTGGCACTCTTCTGGCCCAAATCGAAGCTGTGCTAAATTCCCGGCCTCTTAGCGAAATGAGTAGAAATCCCAATGATTTAACGCCATTGACGCCGGGACATTTCCTGACGTTGGAACCCATTACTGCCCCTCCAGATGAGGATCTGTTATCGTTAAAATTAAACCGGTTGTCGCGGTGGCAACTAGTTCAACGGTGTCATCAGGATTTCTGGAAACGATGGCACGTCGAATATTTGCACACACTGCAGCAGCGTTCAAAATGGAACCAAACGTCGCCCAATTTATTGGTGGGCGATCTCGTGTTAATCAAAAACAATACCGCACCGCCGCTACAGTGGCACCTAGGTCGAATCGTTGCACTAACTCCGGGACCAGATGGGGTACCACGGGTTGCTACCGTACGCACGCCTAATGGGTTAATTCAGCGGCCGCTTGTCAAGTTATGTCGCTTGCCGGTGTCCGGTTAAAATTGACTGGTCATAATACACCGCGACTCAATGTTTGTATCGTTTTGTCAATTCACCGTAATTTGTTTCGTTTTGTGACGTCATTAGTATTAAAATTCGCATCCCTCATGGGAATTTTGGTGGGCGGAATGTTCAGTAATATTTCGTCCTATACGAAGGATCAAATGTATTAAATCAAATCATTAATACTTTGAATTGTCGCGCGCTCTGTTGGACAGTGTCGCGCGAAACAGAGGTGACTCGTGTGCTTCACGAGGACCAGAGAGGTGTAAAAGACCGCGAGAGAAACACACGTGTTTTACAAATAGCAAGTTTGAAAGCCGTAACCGATCACGCCAGCCGTTGCAGCCCATCACCGCGACGGAGAGTCCAACACCCGGTAAGTCACCGCTGACCGCATCACTGTCCACCGTTCATAAATTAATTAAATATAGTCCACTCGTAAATCAGCGCTCTGTAGGCGCTCATATAAAAAATACAAACATTTAATTCTATATGATTGCAGTCATTTGAATAAATATGTAGTTAATTATATATTAAAAAAACAATTTGATACCAACAACATTGCTTCCAGCATTTACATTATTGATGCGATTTCAAGTAATCCTATTAACTCTACTTATATATTCAATTTATAATGGCAAATTGTACTTTTATTCTGAAGTCTACAATAAAATGCATTCTTATTCATTATTCCTAATCTGAATGCTATGCTGCATATTAATATTTCTCATTAGTGGTTGATTAAGTACATCTGGTATATAGGGTATTGAGAGAGAAATGAAAGCAATAAAATATTTTGATAATAAATTTAGTAAAATCTTGGTAATTCATATCACAGATTGTCTAAAAATCCAACAAATTTCAAAATAATATGGATTATAAATCTCTTGTGGAATATTGGGAGGCCAATGGTCATAACTCTTTTAAGAGCACCTTAGTTATGGTCTACAACTCTTTAATTTGTTAATAAATTTAAATTTACCGCCTGTGGAATTTTAACAGTGTAAATACAGTGCCTTGGTAATTAATTATTCTATAAGATAGTCCTCTTGATATCTGAATTTAACTCCTTATTTTCTGTGTGAACATTTAAAAAGTAGTCTTTTAGTTTTAGAATTGCTCGTACTGACATAGAAACTAAACCTTAATATATTATAATTTTTGTGCACTTAATTAATTAGGTGCACAAATGATCAATCAAAATTATTTTAAGCAGTCAAAAAATTAATTAAAAAATCAATTGATTTTCCCGTTTGTTTGCGCATATACAGGGTGATCTACTAACTCGGTGACAAACTTTGGCAGATGAAATCTGACGTTATTACATGGTGTCCGAATTGGCTTCGTTTAAGGGGGAATTACTCTTTAGAAAATTGCACAATTCAATTTTTTTTTTTACATTTTATTATAGTCCGGGGTTCTGAGGGTGTGTTTCGAAAATATGAATTTGAAATTCGTAGAAATCCCATAGTTACACAAGCTTAGGTTGCGGCGCGTTGAGGCTCGGCACTTATACCATCGACTGTTATACCTCGACTGTTTTTCTGTTTTATGGTCCCCCCTTGTCTCAATGGTCCCCCCTTGTCTCTATCACCACGGTACAGCTGATTAAGAGTTAGTTACTCAAATCAGTTGTAACAACCGTAAGTTCAACCGTATCAGTGCTAAATGTATTGCAAACTTTGAACGCGTTTTTCTCGGAACAACATTTTGCAAGACGGGCGCACGTTTTTCTCAAAAACTATTGAACTAATTGACTTGCCGTTTGGCACACATATTGAAGGAACCTTCACTTATGGTTGGATCTAGGATTATTTTGATAGCTTGTATATTTCACTTTCAATCTGATGTTTTAGTTGAAAATTTTTCGGAAAAATTGAACTTTGATTTTTAAACAGCTGCCGTTTCTATAAAAATATGTTTACTTGTTTAGTTCTAGTTCGGACGATAACTACACTCATATAGATTGAAAAAATAAATTGTTTTTTTATTTTAGACGATTAGCATCGCCACAATCCGTGCGCCCGATTGGACGAGCGTCTCGCGCCGCGACATACGTAACAGCGCATAACTTGTATACATTTCGATTAGGTAATTCAATAAAATGTATATTGTTAGTTTAAACATGTCTTAATATGAGTGAAAAATCCCGATACTGTGGGTTTGATAGTTTTCACAGAAATAATTCCTAAAAATTACTCTCAAAACGCGCTTCAGAAGAGTAATACCCCCTTAAGAGATATAGGGAATCAGAATTTGCTATGAAATAATTTAAATAAAACAGTAATATCACCAATAAAATAGCGATGGTCATGATAATACAACAAATAGTTGCCTGTCATAATAAGAAAATTGTTGTTTGTTGTATTGTTTGTCATGATCTTTTGATTGTTATTTCAAAAATGTATACATTTTCCACCGAAGAGTATGCAGATATAATTTTTGTATATGGATTTTGTAATGGAAATGCAAGAGAAGCTGCAAGAGAATATCAGCGCAGATATCCAAACATACACCAACATACAGTATTTAGTTCGTCATTTTGCAGACTTCGAGAGAATAGCAAAAAGCTATTCGTCCCCATGAAGTAAACATACAAAAAGAACACGATGTTACTGATGCCGTCTTGGAAGATCCATCAATCAGTACTCGCCGTATAGCAAGACATTTACAAGTGTCTCTAAATTTTGTCTGGCGAGTGTTGACTCGAGAATTGTTACATTCATATTATCGTCAAAGTATTCAAGCGCCACAGCCTGGAGATGCACAACAACATTTAACATTTTGCTACTGGGTTCTTGAACAACATGGGTAAAATTGTGATTATCTTTAACGACAATTTATGACCATTACAAATTATAAATGACCGTTTGAATGCGGACAGATACAGACATGTGGTTTCAGCACGATGGTGCACCACCGCATTATCTTCTAACCTGCTCTCCACGTTAGAAATTGGCTGAATACACATTTTCCAAATAGATGGATCGGCCGTGGAGGTCCAGTACATTGGCCACCACGGAAGAAGACATGGGATGGGTGAGGTATGGGCAGAGAAGGCAGAGGATTACGGTGGGGGTGGCGTATGTAAACTAAAATTGGAGGTATATAAGAGAAGAGACAGAAAAGAGGACAGGCGAAGGAGGAAGGTGTTTAGTGGAGATTTCAATGTGAGACTGGGGGCATTAGTGTGTGGGATAAGCGAGAAGGGGAAAGAAATCAAGAGGAAGTCGCAGGATACATATATAAACATGGAGGGTAGGAGAATGCAAGAGTGGGTGATAGAAGAAGGATGGGAGATACTAAACGGATGTACGAAAGGGGACTGGGACGGAAGGATAACATATGTAGGACCGAAGGGAGGATTGGTGATTGATTACATAGTGGCGAAAGGGTGTGATAGGGGAGAAGTGAAGATGATGGTGGTGGAGGATGTGGGGGGCTCAGACCATTGGCCGCTAAAGGTAGAATTAAGGATTGGGACAAGGAGAGAGGGACAAGAAGAAAGCGAAGAGGAGAGGCTAGAGAGCGGGGAAATGGCGATGAAAAGAATGAGAGAGAAGCTGAAAGAAGTGAAATGGGGAGAATTTGGGTTGATGAGGGAGTTCGAGGAGACTATAGTGAGGTGTGGTAGGAGGAGGAAGGAGAAGGGGAGAGGAAAGAGTTGGTGGTTCGACGAAGAGTGTAGAAGGGCGAAGGCGGAGCGATGAAGAGGACGAGAAATGAGTACAGAAAAGATCGCAGGGAGGAGAGAAGGTTATGGGAAGCAAAAAAACGGTATGATAGGGTGTGCGAGGAGAAAATGAAGGAGGTGGAGAAGAGAGGAAGGAATTAAGAACTTTTAGAAATGAAGCACAAATGTGGAGGATCCTGAAGAGCGACAAAGGAAATAGGCAGGTGGAGATAGACCTGGAAAGGTGGACAGCAAAGTGCAAAGAAGAGAGCGGCAAGCCAGAAGGAGTGGGGAGAAGTGGAGATATTGGAGAGGTGGCAGACTTCACAGAGGAGGAGGTGGAGAGAGCCTTCGAGGAGCTGAAGAGAGGGAAAGCACCGGGACTCGACGGTTTAAGGGCTGAAATGTGGAAGAGTATAGGAATAGAAGGAAGGAGGAGTTTTAGAAACATCCTGAACAGAATATGGAGGGGCGAGGAGGAGATGGTAGTGTAAACAGGCTCGAGGAGGAGGTGAAGGAAAAGGCAGTGGTGCCAGAGGTGCAGGGGGGTTTTAGGAAGGGAAGAGGGACAAGAGAACAGATCTTTATCCTGGACAGGATCATAGAGCATGTGATGGGAGAAAGAGGGAGTTTTTTAGATCTGAGAGCAGCGAATGATTCAGTGCCAAGGGAAAGATTGATAGAATGTATGAGAAGGGGAGGAGTGAGTGAGGGAATGGTGGAATTTGTAAGGAGGGTGTATGAAAAAACATGAGGAGTGGCGAAAGTGGGAGGCGCTAGATCAGAGAAGTTTAGGGTATGGCAAGGGGTGAGACAGGGCTGCCCGCTGAGCCCAATACTCTTCAATATATACACTGGAAAGTTAGATGATGTGTTGAGAAAAGGACAGGCGGGCGGGGTAGTGATTAGGCGGAGTAAGGTGTGGATGCTGGCGTATGCAGATGATATGGTGTTAATGGCGAGGGATTGGAAGGGAGTAAAAGAGATGTTAGGGAGAGTGGAGAAATACTTGGACAAAAGAGAGTTAAGAGTGAATGTCGGAAAAACGAAGTGGATGAAATTTAAGAACAAAGGAAGAGAGGGAAGAGCTAGAGTGGAAGGATGAGGTGATAGAGAGAGTGTTTAAGTACCTGAGATTTATGTTTAAGAGCTCGGGGGGGTATGAAGAACATATTAGGTGAATACAGAGAAGAAAAGCCAGAAAAGCGTGGGGGGCAGGAAGAGAGAGATGGGGAAAGTGGATGGATGGTAATATGAGAGTTACGTGTGATCTATGGTATGCATGTGTGAGACCGATCTTTATGTATGGGGCAGAAGTGTGGGGTGTTAGGAGGTATGAAAGTGTTGAGAGAGAGCAGCAGTATTTCCTGAAGCAGATGTTAGGGGTTGAGAAGTCAACACCTGAATACATACTGCTTCAGGAAACATATAGGGAGAGTATGTGGTACGAAACTATAAAGAGAGTGGCTGGTTTTGAAATGAAATTGTGGGGTTTAGATGAGGGAAGATTGGTGAAGGAGGTATGGAACAAGGGGGAGCGGAGAGGAGAAGGATGAATGAGAGGGTGAGACTGTCAGAGGGAGTGAAGGAGTGGGTGGAACAAGGGGTGAATGTAGCGGGTTGGGTGCATGAAAAGGCGAAAGAGGTGGAAGGGCCAAGAGACAAGGGTGTATGGAGAAAAGTGAATACAACGAGAATTACAAGGAGTGGCAGGTGCATGGAAGGAGGCCAAGGTACCTGGAGGATAATCGCTTGGGAAGGGTGACCTCGCAAGAGCGAGGCGGAAGAGAGGGCGAGAAAGAGATGGACGGGGGAGAGTTATGGGCAATGTGTGTTATGCGAGGAAAGGAAGGATACGTGGGTACATTTGGCGGATGAGTGTAAGGGAGCGGATGCAGAATGGGTGGAAGGTTGTAGAAGGGTAGCAGAATGGATGAGAGAGAGAGGGCCAGGGTAAGGATTCTGAGAAGGTTGAGGTGGGAAAGAAAGAAGCGAAGAGAAGAGGTATGAGAAAAATTATTATGTTATTATGTTTATAATTTTTGATGCCAATAAAGTTTTTTTTTTAAGAAATACTCCAGATATTATACGTCGTGTTATGGAATCTTGGGTGCATCGATGTGATGTTTGCATACAAGCTGCAGGTGGACATTTTGAACACATATTTTTTTAAGTTTTCATTTTTTTAGGTAATATTTACTTCTTTTGTTAATTTTTTATAATAAACTTCAAGTAAGCTTTCCTTATTTTTGTAGGCAACTGGTTGTTGTTTTATCATGACCATCACTATTTTATTGGTGACTTTATTCAGTTGTGTACAGTCGAAAATGGCAAGAGAAAAGATGAATATACGACATTCATTCTCTACAAATTCCAAAAATAACATGCAGAAAAAGCTTGTAGAACAGTTGGGAGTAACCTAGCAATTGATTTTTAATGAGATAAGAAAGATCTAGAAAGAAAGAAAATGGTTTTCATATAAACTCAATGAAACCAACAAAAATCAACTAGTGGTAGTGTGTCTTTCTCTGCTCAATAAACCGGGCCAAAATGTCGCAAGTCATGGGTACATCCTGGCAAATCAACATAATCAGTCACAAAACACAATAGTTCAGAAAAAAGGTCATCTCTGTATTTGGTGGGATATGAAGAGAGTGCTTTATTAAGAGGTCTAAACAGGTAGAACAGTTACTGTGGGCTGCTACCAATGTCAATTATTTCGCCTGAGTCAAAAGTTAAAACGAAATCAGCCACGTATTAAGAAAGGAAAATGTCCAGTGAAATTGTTGCATGACAACATGAGGTCACTCATTGCTTCGAATTCAAAATACATCATATTGAGTCTTGGCTGCGATATCTTGCAGCACCTCGCACTCCAGATTTAAATCCGATTGAGCATGTTGGGATGAAATGGGAAAACGTTTACAGAGACATGTGCTGGCCTTCAGAAATTCTAGAGTGCTTCGCGACATACTAGTGTAGGAATGGAACAATCTTCAACAGAATGTGATTCAAAATCTGATTCAGAACTTACCTTGTCAATGGCTAATTGTTATCACTGCCAGAGAAGGGAATACTCGCTACTGAAACTTTCTTTTGTTTCAAAAAAAGCATATCAAAGCAAACTTATTAATTTTCATCTTAGCATATCAAATTATAATAGTTAATTTTCATTACTTTCAATAAACAAAAAATTATTTTTTTATTCTAGCAATCAGTAAATAGAAAAAAACATGTATAAAACTAACATTTCTAAAATAACTTCAAATAATGGATTGACCCTAGTTTTATGCTTGGCAGTGTATCATTTTAATACAATTAGATTTAAAAAAACATTCAAATATTAAATAATTTTTATATACAATTTTAAAAGCTAATATAATTGTATTTGGATTTTGAGAAATGTAGGCCAATTACATTGAAATTTATTACCACATCTATTAATAAGGTAATAAAAACACTATTATTGGATCATATAATTGTGAAAACTTGTTTTTAACTGTAGTCATTAAATAAGTTAATCCCTCAAAGAAATGTGAGTAAGAGTATTATTCAAAATACAGCTAACATTTGATGTTGTACAATATAAATTGTGTACTACAATATAAATTACATGTTATAATTTGTACACCAACGATAATAATATCTGTCACATGTCATGCCCATGCTGTTTTAATTTTCAATAACAGACATTTCACATTACAACAATTTTATAGACTTGGTTTTAAACAATTACTAAAATAAAAAAATTAATTCCTTTCCAAGGCTCGATTAACATAACTTGTTGTGTTGTTTCATGTACTAGTTAAGAATGTTATCCAAGTAGTTATTTATGTCACAATACCTATTATAAAAATATTTTAATTATTTGTACAGTTGATAACTGTGAATGTGGTGAAGAAATTAATTGATAAAGCTAAAAATCAATATCGAAATATAATAAGAAGCTGTAATTGACGTACTCATGGCTAGAATACAAATAATGATTGTGTTTTTGTGAAAAAAACATGCGTGCGTAATGAAGTCTTGTATTGCATAAGACGGCCTCCCAGGGCCGGTGTTTGTAGAGGTTAGGGTTGAACTTACCTGGGAACGGCGCCGCAGAAACATTGTGTGGTATTGATGAAATTTCCATCGAACTCTCTCGGCGTGTTCACGACGATATTTCTGGCAAACCCTGCAATGTATCTCACGAATTTTGATGATCTTAATATCGAAGCCATGCTCCTTGCGGCACCAGCACTTAGTTACTTTTTATTTTCCGTCAATTCGGTTGGCTGCTTGATAACGAGTTCTAGAAATTGCGCAGCGCCGAACTAGCGGTAAGATTGTTATTTTAAGTTGAAAAATTATGATTATTATAATAATTAATTACTAATCAATATTAACACTAATAAAATACAAATTTTATTGAATATACAACATTTTAGATTTCTTAATTTACATAATTTGACTTCTAAATTTGTTACTACAGAGTTAAAATGGAAAAGATAATTTAGACGATGAATATATATTAAACAATATTAAAATAATCATAAAACTACAAAATATGTAAATATGTAACTTACCATTATAAGTTTCTATTTGATTACCCGTAATTCGAACCTAATAATAGTTCTTTTTACAAATGCTCTTAAAATGCGTACGTTTACGTTTTTTATATTAATTTTATTGAAATTAACATGATTAAACATAAATAGTAATTTGTAATACTTTTTGAAATATATTTCGGTGAAAATCGACTTCAATGATAAAACAACATAAAAATCATGCTTTAATATATGCAACCTTATTCACATTATGACATAATCTTAATGAATCTTGTTGTTTAAAAGCATTTTCTGAATAGATGAAGCTAGAAACTGTACTATATATCTGCAATATAGGATCAATGAAAATATTGTTAGACCTTATTATAAGATAATAAAGGGAATTAGGAGGATGCTTAATAGTTGTGACCCACATAATTACATCATATCCCTTAGTTTCATTCAATTAAATAATGTCTACCTGCCTCTTTTGCAAAGAAGAGCAGTGCATTTTAAACCATAAAGAAAATTTAATTCTTAGCCTCTGATAATGCTATTTTTAAGGAATATTGTTTTAGTTTAAGATGTAGGTTTACAATTTCATTAATTTATTTGTCTTGTTATATTGGCTTACGAAAAGCAAGAAAACCACGAAAAATTATATTTTACAATTTTGTTATATAATACTAATAATATCAGACTAAAAATAGATAATTATAATTAAGAAATAACTTTTCTTCATTATTTTTTAAACTGAAGGTAATATTACGTTTTACATAATTTATATTAACGAGGACCCCAAAAATAATTGGAATTTCTTTGTAAATAAATCATTTACTTGTTTTTCAAATAAAACCGTAATCTTCTTCAAAGTACTTTCACCTGACAGCTGTCTTCGACATCCCTTAACAAGTTTCCTTTTCATGCTTGAGAACAGAAAGAAGTGCCAAATCTGGCGAATGTGGCACGTGGCCAAGGTGGTCGTCTTTGTTGAGATTAAAAATTGAGCGCTGGCGTGATGTAGGAACCAGGACTTGAGTTCCTGGAGTCAATTTAAGTTGATTACGAATTTTACCAATTATGTCCTCACGACCGGAATTTCTTGGGTATATTTATGTACTTTTGTTTTCAGATAATTCCATTCCCGTATTTGACTACTAACCTGATTGTTAGTGATTGTATTCGGTCTAATCATTATTATTGCAAAAATCCTGGGTGATCCGACCACCAATTGAAAAGTTCTCCGTGCTACTTCTGCAAGCTTATGATTTTTATCTAACATTCGCACGTACACACTAACCGCTACATATTGTTGTATCATATAAGCAAAACTTTTCGATAACTCTGCGAATATAAGTAGACCGGAGTATGAATTTGCGTGGATCGTTGATTTTATCGTAATCTAGAATTTATCTCTATCTGTTTACAAAGGCGTTAAGCAACTTAAAAGGTATTGATTATTGTCGAGTTTATGTCACATTTACTGTATACACATTTATTTGATATTATTGTTTTCTAACCTAGGTCAACAAGATTCTGACAATATTAAATCTGGCGATGGGAAAGAAAACTTGTATCACTCATTTCCTTCTGAGAAAGTCTTTTTGTCCAGAGCCTAGCTTTAAATTTCGGTCAATTTGCGGCCCACAGGCCTCAGAGATGCCGATAACCTCCCTCATCCTCTCCAGACATGCTATGTCGATGTGCACCTGTATAATCTTAAGCGTTATTGTCTTTAAGATGCACTGGTGCAATACGAATCTGGATAATCTTAATTTTAGCATCTGGCGTTTGACATGCATCTATATATTTATATTATCCATTATTGCTTACTTTGCAATTATTTCTAATTTTAGTCTGTTTTCCTTATCCGCTTTTTTTAAATTACTTTAGTTCAGGGACAAACAAGACATGTGAGATTATCGACTTAGGATAATTTGTATTGGAACAAATTATGGAATGTAGACTTGTAATTAACAATGTGCAAATTATATTATGAAATAATATGTATTTGAATGTATGAGTTTGCTGATTGGGAAATAGAATGTTAGTTAGTCTTAAGTCTAAGTTCGAGGCAATGTAGACTTGTAATTAGCAATGTGCAAATTATATTATGAAATAATATGTATTTGAATGTATGAGTTTGCTGATTGGGAAATAGAATGTTAGTTAGTCTTAAGTCTAAGTTCGAGGCATCAATGTACGAGAAGACAAATAAAAAAAAAATAAATATGTCACACTGACATAACATATAATAAAAAGGTCTCCAAAAATTGAACATAAAAACGCCTGAAATGGCTAAAATATTGCCGCAGTGGCAACCATCACCCGATGAGAATTACCACCAGCAGCCAAAAATAATGGGTCGAGTGAAAGAACATGATAATTCGTGAACTCCGCCTTCAAGGTCTATGCTCAAAATTTTAAAGTGATTTATTGCATTTATGTTTGTATTTTATGTATATTTTTTTAATAGATCTTGTGAAGCAAATAAACTAAACTAAACTAAACTAAAACGTAGTTAGAAGAATTCGTATTTAGATGACGAACCCTCCTCCGTGAATTACATGGCGTATAACCCATCACTTGGTAGATCTTGCACAAAAAGTTGTTAATATACTGGGCGATACTACAAATTTCGAATTGTTCTCTCATAACTAAAGTAGCCTTTACGTCGATTAATCTGGCTCTTAGGTTTACCAATATTTTTCTTCACTAATTGTCTTGTCTGTTAAAAATTTCGGTATTTATACAAGGTGATAATAAATTCAATCGCTTAGGCTCTAGACAAACTAACATTTTTGTCAATTGTGGAATATGCTGAACAAAGTTGTGACTATCGTTTATACCTATTGACTTTTCATAATCACTGAAAATATGTCATTTTTGGGATCTATTTTAACTCATTTTTGAAGATCAAGTAAGAAAATTGGATTCAGTCAATATATTTAATTAACAAGTTGCCAGAAATCATCCCAGTAAATTAATTTCAAGATGTTAAAGTGGATATTGATGTCGCATCTATCCTAAACCATATCTAAATCAGCTTTACAAAAGTTGCTGATTTCTTTTTGACATCTTTCGGACAATGTTATACAATCTTTTCACTTAAGGGGTACAATTCATTTAGAATTATCATTGGTTGAAGTTTTTCCTAGTGAATATGTATAATCTATTCAGATCTTATAACCTCTTGACAGATTGAGCATCAAATAACGTCAGAACGTCAAGAATCTTCCAAAACATGATAAAACTTCAAACTGTTCTACAATTAGTTTTACAGGTATCAATTGGCTACATTGCGTTAAAATCACCTACTCCATACCTTTAAAGACATATTCGCTTTACACTTATATAAAAATGATAGTGGTAGCAACAGTACATTTAAATTAAACCGATAAATTTTTATCATTCTTTTAAAATATGTCAATTTCTTATCACTTTCAAAGAATAAATAATTTAATAAAGAGAATGGTTGCGACCGTTACAAAACTTTTAAAATTTGAGTGGCACATGTTAACTTAAAGTGAAAGTGACAAAGAAAGGTTGCTTAATTGCAACATTTGACAAGAAATAAAATACCGGGATAAAAAATAAAATCCTTCATGGACAGATGCTTTGTGTATGCTATATACAATAAGTACCGACTCTAAATTTACGTAAGTAAGTTTAGTTTTGGCCACTTATTTTGACATAAGAATGCCGAAGACCCTCAGTTTCTTGTCAATATATTTTTTGTGGATTTGGAGTTAATAATTTTTAAATATGTATGTTTTCACCCTCACTATATGATAGATGGGTATTTTAGGTGAGAAGTTTCTGGGTGTATTAGAAAAACAATTAGCAGGTACTGTTTACCAAAACTTTTTGGATACAGTGTATGTTTCTTATGCGATATTGTTGCGAAATACTGGCAAAATGTGTGCTTCCAGCATAATGTTCTAGTCTTTCTTTATATTTAAAGTATTTAGATCAAACTTGTACAATGTATAGGAAGAGGCGATCCAAAGAGAGTACTTTTACAGAACTTGGATGCAAAATGTTATGCAAAATAACATTTTCAGTAATGGTGTCTTTTGTTTTTGAAGAAGTTTTAAATGCTTCTTTTTCTCGTTGATAGTGGAGGCTTCTACTTCGTTAACAATTATTGATCAATTTTTAGGGTAAAAATTGTGTTTAAATTTGTGATTAACGATGTACACAAAAATAGTCTTCTATATAATTTGGTTTACGGAAAATAATTTAGTTCTTAATAAAAATAAGACTAATAATACTTTAAAGTAAATAATGCATTAACAACTCCTAGAGAAATTAATCTTAATAGTAAAAATTATGAATTTGTTAATAGTTCTCTAAATGAAACATTTTCATTTGGTCAACATATTTCAACACTTTGCGACAAAATAAGTAAATCTTGTTATGGGTTAAGGGTATTAATGAATTCAACAAATAGAAACATATCAAAACTGTTCTAGTATGCAAATGTTCATTCACACTTGCGATATGGTCTGATATTCAGGGGAAACATGTCTTAAAATGTTGTTCACTTGAATCCTTCATTACTTATTTACATCTATAAAGAATTAACACAATTAATCAGTTTATTTTTAGTTACCTGTATATCATATGTAAGATTTATTAAATTATATATCAAAAGCGTTATAATTCTTTGATTTGTGAAAAAAACTGGTTACGATAACCTAATTAATACAATAAAGTGGAAATGATGGCATTTACTAAGAGTACAGCAGTAATAATGTTAATGAACATAGAAAATGATGTTTACCTCAATTAGATAAAGTTAATTTTATTGTAATATATGTTAATACTTTAAGCCCATCGTCATCCTCTATGTTTATAGATAATTAAAATATGTTTTAATACATGCACGAATGGAACCACTTTGCTTTGTAATTACTGATGTTAAATAATATTTTTATAAACGCTGATAATGAATATCAATACAATAAGATCAAATAATATTGATATCAACTATATATTAAACTTTTCTACCTATAATAAGCCCGTATCATCAAAGTTTTTTAAATAACCATATTTGTTACATTCTTCACAAAGCAAACTTTTTAAGGTTTTACAGAGGCATACATCGACATTCTACTTTAGTTTGTACCTAAGTTCTGATACTAATGAAATTAGCGATATTCCTTATACTATAAAAAAAAACCTTCGTCTTAAGTAGTAGTAGTTTGAAAATGACAGAAAATCTGTCGAAACTATAGTCACAATAAATATACAAGTGTGTGATATATAAAAGGTATTTACAATCATTTATTTATATGCACTATGGATAAATCGAGAAATTCAAAAACAATAGGGTATAATATAAAGTAAGTAACTCGGAATACCCCTTATAAAGTAATGCACCTTGTCGTGGTGAGAGAGGGCTCAGTTTTCTATCGCCAATGAACCACTAGTATGATCCCAATAGGGAGTAAACCACTTTAGGATCATCCTGGAGTGAGGAGATGGCCTACTACTAATCTCGTTGATTGTTGAGGCACTTATTTTTTGAAAATCCATTATCACTTAATATAATAATAATAGGAAACTATTTATGATTTTCAACTCTTTATTTTACTCACTTCAATTGTTTCGCTACACTGTAGCTTCTTCAGGTGAAGAAATATAATACAAAATTTTTACAAACTACTACTAAGAAATTCTGGGACCCATTACAGTCTGTACTTAGGATTTCCTCAATCCTTTCAAGGCAGATAGAAGAAACCTCATTACGTTTCGCCATCTTGTTGTTTGCGTATTTGGAATTTATACCGTTCGGCAATTTCCGATGGAGCTGGTTCCAAGTGTTATTTCATTATCTTTATTAATTGCGCATAAATCAGCTCCTCTGGCTTGTTTAGGTCGCACAAACTCACTATCAACTCGTATGTGTTGTCGCCGACGGCTGTTAACATTTTTTTGTTACTTTTCCTCATCCACGCCGTTCGCGAGATAAAACTGTTCTAGTCGTACGATGTAGGTTGATCTTTTTTTGCTCTCTTTTGCTACTCTACTATCTTGCCAATCGACATTTTCTCCTTTACCTTAGCCACTCAAATATCCTCGTCGCCACTGTTGTGGTTTATAATTATTCGGTAGGAAAATCGGATCGGGTTCGTAAAACATACAGACTCGCTCACTGCTAACTTAAGACTACTCTTTTATTTTCCATCCACAAAATATATGATAAACAACAAAATCATCGCGTGTACTCGTTCGCACGGCCTCTAGATATAACTCGACTTAACTGAACATTAGGCTTATCCTAACAGGGACCAGGCGACCTCCAGTTTCAATAGCCTCAATAGAAAAGAAAGAAGAGCCCCGCATCTTCTTTCTTTCCCTAAGTACCCGTAGGAGAAGCTACCGAGAGACCTCGTTCAATTGGATGTACCGGATACAGAGTCATTGTAAAAAGGTGAAAAGGCAAATAGTGTCTATCACCGCTAGCAACTGGGTCTTTCAGTCAGGCAGCAATAGGTATTACAATATGTATAATCCTAGGTTTTCAAGATTGCCTCATGACCATGGAACAAATTGGAGCCGTAAGTGATGCCATCGTAGATAAAATAAATGAGGATGTGTGACCGGCGTTCAGTTTACCTGAACGTCGTAACAAATGCGTAATTATATTTTAATCTATTTTATGAGCTACCCATTGCTCCTATTAATAATTTGCATAAATTCCGCATTATTGAAATAATCCAAACGAGATAATTTTCCAAAATGTGCAGCTGCCAGTGCGGAACAATAGGACGGGCTCTTTTCGGCGAACGAGGATAATTACCTGTTCCAGGAATTTCGGTGCCTACATGACCGGAACAAAGCCGCGGTACCGAAGTTCACCGTATAAAACCAGGCTCAGACCTTCGCTATTCACCAGTCGTCTGCCATCAGCAGCGGTGGTCAGCCTGGTCGGTTTCGCCGATCCAAGCCTCTTGCCTTCTGACTTGTATATATTGTATATTTTCTCTATCTATTCTTTCTTTCTGTTGTAATATATTTTCCTCTTCTCCGGCCCCACCTTTAATTTACACATTTTCCACCGTTCTTTTATTTTGTTTTTACAGCTAGCCAGTGCCCATAGGTTGACGTGGCGTGGAAGCTCAAGCAAGTAGCACTTGAGCACAGAAACTGTTTAATCGAAGCCTGCGGCTGTTAATCGATGGTGAGCCTCGCTAGGGACCCCTGTGCCGCCTCCAGCGCGTGTTGGTTCCAGAGAGTACCGCAGTTTTACTTCCTTGCCAGTCCGTCAACAGGACGTCTTCTGAGTCGCCCGTTAACAGATGAATCGTGATGCCCAAAATCCACCAATTTCATCATAAACCAGGATGCTCGCACGGTCATGTGCTGACAGTGCCACAGCCAACAGGCTGTCCGAAAGGAGCTAGGATAAGGATACTGAAGGTCCCCAAAGTCCTGATTGACTAGTTTTCCAATCACTGATCGAGGCCTAGAATGACAAGTCACGCTGTAGGTGGATTCACAGTCCGCTGACTCTTCACCCTGTCAGGGCATAAAATCAACTACCGATGGTTCAGATCCAAGGAAAACTGAGAAGGGATACCCCATCATTTACAACGACAAGGTCCACAAAAGGCCCTATTCTATACTGGTGCCAGATATAGACCACACTTATGGCGGGCATACGCTGTATTCAACTACAACTACAGGGGAACAGAAAACAAACACTAGATGAGGTAGGTAGTATTGTCCACAACATGGAATGGGGCAGATCAAACACCAATAATAAAGGTAAGGAACTTCTTAAATTCATTATCTCTAAAAATTTATATATTATTAATAGAGGCAGCGCACCTACTTTTGTGAACGCAATCAGGCAGGAGGTGTTGAAAATCACATAGCTGATGCTTTCACAGCAAGTACCATTTAAAATTGGCAAGTTGTGGAAGAATCCTCATTATTGGACCATCAGCAGACTGGGTTAGACATAGAGGCCAAAAAGGAAGACTCAATGGAGTGTAGAAATCTTACGAATACCTACTAAAGCAAGGCTAGTAAACTCATTATCAAAGTAAAAAATAGGCAGTTAACCTGCCTTAAACCCTTGAAAGCCCCAGACCCAGATGACATCATATTGTCCCTAGCCCAAAACGCCTTCAATACCATAGTAAAATGGGATCTGAAGGAAAACTTCAATGTCAACCCTGACAAAACTTTAGCTCCCAAAGTAAAAGGACAAGAAATTGTCCCATCAGGTAAAGTAACTAGATATAACACTGGATAGGAAACTTAATTGAAAGGCGCACCTAAAAAAAAAAACAATCTGCCAAGCTACAGCGGCGCTATGGATATACCACAGACTCTTTGGAGGATCATGGGACTGCAACGCAAAATGATACATTTGGTGTACATGATTAATGTAAGACCAATTAATACATATGGCTCACTTGTATGGTGGGTCAAGAGTAAACAAGCAACGGTACAAACCCTTCTGAGAATGGCCTGTCTTGGGATCACGGGGGGGCTTGCCCTCGGTAGCAATGGAACCTGTACTAGAACTACTCCCTCCTGTACGAACAAATCAGAAAAGAAGATCTAATTATTGCGATGAGACTGGACTGGTATAGAACATAGATTCGGGCACTCAGAAATTCTGAACCTGATTAAACCAGAGTTCCCTCAAATACCGTCGAATGTATTGCCCACCAAATTTAATTTCGTATCGCGCTTTAAATTGATTATTGGCAGCCGCTTAAGACAGCTTTTAAATATATTTTTATTTAATTTAGGATTACTTAAAATCCAAAGTTTGAATGTACGTAGACAATTAAAAAATATATACTGTTGTAGAATCTGACGCCGATTGTTTAAAACTACAGAAGAATTTTAGAACAATTTTTCATTAGTCCAATAACAACTTTATTTCAAAAAGTGAATTTAAAAATTATGTTATAATTTTCATACTTTTAAGGTCTTAGTTACATCAGTATGACTAAGAAATCACATGTCACAGAACCAGATTTCTCATTTCTCTCTTTACTCTTTAGCGAGTTAATTCAAAAATTATTTGTTTGTTTGGAATTGTGATAACTGCGCTGCAAAAATTAAATTCTAAAAAAAATGTAATTGCTAAATATGTAATACAGGTACCATGGAACGTATTTTTACACATTCAAAAAGAAAAACGGCCCGCACATATGTCGCTGTGGAAATAACCGATTCAATTATAATGTGATGCCGTGGAATCCGAAGTATCAGAAAACAACATGAACATTTCCCCGGCGTTCCCCGCTAAAGAGTTAAAAAGGCATAACAAGTTATTTAAAAATATCATACGATACACATTAGAACGGCAATTTATACGACATCGAAGTGTGATTATGTACGATCAGTCCTGCTTGTGTTTTGAATGCGGCCGCACGAGTTATATTCAATGCGTTTCTTTTCCGATTACATAAAATTATAAGAAAATCCAGTCCACATCAATCAGTGTAAATAATTCCTTGGCAAAGATGATAATCGTCGAGTGGAACTAGTTTGAGATTGTCTACATTTCATCCGCGCATTATTCCGCTCTCTTCGCGATAATAATTCCGCACGCAGCAAACCGCCGCAATTTATTTATTATAATCATGACGGCACATTAAATGTGCCATTAATAACATAATGCAGGCGATGATAATAATAAAGGCCGATGTTTTATTACACAATGTTTTCCACCTATGAATTAGTAATAATAATAATTTCTTATATAATAGCAAAGCGCTCTTAAATAAAGAATAGTCATATAAATATAACAAATTGTAAATAGGTAATAGTAATAATAAGTAAGAAAGTTTTTCAAAAATTTTATTTCATAACTGCTTATATTTCCTTAATTCTGTTACAAATGAAACTCTCTGTTGCGTGGTTCACACGAGACTAACTTACTTTATTCATACAAGAGGGCGCCACTATGAATATTTTTAAATACAATTTCAACACCCCACTATATTGCCTAAATATTCATATATTACATATTCCTATGTTGTACATAAATTTTGAATGTTTTGCCTCACATAAGCCTTTGGTCAAAAAATCTGCAGGCATATTTGATGTGAGCATATATACAATTTTAATGCTACCATTATTAACAGTATCTCGAATAAAATGATGCTTAGATCTACCATGAAACACAGGATTCACAGACAACTTCTGCGCACTTTGATTATCGTTATGCAACACCATTGGATCATTCACATTGGTTAACTCGCACAATAAATTCTTTAAATATGTACCTTTTTTGGCTGCTTCAGTAAGAGCCATGTACTACGCTTCTGTACTGGAAAGTGCAATTGTTTTCTGCTTTTTAATTTGCCACGATATAGCTGCATTTGCTAAATTAAAGACGTAACCGGTGTATGATGTCCTATTTTGTTTGTTATTTGCCCAATCCGCATCTGTAAAGCCTTGGACTTCTGATCCTGCCCGTTCATATCTTAAACAATGACTTATAGTACCCTCCAAATATCTTAAAATTCTTTCTGTGCATTTCCAATGCGATTCATCATAACATGCATTAAATTGGCTCATATAGCTCACGCTATATGAAATATCTGGTCGTGTAAGCACACTTAAATACATTAAAATACCTATTAGTTCTTGGTAAGGAAAATCTTCATTACATTTTGTATTGCTGGGTTTCAATTGCAATTTCAATTCCATAGGAGTCTTAACTAGTTTACAATCAACCATTTTAATCTTTTTCAGCAATTGATTCAAATAGTTTTTAGATTTAGTGTTATTTTCCCTTCTTTCCAATTCCTTTCTATTCTCATCCCTAAACATTGTTTTGCTTCTCCTAAATTTTTTAGTTTGAACTTGGAGGCTAAATCTTGTTTTAGGAACTTTAGTTCCGATAAGTCTTTTGAAAAAATGAAGAAATTATCCACGTATAGAGCTATTATTGTTAGCTTGTTTTCTTTACCTTTCATATATATACACGGTTCCAACTTTGATCTTTCGTAACCTATCTTATTAAGTACACTTTCAACTTTGTTATTCCAAGAACGAGAAGCTGGTTTCAAACCATATATAGCCTTTTCTAACTTGTGTGTCTTATTTTCATTTACTGCGAAGCCTTCTGGCTGCTCCATATATACTATTTCATCTAGGTCACCCTTCAAAAAGCTGTAGTTACGTCAAGATGTGTTATGGTCAAATCCAATTTGACTGCTAAAGCCATTAACATTCTCAAAGTTGAATGCCTCACAACAGGTGCGAAAGTTTCATCATAGTCAATTCCCTGTCTTTGAGTGAAGCCTCTCGTTACGAGTCTCGCTCTATAACGCACTTGGTTTTCACTATTATAGAACGAGACTTGTTTGGTTTTCACTACCGCACTTGGTTTTGAAAACCCACATGCAACTCACTACTTTTCCTCCTTGCGGTAATGCTGTAAGATCCCATGCCTCATTTTCCTTGAAAATTTCCATTTCTTCTTGCATCGTTCTCTTCCTCTGAGCCGCACCTAGCCTGAAACAGGCTTCTTCGACTTTTAATAGATCTGAGAGTATAGAATCTGCATTGCAGCACATGTATGTCACAAAATCAACACCTTTTCCCATTGGTTCGTCTTTCTTTTGGAATATGAACCATTACAGGGCTCCCAAAGATTCTGAAATCACTTACATCTGATTTCTGACCATGCCAAACTTCATAAGGAGTTTTTCCTTCTAAACCTGATACTATTGATCTGTTTCGCAAGTAAACCGCTGTATCTACAGCTTCAGCCCAAAATTTGGTTTTTAGTTCTGCATCAAATAATAAGCACCTCGCTTTCTCTACAATAGTTCTATTCATTCGTTCCAATAGACCATTTTGTTCAGGGGTTTGGGGGTTTGTTTTCTGATGAAATGGTATCATACCATTTCTTTTGAGTAATTTTTCCATTTCATTATTGCAAAAGTCACCACCATCGTCTGATCTTATTTTCTTTATTCTGTAGACTTTCTGGTATTCCACCATTGATTGGAACTCTTTAAATTTGGTTGATAACTTCATCCTTTGTCTTCAGAAAATACACAAATGTCATACGACTGTAATCATCCTCAAGCAACACAAAATACCTGGAACCTCCCAAGGACATAATTTGCATTGGACCGCACACATCACTGTGATTTCTGTCAGCCCTTGTTCCTTTGTGTTTGAGAGGCAGTCTCGGCTGTTTGGCTTCACAGCAAACTACACACTGTTTTTTCTGACTTTCTTTATATTGAATTTCCTTAACCACTCCACCTTGCAACCTTTTAAGATCTGCATAATTGATATGTCCATATCTGCGATGTCACACTTCACTTGTGACTACTGCTGTACTCAGCAGACTACTTTCACACTTAGTCGGACTTGCAATATTTAACTTATAAAAATTTTCAATTAAATCGGCTGTTGCAACCAATTCACTATTTTGATTAAAATTTTTGCAACCATCTGCTTCAAACTGCACACTGTTACCATTCTTGATTGGTTGACTAACTGACAGTAAGTTTGTCGTTAGCTCTGGTACACACATTGCACGTTGAATTGTCACTGTATGTTTGTCTTTTCCAACCACTGTTGTAATATTAACTTGTCCTGTACATTCAATTGGAAGTTTACTTCTATTTGCTACCATAATTACGAAGCCAGTTTCTGTTTACAGTTAAATGAACATTCGCGCCCGAGTCTACATACTAATAATTTTTATTAAACGGTCCACTTAAAAATACCGCACTGAACGCATGCTCCTTTTTATTATTATTTGTTTTTAAAGAGTTTACATCGGAAATATTTCACATCTTTGACATTTCGCTGGCGAATGCACTGCCTGTCTTACCGACTTCCGGCTCTATGTCCAGCAACTTTGTTTTTATACTCTCAGCCATTATTGCAATTCCTGAATGTTCGATCGCCATGATCATCGGCGAATATCTTTCAGGCAATCCGGCTAATAATAGAGATCCTACCCACTCATCATCTATTTGAAATCCTGTTCCTTTCAATATCTGCGCTGTGTCAACCATTTGATTTACGTACGACCCCATTGAATTACAATTCTCCAGCCTTATTGAAATAAGAGCTTGCAGTAATCCAATTTTCCCTGTAAAACCCGAGTCGTCAAATAGAATAATAAAAACGAGGTTAAATTCCTTTCTTCACTGTTTTTATTTAAGCACTAAATGTACATTTCGGACACTATGTGTCCATTATCAATAGTTGATTAATTAAATAAAAACAGTGAAGAAAGGAATTTAACCTCGTTTTTATTATTAATATAATCTTCACAAAACTCAAGAACACATACATCAAATAGATTTTTCAGTTTATTGCAAACTTCTTTCGTGATCTTTGTCTCGTTTATGCAGTGGCGTATTCAGGGGGGGTAATTGGGTAATTACCCCCCCTAAGAATTATTTATTCGCTTATTTTGTTTATTCTTAAAAATTACTAATATTTCAAACAAACAAGTTAACTGTTGGTAATTCTAGTCAGCGATCTATGACAGTGCATTTTTCCATGTACACAAATTAAAATTATCTGCGCAAGCACCGTTAGAAAAGTGAAGACTTCCTTTGCACGGGGGGTTCCCCTTTCTAATAATACCCGACATATATTGATACTATTCGACTCTTTGGTATCGTAAATCGTTACATTGTTTTACATTAAAAGAGCGCGATTCACATTTCTTAGTTTAATTTATAATATTTCTTGTCTTACTTGGTTTAAATGTAAAAGATAGAAACCGAAACTGTTTACACGTCGCATGTAAATCCTAAATTTTTAGTGATTGCTGATAAATTACCAATTTATTATAATTCGATCAATTATACATAAGGTATTTTTTTGATTTTAGGAATAATATATGCATTCTTTTAAGTTAATTTATTCCTGATTTTTGTTGTAATTAAATTAGTAAATGAAAATTGATAATCTACGTTGGATTCATTTGTTCAGAAAATTAAAAAAACACGATTTTTCAACAAATAAAGATCGATCTATGTCAACAGTCAATTTAAATCATCCATCTACATCTTCATTGACACTTAGCAGTAGAAATCTTCACTAGGTTGTTCCCATCATTAGAAAAAGAAGCATACAACATGTACATATAGTAATGTTGAAATTTACATTCATATAGTTAAATTTAGTAATGTTAATGAAATTGAGAAATTTCGAATTTTAAATTGTAAAAGATACTTTTGTTTTACCCTATTCTGTACATAAAAAGGAGGAAGGATATTAAATATTACTTGTCTGGAAAACATTTTAGACAATTTAATTGGTTAATCCTTTCTAATCATTTAAACAGATTCTTTTGCAAATATTGCTTCTTTTTTACAAAATTTGGTGGGTTGCACCAACAAGTGCCATTGCAAAAATAAGTATCTCAGACAGTATCTCAATATTCTAAATTATCAGGTAAAAATGTTGTGTTATAAAAATATTACCATAAAAATTCAATTGTTTATGCGAAATTGTTTTATAAAATCACGAGATATAAGAAATAAATTAAATATGGAAAGACTTCGACAAATTGAAGAAAATAGACATAGATTAAAACCAATAATCACAAGTATCATATTTAGGGGAAACAAAATATTCCCTTACGAGATCATCGTGCTGCTGGTTCTCTCTTAAATACAAAATCTATTACAAACGAGGGAAATTTTTGTGAAATTCTACATTTCGAATTACATCTGGTGACAACTTTAAAAAATCATTTGGAAAACCATTAAACATATTTCACAAATGTCTCTTGAAATACAGTGACTTTGAGTAAATAGAATAAATAAAATGAATCTTGCTCTAATAACTTTATAAATAACACTATTGATGTTTTATCCAACAAGGGGAAAAATACTGCCACATCTTTTAAACAATTTATAATGATGCAGTCAATATTTTAAACGAATTACAAATTTAAATGACAAAACCGCGAATTACCAAATGCCAGAGGAATAGACCAAACCTGGATAAACCTATTATAGCAGATTATTTTTATTTATCTTTTTCCCTTTTATCCATTATGGGTGTCAGACTTATTTTCTACAATATGTCTCAGTTAACTTCGTTTACACTTCTTTACCACTGTTGCGTAGCTTGTGCTATTTTCTTATTTCTTTCCATTCTATTCCTTTTCTTTCCGCTGCTTGATGCTTGATGTACTTGCTCGTTTCAACCCTTGGTCTTCCTAATTCCCTCTATCTTTCTTAGGTATCTCATTTCCATTGCATTGGTATTTTTGTTATTACTCTCTGTGGTTACTCACGATTCACTACTATAGTCCATCCATTGGATCTTCCGTCCTACGTCACAAACTATCGCTTCAAAAAACGAAAGTTTTACAGTGCGTTCTTTTTCTAACGCATTTGGTTTACTTTATCAGACTGAATGTTTTTGTGTCGTTTCTCGAAGCGATATTTTGTGACGTAGGACGGAACATCCAACGGATGGACTATATATAGCAGTTAATGTCTTTTATATACTTCTGTTTTTATTGTTTTTCAAATCTCTTTTTTCTCTAAGAATGTTTTCTTTATTGTGTTGTAGATCATTCCTGCTTTGCCTAGTTTTTCATCTTTTTCTGATTCTATCTTCCCTGTTTCCTCTATTGTTGATCCCAGGTATTTAACCCTATTTTGTGATTGCTCTCATTTGATGATATTATATTTATCTTTTCCAGCTTTTTTTTGAATATTTCCAGGTTTTCTTCTGAATCTGCTATTAATGTTATGTCGTCGGCAAACATTAATACATATTTGCATTTTTAATAGTTTTTAATATTTCTATATCCTATCTTTGTGCTTTCGGCTCTTTGTTTGCTATTTCTTATTGCTTCGTCATTAAGTGATGCAAATAGTAACGGGGTTAATATACATCCTTGTCTCAGTCCTGTTTTGGTCTTGAACTCCTCTGATTATTTATTTCCTATTCTTACTTTATTTTTGTTATTTCTTTATTATATTTATAATGCTTTTTTATCCTTCTTGTCTCGAGTATATGCCATATGTCCTCTCTTCTTACCCTGTAATACGCTTTTTTAGGTTGATGAAGCATATGTGTAAATCTTTTCCCTTTTTAATCATCTTTTCTGTTAATTGTCTCATTATGTATATTAAATCTTGTTTGCTTCTATTTTTCTGAATCCGTGTTGTTCTTCTCCCAGCTGTTGATCTAATGTTCCTCTTATTCTTGCTTCTATTAACTTAGTAAAAATTTTCCCTGGTTTGATTGTGAGTGTAATACCTCTGTAGTTATCATATATTTTTGTGTCTCCTTTTTGTGTACGGATATTATAATTCCCTTGTTCCATTCCTCGGGTATCTTGTGATTTTTAATAATGTCATTTACTATTTCCAAGAATTCTTCCTTCCCCTTTCCCCATATATTTCATTATTTCGGCTGTGATGTCATCTATACATGGAGATTTTCCTAGTTTTATTTTTTTGATTGCTGCCTCCAGTTCTTCGATTCTTATTTCGTTGATTCCTCCATTTGTTTCACCTTCTATATCTCCGTGCTGGTCTGTTTTGGTTATTTCATTAAAGAATTCTTTCCATCTTTCTAATATCTTCTTTTCTTCTGTTATTATATTTACGTTTTTATCTTTTATACTTGGCTGAGTTAATGTATTTTAATTGCTCATTTGTTTAATTGTGCTGTTAAACATCTTTTTGTTTTCTGTGAACGTTTCTTTCAGTTTATTAACGAACTGCTCCCAGGATTGCTTTTTTGCTATCTTGAATTTTTGTTCCACATTTTTATTTGCTATTATATATCTTCTATAATCTTATTCTTTCCTTGTTTCCTTGTTTAAGATTTCCAATTCTCTTCTTTTGTTTTTACAAATTGTTTTACCTCTTCTGACTATCACCTGTTTTTCTTCCTCTGTTTGTTTGATATAGTGATTGTTTCACATCTTTCTTGGGCTGCTTCACTTATGATTTCTTTGATCTTTTTCTTTTCTCCTTCTATTTTGTCTTTTTCTCTATTTTTGATTGGTATTCATTCCTAGTTTCTTTCTTTTCAATTTTTGGCTTTATGTGTTTTTTATTATTGTTTTCGACTTCGTATACTTCAAGTTTTCAGCGTCTGTGTTAATTTATGTTTTTACCAAGTAGTGGTCGCTCCCTATTTCAGCTTGTCTTATTACTTTAACATCTTTCACCTTTTCCATTCTTCTGCGTCTATTAAGGAGTAGTCTTTTATTTCTCTTTTCTTAGTCTAACTTCTCTAGTGTGTTTATGTATGTATTTGAATTTTGTGTTTGTCACAATGAGGTTGTTTGATATACATAATTCTATAATTGTTTTTCCATTTTCGTTTCTGTTCTCATCTCCATACTTTCCCCTGTATATTTTTTGCTCTCTCTCTTCTTTTAGTTTTTTGTCATTTCTCTCATGGAGTCTTTAAACATGCTCTTTAATTCCTCCATTATCACATCGTTCTTAGATATATTTAGATTTTCCTTCTCCGTGAGTTTTTTTTCTGTTTTCATCTTCCTTTGTTTTATTTTTGTATCCTGTTGTTATGACAACGTTTTGTTTCACTGCTTCGTTTTTCTATCTTTTTCTATT
Source organism: Ontholestes murinus (assembly GCA_963969525.1). Lineage (NCBI taxonomy): Eukaryota > Metazoa > Arthropoda > Insecta > Coleoptera > Staphylinidae > Ontholestes > Ontholestes murinus. The sequence goes on from OZ018387.1 coordinate 76,823,232, forward strand.
CTCCATTGCTCATTTGGAATCCTTGGAATCTATAATTAGGGCTGTCGATATCTCTTTCTCTTTTTGTACTCATTTGTTTCTTTATTTCCCACTTCCTTTTAGTTTTATATATTTTAACACTACTTATTTACTTTTTTATGGACTTTTGCATGTACGTGGTTCGCTGTTTGAAGTTCCTCTGAACTGAACAGAGGATTATTATCGAATTAATATATATTTACCTCTCCTGAATAATATTATTACAGATCTGCAATACAGATTTAATAAAGACACGATGAATTTGTTCAAATTTAACACAACAATACCTAGTGTTTTATTGATAACAAACTGGCGAAGATTTAGATGTCACTTAAAAATCTGTTGCAACATATTTAAATAAAATTTTACCTGAAAACGTAACATGTGCAATAGCAATTAAGTCTGAATTGGCATTTTGGAAATTACAATGGCAAAAGAAAAAGAAAATCAAAGAACAATTACCAGAAAATGCTTTAGATGTATACAGAAAATATGACCCGAATATTTACTGAACATAAAAATAATTTTACAAATATTATGTACTCTTCCTGTTAGCGTTGCTTCTGCAGAAAGAAGTTTTTCTGCACTGAAAAGATTCAAATGGTGGCTGCGAGCCACTATGTCTCAAAAAAGTCTAACCGAGTTAGCTGTATTACATATTCATTGATATATGGATATTAATATTGACAATATTATTAAAAAGCAAAGAAAATCGTTTTTTTAATAAATTTAGTTACAAAAATCTGTTTCAAATTTTACAAAATATATTATTATGATTTTATATGTGCTATATTTATTTCGGGTGCGATATTATTTTGTTTATATTTAAAAATAATAGAATTATATTTTATTTATTTATGGAATATAAAAATATTTTCATTTTTTCAAATTACCCCCCCTAAACCAGTTGACTGGAAACGCCCTTGCGTTTATGTGAACAAATAACGGCGTCTCAAAAATTAGGATTAGTTTAGCTCTCGCCATCTTGTCCTTTCTCGCGTCTGTTTCCGAGCCATCAATGCACTTGTTTAAACCTTCCAGTATTAAAAAGTTCTCTGCCGCAAAGGCCCACTCATTGTAATTATCACGACCCCGCAACTTTTGAATGTTCGCTAAGTAACTTGCCATTTTTCAGCATCAACTTTACACTTCACTATACGAGCCTTTGCTATGGGCCTGTTACAAATGAAACTTTCTGTTGGGTAGTTCACACGAGAACAACTAACTTACTTTATTCATACAAGTATATTACAGAGGGCGCCACTATGAATATTTTTAAATATAATTTCAACAAATTCTGCACTGAATTAAAAACACTATTCTTTAACTACAAATAATGATTGTAAAAAATTACAATTACAATTATAAAGACAGTTATATAAATCTAAACAATACAACATAACTAGAGTTTTGACGTTTTGACGTTTATCAAGTAAATTATAATAATAAAATATATAAGTCCTTTACGTTGTATATTTCATTATTGTGTCAGTTGCCGTACATATCTGAGTAAGTTATTTATATTTCATTATATTTATTTTAGTAAACGTTTTTATTTATGTTTAAAATCAATTTTATAATAAAGCTGTACTGAAGAGATTGAAATATCGAAACACGTGTCTATTTACAGATTTACAATTATGAATTATTTTTTTAAGTGCATGATTTTTGAAAAAAAATGTGGATAAAGTAAGATGATGGTCATCTTATTTCTAAATAATCATGCATCTATATATAGGCTTTATTATATTAATTTGATTCGATTTATTATAAACAGTGCTTTAAGGATAATAAATTATATAGAATTATATGGGCGCGAAAAACTGTATAGAAACTACTATGGTGGCCTTTTAAAAATATATTATTTTAAGTGTACACTGGGTTGCATACAGTTGTATTCACAAATATATCTTCTAAGTTTTATTTTAATAAATTAACTGAATTATATAATGGTAATATTTATTAATAATAAAAATGGGAAGAATAGTTTTATTTAAATGATCAGCACCCTTTGGCATGAATGGTGATTTAGAGTGACGGTGGCGGTGGGTTTATAGTAACACGTAAATATAAAAATCATAGGACGGAAGAACCACGTGGTCGAAAGCCAATTAACACTAATCTACTGCGCCCCTAGTTTTTCAATTCTTTTTTATGCAAAACATGTAGTATATATTTTTTGTCCATAATTAATTTTGTAAATTTCTCGATTTTTTAACGAATGATTTTCTATGTGGCCTATTTATACAGCTTTAGAATCTCCAGAATAGATCTCATATGTACCATATCTTTGTTTCCTTACCTTTATGAGAATTCGTAATTAGAATTGAAATTCCATTAGGGTAGAGGGATTGATACACAAATATTCGCACCTGATTCTGCAGATTGGAGAAGACAGGAGGCAAGTGAGGTGCAGGTAAGCAATCTAGGATCTTCCAACGGCATGCGCCAAGTAGGGGCTAAATAATTAATAGTAGCCACTAGGAAATTAAATGCATTTCTATATTCTAGTAGCTCTACCAAAAGAGGAGATCCAAAGAGAAACAAAAAGAGAATAAGTTGAACCAGCTTACAAATCTCTTTAAATTCCACGAAAAAGGTACGTAGAGACAGTCAACCTTCAATCTGTAAAGCTACACTTAATAAGATACGAACCTCTTAGAAACAAGCATTGATTGCTAAAACATTGCAGGAGCAAGTTGCTATTTTGTCTTAAGTTATTAATATCTACCCGGTCAGCCCCTGAAATAAGATCAGATAACAAAGCCCTTGGCTGATCAAAACAGGGAATTGTTTTATAATCGGTGGTGTGTGTTTTACACCGAAGCAAAACTAGAAGATTCACTAGTAATAGTAGCGTAGCAAAAATGGGAATTGCCGATTCAGGTTCAAGTTTTAACTTATCAAACTAAACATAAGAAAGTAAATTCCCGAAGAGATTATCCAAGCAGGCAACAAAACGCTGTTGATAGAAAAGAGGAAACTTTATATGATAGCAGTTCAATTACAAGCTCCTTAATGGAAATACTAAGTTTGAGTACATTATTCTATGAAACATTGCTAGGAGGCTGTTCAAACTTCTCTAAAGTAAAGAAAATACCCTTGTCATGATTCAGTAGCTTTCTAACATGGTGAATAAAATATGCGGAAGAGAAAATCACATATTTAGATCCTTTAATATGAAGATCATACTTATGCCTAAAATTTTGTACAGCAGATTTAACAGTAAAATGTTTTAAAGAGAAGAAGAAAATTTTGTACAGCAGATTTAACAGTAAAATGTTTTAAAGAGAAGATGTCTTCTTAATTAATTTAACTGTTAATTTTTCCACCAATAAGTGACGCCACACCTATTTACTTTCTCTGTCGGATACTAATTTATACATCTCAATAGATGTATAAACTAAAAGTAGTCACTTGAAGAAAATAGAATGTATTGAATTGAACATAAGCAAACATATTCGTAACGGGCATCCTATCCTGATTACTGGTGAATATTTCATAAACTACTACGAGCAACTTCCTGATAAGAACGGATTCATAAATCTAAGAAAAACCAATAATAATGTATTCCAAAAAACTTTATTGAAGAAACTATAAAGAGTTGAAAATCGGTGATCCAATGGCAAGCAGAGATCAATAGCATTGCAACGTAAGTAGAAAACTCTCATCTCCTCACATAAAAACGCATGTTCCTACAATTCTGTAAAGGATAAATTCGCGAATTCATGGTTTAATAAGGATGAAATAAAAAACAAGGCTACAACTAGGAAACTAACTAAATTTACTACATATAGCTTCACTGGGAGAAATCTTATTGAAACTTTTATGAACAAATAGAGTCCACAATTATAACCACAAGGTTAAAAAGCATATACTCCAAAGATCCAAAGCAACAAGCTGAAATAAAGAAGAGGAAAAGAAGAGTAAGTAAGACAATATTGGCATTTAATAATTGTCATTTTTCATAGTCTATCCAGCCTAACTTATTTGGCGGCTAGATATTATTCTTCAACATTAGATCACTTTCTTTAGAGCATGCATAGCTTTCTGTTATGATAGTTGAACTGGAAGAAACATGAGGTAATATTTATATTAAAACTAGATAATGAAGACTAAAGCCATGCTAAGTAATTTAGACTAATATTTTTTGATAAAAACATCGAAGACTCGTTGTAATCTCTATATTATGGATTTGATTTTTTAAATAGAATTCCTTCGCCTAAATAAACATGCGTACATTCTAGAAACTACGAAGAAGGACCGTTAATACTGAAACCCGAAGTAATATATGCTGTAAACAAGCTAAAAATAGGAAATGCCCCAGACAGGACGATATACCGATAGAAGTATTGAAAAATGCGTTCAGAACCCGAGAGGCTCTATTTATTTGCCTTGAACATCGCTGTCTGTTTTATAGACTATGAGAATGCCTTCGACAGTGCTCGACATGCAAAGCTCATAGAAATACTACAGGAAATCGGTATAGACATAAGACATTCGAATTATTAAAAAGTTATATTGGCATCAAACAGCCAAGACAGGAGACAACAAAACTGGCGAAGTGAATATCCAGCGATGAGTGAGACAAGGGTGCATATAATCTCTATTACTATTTAATATTTAATTGATTAATGATTGAGGCGTTAACTTCGTGATACATCGTTTACTTTATTGATATCAACAAAGTAAACGTTTGTTTAATATTTAATACTTATTCGGACGCAATATTTAAAAAGGCAACAACTAATAAGTAATGGGGTGTAAAAGTGAGTGGCGAATTAATAAATAACATCAGATATGCCGATAACACCGCAATTATAGCAGATAGCATAGATCGACTTCAACAATTACTGGATATTATCAATGAAGAGGGACAAGAAATGAGATTAAACAAAAAGGTAAGCAAAATAAAATTAATGATCTTCGATCGACAGCCCTGAAATGTAGAATTACAGTTAAAGGAACAGCACATTGAAAGGAGTAATTATTTCAATTATTTAGATACAGATAAAGAAATTACACGACGTATAGAACTGGCACGAACTAGATACACTAGGATGAAAACACTTCTCTGTAACCACTCTCTAAACCTAAAACTCAGACAGAGAATGATCAAATGTTACATCTGGTCAATTTTATTTTATAACATAGAAATGTTGACAAAAATTGAACCGTTTAGCACTTTTGAAATGTGGATTCATCGGCGACTAGAGCAAATATAGATCGGGAGCTCATAACGGTAGGAAGCAATCATCCTGGTTGAAGAATATCAAAGAGTGGACTGGTATTTATTGTGCAGAACAACTATTCCGACTGGAGGAACGTTAGGGGGATGAGACAGGGCACATAGAAGAGGATTTTTTTTAGAAAACTCAACTAAATTTGCACTACACTATGTGATGATCCATATCCAGGAGGCACTAACAAATAAAATGTGTTTGTTAAGCATATGAACTTTCATCAAGTTCTAATGTCATTAATAATAGCAAATTATTTGATATGATAATAGGAATTATTTGATATGATTACTAAATTGAAACCTAGTAATAGCTGAGTTCCTGATAAAATTCCTAATAATTTTCTTATAATATTGGATTGATGAGGCTTTTACTTGGTGAAATTCCATTATATAGGTGATAAATAAAACACTTGGGTTTTGAGAATTTACACAATTTAATGTCGATGCACTGCGACAATTGTTTCGCCACACAGTGGCTTCATCAGGTAGATGTGGCGAAACAATTGTCGCAGTGCATCGACGTTAAATTGTGTAAATTCTCAAAACCCAAGTGTTTTATTTATTACCTATGTTCTTATAAATATTTTAATTTCCTATGTGGCCCTATTTTTGACTTATTCCCAAAGTTATTAAGACTGGGTAGTTTCCCTTCTAAGAGATAATTTCACTCCTATTTTAAAGCACGTGATCGTCGACTGGTTAATAATTCTAGAGGTATTTGCATTTAGCCTGCCATCCTAAAGCTATTACTAAAGAAATTTCATGTATATTTACCTCGAGTTCTCCAAAGCATTGGATAGTCATAAAATAATCACACACAACTTCTGAAGAAGTTACAGAATTTTGGATTTTGTGATGAATCTATTTCCTGGTTAAGGTAATTTCTTTTCCTTGTAAATAAATTTAAGGCTACACCTAATTCTCTAAGAATAAGGATTTAACAAGAACACTACTGTGTAGCTATATTATTCACCTTGTTTATTAACAATATACGTGCTTTTATAAAATTTTGGATGTATGTTAATAGCATTAAAATATTTAAAACCTTTGATTCTGGTGTCATTTAAACGAAATGACTCAATATTTGAGAGTGTTTTTCATTGTCTTTTTGTAGAAATAAACATTTTATTTAACATGCATATTTACTCCTCTCTACGGATTTGCAGGGTAAAACGAAGTAATTTTTGATTCGGAATCATGTTTTTACCCATATATGCTAAATGTCTGTAATACTGCCATGAGGAAATTGATTTCAGTATGGCATATTGTAAGGACTTATTTTATGCGCTTATATGCTGTATCTCCCTCCTGATTCTCCCATTTGGACGACATATAGGATTAGAGATGCAGACGTGCTTGAACGTATACCAAATATATTTTTCAGATGTATGGAGTTCAAGAGTGGTAGGGTGCATATTTGGATAATATCGTATATTTAAAGTTTTCTAAATTGGCCAGACAGTGACCAACTTTTAATGTATCTCTTTAGTTTTCATTTAATCCCAGTTACCTTATATTTAGGCTTTGCGCATATTGAGCAACATTTGCTTCCAATTTTAATCCAATTAATATAATGATAAGAATATGTAATAAATATACATACCTCGTTTAATATTTTTGCAAAGATCTAATAATCCCACCTAAATGTGCAAAATCTGGCATCCTATTTTTTTTAAAGATAATATATTCTATAAGAAACCGCATCTCCTAAAGCGAATACAAAGGTATTCACGGATGAAGTAATAAATAGGTTAGGGACAAAAATCTAGACTCAACTGGAAAAACTCTCACACAACTACACTTATATCTAAGCAACTTGATACACCAAATAGTGTGAAATCAGAACAATTATCCTACCTACAAAATGACTCGAATATGAAAAGAAAAATCAAAAATTAAAATGAAAAATTCGGACGACTTTCGAACTCATACCAAAAAATATTACCAATTAAATGACACTACACAAGTATATAACATCTTAGATAAATTACTAGATCAAAACACCATGAACGCGCAGCAGGTTCGGCGACTTACGTAATAGTAAAATACTAAAGAATGGTAACCATAAGAACAAATAGATTAATTTGTGAAAAATTCACATCACTTCCTAACAATAGTTAAAAACATCCACCTAAATCCAGAAGACACTCATCAGTTTTGACGTAAAATCATTATTCATACAAATACCGATACAGAAGCTCTTAATATTATCAAGAAGAAATACAAACCACCCGCAGACATCATGGACCTCGCTAAACACTGTTTATCTTTCTTTCAGAGGTCAAAAATACAAACTAACAAAAGAGGTTCCAATGGAATCAACACTCTCTCCAATAGTAGCAAACCTATTAATGGAACACTTTGAGACAGTAGCCTTACGCCCATGCAAACTAAAACCCAAGCTTAGGCTCACATATGTAGATGATACTTTTGTGATATGGCCTCACGGAAAAGATAAAGTCAACGAGTTCCCAAACCATCTCAACAACATCCATCCAAGAATCCAATTTACCATGAAATAGAAAATGAAGGAAAACACCCATTTTGAAATATACTGGTAACAAAAAAATCAAAAGGCCAACTAGGATACACAATATAGAGAAAGAATGTTACCTAAATGCCCAATTCAATTATCACCCGGCAAACCACATATAAAGAAACCACAGCAAAATTCTATGAAAATATTCTACGAAAACTCAATAACAACTTTCAAACCACATATATGTATCAAGAGCCTTCTACGTTCCCCCAAGGACCGCATCCCACTGGAAACCAGGGAGTATACAGCCCACTATGTAGGGTTTGCTATCAAATTTACATCGGCCGAATCAATCGAAAAATCAGTGCCCGAAGAAAGAAGCATATCTTGGCAGTCAAGAAACATGAGAACAATTTTTCTATTTTTCAACAGTTTCCGATCATAGAATAAATTTCCAAGAGGCAAAAATGACCATACCGATCAACAATTACCGAGAATGGATTATTAAAGAAGCAATATAAATCGAAAAGATCATTTAACAGGAACAAAAGGGACGACAGCTCCAGATTACCACCAATCTGAAATAAGCTAATTTCAACAAAATTGTTTAATTATTTTGTGATATACACTACAAAATGTTTTAACACAAGTTAAATAACCAAGGTGAAGTAGGGTGATGCCCAAATAAAGATCAAGGAAGACACATAATTTTGTATCATTAATATTTACAACATTCACTTTCATAAATGAAAATAGACACTGAATGTGCATTTTTTTTCGACGAAGTTTGCGAAAAAGGTCTCTGCGGATTTAGGTATATTTATATAAATAATAATTTCTCTTATTCAATACTAAATCTTTACAAATTGATTACGTTATTGAATTTAAAATGAAAACCTAATTGAACGAAAAATAATTCAGGCACCGTCTGCCAGTTAATTCTACTTGGACAACAATGATCCAGACTTGTTTCATCTGAAGAGTGTTTGCACAACCAGTTGTGGCTTTCCACTCGGCCACTTGGGCGTTGGGTAAATAAAATGGACGTTTTTAATTGGAATATTTGGATATTCTGCTAACGTGTGTCTTGGCAAACAAAACTAGATTACCAGACTGGTCATTGTGTACACACTCTTGACTGCGGCAGGTAAATGACATTACTTATTTTTATTTAATTAACTCTTTATGTAGACATGTTATTTTTTTGCTATTATTAAAGTCTAAATTAAAACTTATAGTTTAGGTAATCTTGTTGCGTTCCGAGAAAAAAATAAATAATTAAATTGTTAAGAAATTAAATTATATGGTATAATGAATTTTCCACTGCGCATGAAAAATGGATCCAGCTGTAAAATTATACCTGTTCAAACAATTAATAAGTTTGTTACTTCTGTTAACATTAATATATAGAAGAAGTTGACGCATTTGGTTTTCCGCAAGGTTTTTGTGTTGGTAAACCTACTTTTTTCTATACTCAGTTTGCAGATGATAATACTCTTCCAATTTCTGAATTCTATGCGTAATATGAACTTAAAAACAAATATAAATATTTCTTAAACAATAAAATTTATGAAAATAATCTCGATTTAGGGACGTAACGGTATGTGATTAGATCGTAATTCATTTACGCAATACCACTTTTGTATCTGAAAATACTTTTAAGACGTTATTGTCCCAAATAAAACGTTCCATAAAACTAACGCTTTTATTATTTTGGAGAGAATGGCTTGTTACGAGATGATGTGATGTGGATTATGGGAGGATACTGGTGAAAGAGGTATGGTAAACTTGCGTAGTTATATGGGAATGTAAGTGGAGAATAGAGTATAAGAGAGCGCATAAAAAGTGGAGTTATTTTAGAATGTAGTGAATGTTAGTGGTTAGGGCATACAGTAAATGTAGCGGCTTTGATAATAGAGACGTGGAAGAATGTGAAAATTCATGAAAGGCAGTGATGTACCGGAAGAAGTGAATGGCATGTATAGAAGGTGGCAAGTGCATGGAAAGTTGCCAAGGTATTTAAGTAATAGTCAACTCAGAAGGGAGGAAATTGTCGCCTTGGCAAGAGATAGATGTGGGTCAGAGAAGAGAGAAATGAAAAGCTGGTTTTGAAAAAATTGTGGAAAATGTGTATTGCACGTGGGAAGGATACTTGGAGACATTTGGCAAAGGAGTGCAAAGGAGTGTGTCAGGAATTCGCGGAACGAAACAAGAATATGATTGAAGGGATAAAAGGAGGTAGTGCCGGGATTTTGTGACAGGAAAAATAAGAAAGAAGGAAATTAATTTATTATTATTATATCATTGGCATACAATAAAGGTCTTTTCTAGGAAGCGGAGAGTCAGATTATACCAAAGTAACCATTATACGATAAAGTTTTTATACCGACAATTTTAATATTTCCCTACCTTTTTCGAGTAGTTCGGTTTCAACACAAGACTTGTAATTCGATTCGAATATTTACGTCTGAGAGTTGTTAATGTTCTTCATGACATTTATGTTAGTATACATTTAATTAAACTCGTTGATACTTAAATAATTTGATTGTGCTATTTACTACAATTGTTTTAGTTCACTGAGAGTATGCGAGGGTAGGGTCATATGGGTGATTTTTCTGTTAAATAATTCAACATTCTCTAAGAAGTTCAGTTTCTTTCCATTTTCTGACATGTATAGTATTTGACAATTGGACTTGGGCCCTTTTTACTTTCCCTATATAGTATATATATATAGAGAAAGTATTGTTTTCTTGAATTTTTTTTGATTTTTTTTTTCTTTTAGATAATTGGAGTATGCTGAATTTGTTCTTCATTTTTCCTTTTTTTATGTACGTATGATTTTGGGCAGTATTTATAGGTGAATAAATATACTCCACAAAATTTTCCAACTTTTTTTGACCAGAAACCTTCTTCTCACAATCTTCTTTTGGTATTGGTAATAAAATTTCTTTCCTGTTGTAACTAATTTCAGATATTTTATTGTAATCGTTTTGATAAGATGAATTTAATAACAAAAATGCATTGTGAATCTTTTGACTGAGCTTTCGCCTGTCCAAGACGATCCTTCAGAGTCCCAGCTATCTCGACCAACTTCATTGTACGGTCATTCAAAATTATGTTGTGGAATTTTTTATGTTTTCGTCTGTAACACTTCTTTTGGACCCCTACTGCGCTTCATCATCTTCGTTTCCAATATGGCCTGTGCGGAATTTAGCAAATCACTTACGAATAGTTGCTTCCACTGGGGCAGAGTCCGGATAACACTTATTAAGCCAAGTTCTTGTTGCAGTACTAAAAAAAATACATCCCATATTTACATATAATTACTATATTATTATTAATTTTTTCTTCTTATTCGTTTTCTTTTTTCTACCGATTTTCTTAGCCGCCTGCCTCAGTCCCACTTCTTCTTCTTTTCTTCATCTTGTTGCAGTACTATTTTCTCCCATCAAAAAGCAGTGTTTCATTAACCCATCGAAATAAAGGTCCGAATAGAAAAAGCCAGGACATCTTTTATCAAATTAAAGATGTTTTATGCAGCCGCGACCTACCATTAAAACTAAAGATGAGAATGGTTTGCTGTTATGTCTTACCAGTATTACTTTACAGAATGGAGACATGGACACTCACGGAAGCTACATTAAGAAGAATAAACGCCTTCGAGATGTAAGTATATCGGCGTTTATTGAGAACCAGCTAAGTGTATAGAGTCACTAACAACCGAGTCCTCGATATAACGAACAAAGAACTAGAATTAGTAAAAACCGTTAAGAGAAGAAGCTTGAATATTTTGGTCACGTTGTGCGACACCCGGAAAATATGAACTATTGCATTTAATTATAGAAGGAAAAATCGAAGGTAAACATGGACGGGCGCAAGAAGAACTTCTTGGTTGAAAAACTTAAGGAAATAGTACGAGAAGACTACAATAGAAGCTAAAAAAATATTTCTTGAAAGACCAATTAATTTTAAAACTTGTCTGTATCTTAATAATATTTGATATCTTTTACGGTTTTTGCACAAAAAAATAAAATATGAATATAGTATGCAAATTTGCACTCATTAATAAGTAAATCAACTTATTCAATTGAATAAAAATTAAATAATATTAATTGATACAATAAATCAAAACAACATCTAACACTTTTTAAACAATTTTCTTCGCAAAATCCTAATACAAGCAAGAAATCTGTTTGCTGCAAATTTGAATATTTATGAACTATAATAAAGTTAACAGTAAATGATTTAAAGACACTTAGTAATTATTATTTTACATAATTTACATTTTTTAAACAAAGACGGCCACGAAACACTTATATTTTCGCTTTGATGGAAAACTAGATTTTGTTTTTACTAGATAAAAAAATATATTTTATTTTTTTGTGCAAAAACCGTACAAGATATCAAATTTTATTAAGAGATAAAAAAGTTTTAAAATCAAATTATCTTTTAAGCAGTATTTTTTAGTTTTTATTGGATGCGCTAATAAAAAAAATATTTTAGTTTTTAAGTGGTGGTACTACTGTTTTCTACATTTCCTGTTAATCACTAACGTCCATAATAACTTAAATGATGTATTATACTAAGGTAGTTATTATTAATTAATTTCATTCAAATCGAATAAAGCGTTCAATTGTTTTTAACAAAAGAAATAAAAAATTTTGAAAATTCCGGCTTAACCGTAAATTTTTGGATATAGATAAGTTGAGTTAAATCATCATATGACCCCAGGAAGCTATGGTCCAGCCAGCGCATTAACGGGACACCCTGTATAAAAGGATGTAAATATAAAATAGAATAAAATAAAATGGTGATGTGGCCATCATTGTAGTTTCCCTATATTTTACTAGAAAACTATGAGGTTTACGCAAAAATGTCATTCTTAATAATTTGTTCTTTTTTTAATTCTCTACAATTATTTGTTATATAAATTTTACGTAACTCCAATAGTTTATTAGCAATTGGCAAAAAATGTCAAAATTTTCAATTTTTATTTTTTTTCTCGAAAGTTAAGAATTTTATAAAAAACATATTCGAATAAAACTTGTTCAGTTTTTCATTCTCTTTAACTTTGGTTTGAACAGTTTTTTTTAATTTTTTCATATTTAGAAAAATATCACGAAGAAACAAAAAAACGCCTCAAGTAAACATCCACTTCCGGTTTATGAATGTTCACCAAAAGCTTTTCAGTTCTAGTTTTTAACGATAAAACCTTAAGTCTAAAGTTTCATCTCAAACAGATTATTCGTTTTTGAGATACAGCACCCACCGACAGACAGACACACACACACACATAGACACATTTTTTTTTTCAGAAATTAGTTTTTTGGGCTCAAGGGCCCTCAAAACGAATATTTTCGCAAAAAAAATTTTTGAAAAAAAATCAAGAAAACAATAGTCCCCCTATGTATCCGTTTTGAGGTCCCCTGAACCCAAAACACTAATTTCTGGAAAAAAAAATTCTGTGTCTGTGTGTGTGTGTGTGTGTCTGTCTGTCTGTCTGTCGGTGGGTGCTGTATCTCAAAAACGAATGATCTGAATGGCACGAAACTTTAAACTTAAGGTTTTATTGTTAAAAACTCGATCTGAAAAGCTTTTGGTAAACATTCATAAACCGGAAGTGGTTGTTTACTCGAGGCGTTTTTTTGTCTTTTCGTGATATTTTTCTAAATATGAAAATTTTTAAAAAACGGTTCAAACAAAAGTTAAAGGGAATGAAAAACTGAACAAGTTTTATTTGAACATGTTTTTCATAAAATTTTTAATTTTCGAGAAAAAAAAATAAAAATTGAAAATTTTGACATTTTTTGCCAATTGCTAATAAACCATTACAGTTACATGAAACTTGTATAACAAATAATTGTAGAGAATTAAAAACTGAACAAATTATTAAGAATAATCTTTTTGCGTAAACCTCATAGTTTTCCAGAAAAATATAGGGAAAGTACTATGATGGCCACATCACCATTGGGATGGTAATGTTTTCGTGAATACATGTGTCTGTGGGCGCTGTATCTCGAAAACGAATGATCCTTTTGAGATGAAGCTTTTAGCTTAAGCTTTTATGGTTAGAAACTGGAACTGAAAAGCTTTTGGTAAATATTCATAAACCGAAAATGGATGTTTACTCGAGGCGTTTTTTTGTTTTTTGCTGATATTTTCCTAAATATGGTAAAATTTAAAAAACGGTTGAAACAAAAGTTAATGGGGATAATAAACTGAACAAGTTTTATTGGAACACTTTTTTAATAAATTTCTTAAATTTCCAGAAAAATAATAAAAATTGAAAATTTTGACATTTTTTGCCAATTGATAATAAACCATTAGAGTTACATGAAACTTGTATTACAGATAATTGTAAAGAATTCAAAACTGAACAAATTATTAAGAATAGCCTTTTTGCGGAAACCTCATAGTTTTCGAGAAAAATATAGGGAAAGTATTATGATGGCCACATCACCATTTTGTGTATTGTATCTCGATTATTATTATTGGTTGCCATGGTTGTTACTGCAATATGCATGTCAATTTGACTTACATAGCTTCAAAATGTTAACAGGAATTTTATGATTGTCTGGGATATTGTTTAGCTCAATAAAGACATGTTTTCGAACATTTAATAAGATGAACGTTCTAGTGATTTATTATTCGTTACGTCAGAATTGAGTAAATATGTTTCATTTTAATTCCGAATTTTATTACAAATTAGAAATTGCTGATTATTTCCCGTTGGTCAGTCCATTAAAATACGTCACGAGCGTGGTAACTAAGTAACGAGTAATACATTTAAATGCCCGTATTCAAAATTTCAGGGGACAACGTGTATATGGAAACTAAAAATTATACGAATAACATCAATACTATATTAACCAAATTCTGTATCCCGCAAAAGTTTTGCGGCAAAACCTAATAATTCAATAGGAAGTGATTTCAATGTACTGGGCAAAAGGTTAAATAATTTTGGTCCATAAAATCTGATACCATTTTGTGATTTAGTTAGTCGGTTACTGACTGGGCATAGCTGTTCACCAGATCTTGTGTCATGAGCATGCATATCATTATGTTGCGTATAAACATGTTTGTTCTTGTAAACGTAGAGTAAACATTCAAATATATATAAACTTGGGAGAGTTAATATTCCGTAATGAACAAAGGCTGCATGAAAGTCTTGTCTATAACTAATTGATGCTATGATTCGTACAGCTCGGCACTGAACCCCAAATAGTCGATGCATTATTCTTGAATGGCCCCAAACCAATATACCATAGGCCAGCTGGCTTTGACATAATGCAAAGTATGCTGACCTTATGGCATAGTGGCGTAATTCATTCTTTAGGTTCCGCAGCAAATATATCTTGGAACTAACTCTCTGCGACAACTTCTGTTCGTGATTTCGCCAGGATAATTTGTTGTCGATTTAATACCAAGGAATTTTGCGCATTTATCTGTTGTATTCTTTTTTAATGAGAATATGACACTAGTTGATTTCTCTGGATTTACTCTTAATCTATTAGCAGTAAACCAATCCGTCGCTTTTTTGACGGACAATGAGTTCTTTAGGATTGCAAGGTCCCATTGGTCAGAAGTATTCATTATGGTCGTATCATCAGCAAATAATGTTATGGATGAGGTGCCATCATATTGGGAAGATCGTTTATATATAAGAGAAACAATAGTAGTCCAAAGATAGATCTTTGCGGAACATCAGGCTTTAATAGAGTACCCGACGATATAGTATTTTTAAATTTTACTCTCTGAATGCGATTGCTTAGATAAGATATCAAAATGCGGCAACTACTTGGGTGGAAGTTATAGTAATAAAGCTTCCGTATAAGAATTACATGAGAGACGCAATCGAAAGCCTTACTCAGATCCATGAAGGTAGCAGCGGAGTACAAGCCAGCTTTAAAAACCTTATAAATCTTCTCAGCAAATGCAATGCTTGCATCGCTCGTAGATCTACCTCTCCGGAAGCCATACTGGTTATTATTTATTATTTTGCAGGTATCTAGGTAGACAACTATTTGATTAAACAACACATTTTCAAGAATCTTTGATAAAATTAGTGAAAGTGAAATTGGTCTGAAATTATTAATATCCGACCTATTCCCTTTTTTGTGAACAGGTATGACAATGGCACTTTTAAGGCAGTCATGAAATATACCAGCTTTAATGCATGAGTTAATTAATTTTGACAAGGGCTCAATTAAAATATCGATTGCTCCTTTGAGTAGGTTGGTAGTTATTCCATACACATCATTGGTATTTGAGTTCTTTAAGTTTCTTACAATATCACGAATACTTGTTTCACTTACTTCCACGAATCTAAAATATGCTCCTTCTGTGGGAATATTAAGTTGATTTAATAGATTAATTGGATCAACATTGATATTGGGCAAGTTATTGATTACGTTTTCCGCTACATTACTAAAAAACTCGTTTAAAGTGGTTGCATCGATGTTACAATCTTGATCACAGTTAGACTTTACAGTATTTATAAGGGACCACATAGCCCTAGGATTATTACCAGAATCTTGCAGGAATTTTAAATTAGCTGCAAGACGAGCTTCCTACAGCCTCTCGGTATTTTTGTTTTTGGGTTTTGTAAAGGTCTGTCAACTTCTCTTATTAATAATAGAGTTTATCGCCTTGGCGCTAAAAAAGGTTTCTGTCTTTTGAATACTTTCAAAATTAGTTTCTGATCATATCTGTTGTTATTGGCCATTTGAATTATGGTATTACCTGTAAATTCATCACGGTGAACTTTTTCAGGCATTGGTTATAAGGTGATGGATGGATGGTATAGTGGTATTTGTTGTGGTCGGTTTCCTATAGATAGCATATTGGACTTTGTTATTGTAAACGTTTATTGTGAGTTCTAGCAAATTGATCTATTATCTTATTTATCTATTGTAACTTTCATCATTTGCTTAATAACTACCATTAAATAATCAACACCGATGACATCATTACCGCCGTAATTAACTACAGTGGATAGCCGTCGAAGGTGGAGAGTATTGCGAGTTGATGTTAATTATGGTATATACATCCACATAATGTTCGTACCGAGAACGGTTACTTGACATTTTAATGTCCAAATTAGTTTAGACTTTGATAATTATCCGTAAGGACCGAAATACTTGTCAGTTATCTAAATAAATCTAAATGCAATATAACAAGTGCATTCCTTCTCCCAATTGTTTTCTATTTAAAAAGATGGCGACGCGCAAAAGTGTTTCGGACGATCCGGCGTGTAATGTATGTGCCGTCAGTGTTAAAAAAGGTACTAAGTGCAAAAAATGTGATAATGTGTTTCATAATTCATGTGCCCTCAAAGTGTCGGGCCTATATGTGGTTGAAAACGCGTTTATAATTTGATGTGCGAAAATTCATGAGGTAATAACCTCTAAACCACTAATAAAACAAATAAATAGTGAAACTGTAAATGTTGAAATTGGTAAACTTTGGTCAGAAATAGCAAATATAAAAGCCTGTTTGATGAAACCAAAGCCAACACCAAGTCCAGATTTGCAATCTAAATGTATGAATCTAGAAAATAATAAAAGTGAAGTTGTCGAGGTTCTCCATGCAACACTGTAATTAAGGCCGTTAACGTGCAGCAGAGCCAACACATACGGAAACAAGCAGCTGTCAGTTCAAATTTGACAGAAGTAAATAAACAAACATGAGGAGATAATGATCATAAATACAATAGCAATCGTTTTACGGAGGTGACACCGAAGAGAAGGAAACTCCATACTATGCCTATTATTGGAACAGGAGGGCCGGTAAATCGAAAATACAAGCCGAGGCTAAACGTACATGGATACTTATAAAAAGAGTTAAACAATGTGTCTCGGTTAATGATATTAAAGAGCATGTGGAAACTATAATTGGCCACAGAGATATACTATGTGAAAAAGTTCAATTAACTCCGTCTAACTTGGGTTTCAAGATTGGTGCTGATTTCAAAGAACATTAGAAGTTAATGGATCCAAAAAATTTCCCAAAAAAACCCTATGTGTAAAAGGAAAAAGCAATAAAATTAGTTGGTTCAACAACGATTTAAGAAATATGCGCGAAACACTTTTTCTCATAAAAGAGTCAAGTATAAGACATCCTGAAACAAAAAATAACTATCTGACTTTTAGATGTTCATACAAAATGACATTGAAACATGCTCGAAAAACTACAAATGCAGCGTTTATAAAACGTAATAATAATAGCCCCAAAATTATGTGGTCAATTATAAAAAATAAACCCACACAATGTGATATACAAGCAGATGTATTTAATACCTATTTTAGTACAATAGCGGAAATAATTATAACACAACTACCTCATTCTCATTCTAGCCCCATCGACATGTTATGCAATAGCTTACCTAACATAAGGGGTTCTTATTTTAAATTTCAAAAAGTTGATTCTGGTGAGGTAAGGGATGTAATCAATAGATTAAGTAAATCCAAATCACGTGATATATATGGTATGAATATTGAAATCGTGATAACAATTATTAATATAATAATTCATCCCTTAACAAAATTAATAAATTCTTGCATAGAACAAGGCATATTCCCCCAATGTCTAAAAAAAGGGTATGTTGTCCCAATCTTCAAAACGGGATCAAAGGTGGACGTAAACAACTATAGGCCTATTTCTTTACTACCAATTTTTTCAAAAATTCTGGAATTTTTTTTATTTAAACAAATTGTGGCCTACATGGATGCGAATAACATACTAAACAATAACCAATATGGTTTCCGAAAGGGTCGTTCTACGAGTGATGCAGTCATTGCCCTTGTGGATGAGATACAAATGGGTTTCAATAGTGGAAAGGATACCATCGCATGCTTTCTAGATCTCAGTAAGGCATTTGACTGTGTCCTTCATGACATACTTCTCAGGAAACTGTATTTCTATTACTTCGATCCATCAAGCTGTCGACTTTTGAACTCATATTTAATGAACAGATCGCAGCAAGTGTTAGTAAATTCCAACTGGTCTGCAGAAACAATAATTCGATACGGTGTACCCCAAGGGTCAATTCTAGGCCCTCTATTGTTTATTATATATATAAACGATTTGCCGCAACAACTACAATCTAAGTGTATATTATATGCGGATGATACCACCTATTTCACTTCAAGCAATGACACGTAAACTTCATATTAAATCAACGAAAATTGCGGTAAAAAGTTGTTGATTGGTTTTCTGCAAATAAATTATCCCTTAATATAAATAAAACTGTTGAGGTCGAATTCTCTACAAAGACTGACACTCACTGTGATTCTACAAAGTTTTTAGGGGTTTACATAGACAGCAGGCTGGATTGGAAAATGCACGGTGAGTTCATTTCTGAAAAACTATGTAAAGTAATTTATTTATTTTGTAGTTTGGATCATTCTTTACCTCAATACGCACTAAAATCGGCATATTTTGCATTGTTTCACTGTCATATTATATACAGTATCCTTGCATGGGGACATTCTAGTATTTCAGACAGATTATTTGGTTTACAGAGACGTGTAATAAGAGTACTTGTTTCCATAGGATATAGAGACGATTTCAAATCAGCCTTCAGATATTTAGGCATCCTTACATTACCTTGTATTTTTATATTTGAATCTCTAACCTATGTTCGTAAAAACATTTCATCTTATTGTACACATCTAGATACTCACAAGTATCACACGAGACATAATGAAAATATTAACTTGCAATTTTTGCGTATTAATAAATGTAGAAATGGTATAAACTACTTTTATCCTAAACTTTTTAATGCACTACTTCAAAATGTAAAATGTCTCTCCTCAGTGAAGTTTAGAGTCTACGTTAAAAAGTATCTCACAGAGAAGGCATTTTATAGTATAGCCGAGTGTTTTGCTAATAATTTTACCTATTTTATAATTTCGGATCCGTAGTATGTATTTCTAAATTAATAATAATTTAAAGTTTCATTGTATTTTTAGTATGTAAGTTGTATTTTTAACCTGTGACTATTTATATTTTACCTATACATTAATTTTAATATGTTGTGTCGTTATTTTATATTATTTTATGATTTTATTTATAAATCACTATTTATTTACAATGTCTTTTATCTTTACACATATTTTAACGTGTTGTATTTGTATATGATTTTATTTTAACAATTTTAATTTTATCTTTATTGATTAATTATTTATTATTTTATCTACTGACATATTTTATATTTTATTTATTTTATCGTACTTAGCTTATTTGTACACAATATTTTTTTATACTTTGTTCTATTAGCTTGTATTCATATATATATTTAATCGTTATGCCTGTTTGGAATTAATTATTAAATCATGTATCTTTCTTTGACGTGTGTAAACAATATGTAAGAGCACAAATAAATATTATTATTATATGTTGTCTTCTTTTAGTACAATACAAATTTCCCGACTGTTCTGCCATTTCTTCAACCCATAAAAAAATATGATTTATCAAACTCTTCAAATTACGCTTAGGTCTCGACGATAACCTGATTTTTTTCTAGCCACGTTTTTATATTGGAGAAAAGAAAGAAGTCGCAGCAAATCAGCGAGTGAGTGCGGTAACAATTAATAGTGTAGTTAATGCAATTTAGCCACGACAAATCGATCCAATAATTCACTGCCTGGAAATCGTTATATCTTTCTGTATTATTTTCTTATGATCCCAAAAAAAAAACTAGCTGAGGCCTTTCCGGCCGATGAAACCGTTTTTGCCTTCTTTGGTGCAAATTCACACTGAAAAATCAATTGTATTGATTGTTACTTGGTCTCTATTATATAATAATGGATCCGGGTCTCATCAACGGTGACGACCCGACGCAAAAACTCCATGAAAATGTTCACAAATATTCGCTTGTTGTCTACTCTAAGCAATCGCAGCACCCATCAGGCCTTTCTCATGCTTAACTTATCATGTAGTCACGCGCATTTTCGTTAGATGATCAGAGGGAACTATACCGCGCACCTTTTCTTTCTCCATTTCTCACAAAACACGTGTCTTAGCTGTCAAATAAAACCTAACCTACACATTGCAACTTCCCTCAGCAAAGCCACCTCTCTTCTTACTCGGGTACTTATTGATCGACCCTCGTACTATATATTCTATCCATAACCACCTATTATGTAAATTTTATAACTCCGAATTTTGCTGCTTGTTATTATTTGTTGTTTAATTGGTCCTATAGATAATATTATTCGTCAAATGTCAGTTGATCTTCAATCGTCGTAAGAAAGTGGTTTGAAGAACTATCTGCAAATTATTTTTCGTAAAGGAAGTATGGAGAGAATATTTGAATTGTATGCCGAATAACCTGGTGGAGTAAACTTCCAACGAAATATTCTTCAATATAACCAAAACTTATTTTTGAAGTTATGATTTTAATACAATGAAAATTATATATAAGTGTTCAATAGTGGGAAGGCCTACTAAAAGGTAAATTAATTTATATCAGATATATTTAATAAAGAGAATGGTTGCGACCGTTACTACGTGGTAATCCATACTTACACTGAATTGAATAATTCACTATGTTTTAACCACAAATAATTATTGTAAAAATATTATATAACGTGTAGTGATAATGACGATAAAACGTCGAAACTCGAGTCGTGCTGTGTTGTTTAGATTTATATAATTGTGCCTACACGTTATATAATATTTTTACAATAATTATTTGTGGTTAAAACATAGTGAATTTTTCAATTCAGTGTCAGATATATTTGATTTTCAAAAATATATGATTGTTTTTCATAAAATGTATTATTATTAATAATAATAATAGATTTTATAACCATGCTGTTCTACCATTCAAACCTTCAATATATGAACAAATTCAACTTTGATCACCTGATTGTTTATTTTAAACTTTAAATTCAATAAAATAATATATAATATTTATATAATGTATAAGGATAATAAAAGTGTACAATCAAAGTGTTGACTCCACGGTTAAGATTCTTAATTAATAACAATAATTAATAAATAATCGTAATTGGCACAAAAGTAATTTTAAAAAATCTTAAATTACTTGAAAACGTTTTTGTATAATAATAATACATTATAAATATGACAGCAATGGCTAAAATATTGTCTAAATAGACAAAATATACTACTGGTGAGGATACCTTCATCTCGTCTTATGGGTCTGAGTGGAAGAACACCCCGTGAACTCCGCCCTCATGTCTTCTGCTCCAAATTGCTAAGTGTTTATATTATAAATTTATATAAATTATTAGAACATTTTTTTAAGTAGACATATAAAGCAGAATAAATAAATAAATAAATAATTCTGTATGTATGTGTTTTTTTGTGTTTGGAAATAATCATTTTGCGATGAATGAACTAATTCAGCGTTTTTAAAATGGCTCAGTTTAGATTTAATTAATTTTTAAATATTAGATATCCAAATATAGTTATATAAGACAAATATTTAAATATAGAAAGCCAGTTCTCGTGTTAACAATTTAATAACTAATCGTTTTTTTTTTCGCCCGGATAAAAATTTCCATTCTAATTTTTTACGCCCTGCACGACTTTCTCAAGCTAATTACAATAATTCGTAGCGTCCTCACAGCATTTAATTACATTATAATTATTAGCAGGAAGTAATTAATGACGACTATCGAATATCAATCGATCGGCCGATTGTCATTCAGATATCGCCATAAATTACAATGAAGTTTGAATGTCACGAAAATATTTGAATATTTCAGTATGAGTGGCACGGATATTTTCGTATATTCTAGTAGGATTTGCAATTTAAATTTGTGACACATCTTGGGAATGACAACTTAAGCTAATCTAGATGATTGTTTAATCCTAATTTATGTAGAGAATTATTGCATACAGCACTCGCGTTTAGACACCATTAGTTACATAAATTTCGTTGGAGAGAGCCGTGTGATTTTGTTTTTGTATTTTAATCAATTTAGTTTAGTAGGTTACGGATATATTTTTTGACATTTAAAATCCACTGGAATTTTATGTTATGTCTATTTTAATTTTTTGTATATTTTGAAATAAATTATTGCTTTTGGGTTATATTCAGTGTATTAAGTAATATTTGTTTTTTAAAACTAATAATAATGTTGCCCACGTGTATGTTATGTGGCCTATAATATCTAATAGTCTTTATTGTTTAAATAAAATAAAATTTAGATTATATAATCAGACCTACAATGAGATTACCAAAATTATTCAGAGCGGGCATTGATTTGTATTACATGATTTGATTTTGAAATCAGTTTTGATTCATAGTAGGTAAAATATCTTTTTTGTGTTGATTAAAATAATATTTAAAAAATATACTAGTAGATAAAATTAAGTAATTACTTTCTAATCTTAAAATCACATTTAAATTTTAAAATTTTACTATTATAGGGACAAAAAACTGTTATAAAATTTATTAGAAGTTCTAACAGTGCATAATATTTTTAAATATTTAACATATCTAAAAATTAAAGAATTTTATCTACCTGTAAATACCTGGATACCGTGTTCGACTCAAACATTCCCTTGAAATCTTATGCTCAATACATAATAATTAAAATAAAATTTTTATTAGCATTACCTTTAGAATATGGTTCAATTGTCGTTATCTAACGACCATCCTACACCACATTCAAGGTTGCATAAAGATCAAACCATAAGGACCCTAACCAAACTCTGTTACCCTAATTAATCACTCCACAATCCCATCAAGAATATCTTGAATGAGGCTACCCGTTTTATTTATTAAACCTAAATATACAAACAATCCATCAAATTTGTCCCTTCTAAACAAAATTCTCATTTTTACGAATATCAAATCCTCCTTTCATAATTCATCAATTCATGATGTCGAGCTAGCTAGTAAAGAAAACTTTTCTATAAATTAAAACTCACACAGTTATTTACATGAAAAATATGATTTATGATGATGATCGTTAATATTTTAGGAAAGTATCTGATATCACTTAATGTTTGATAATGGCAATTTAAAGTTGCGAAAACCACTGTTACAAAAAAAATCTATTATTATACAAACAAAATAATTGTGCTTAATTGAAAAATTCACTAGCCTTTATTACTCTTACTGCCCTTCTTTGTAATTCGAAACAACCTACATAATATAGCTGAGTGAACCCAAGCAATAATGCCATATGTTAAGAGGGACTCACACAGAGAAAAATACGCAACGCGTAATGCTTTGGGTGACAAACAGTTACTTAGTTGCCTTAATAAATATATATTCTTGCTAACCTTTCTTGCAGTTTCCTCTCCATGTGTCTGCCAGGTCATTTTATTATCTAGGTACATTCCTAAAAATTTAGAATTTTCTAGTTGGTTGCATGGATGAGTTGCCTTTAATGAGAACATTATAACTACAGTTTTTTCTTCATTTGCTAATAATTTATTACATGCAAACCATTTAAATGCGAAATTTTTGCTATGCTTACTTTTATCTAGACACTAGTTAATTGGGCCTGCTTTTGTTGTTATTGATGTGTCATCAGCATATACGAAAAATGTGGAGTCAGTAGCTAGTAATAGTAAATCATTTATAAAAATTAGGAATAAGATAGGTCCAAGTACTGAACCCTGCGGGACCCCATATTTTAAATCATTTTCAGTTGAACTTTCATCTTTAGTAACAACTGTTTGCTTTCTTTTGGTGAGGTATGAGTTAATGAGTCGACAGGTAGCCGGGCAAAAATTGTAAAAATAAAGTTTACGCAACAGAGTCTTGTGATAGACGCAGTCAAATGCCTTGCTTAAATCCAGAAAGGATGCATTAGTATGTATATTTGCTTCATATCCTTTCAAAATGTCTTGTACTATAGCGATGACTGCGTCCACCGTAGGGCGTCCTGATCAAAAACCGTATTGCCGATCTGTTAGTGAACCCTCTGATTCAAGAAAGCAAACAATTTGTTTGAGCCTAACTTTCTCATATATTTTGGATATAATAGGTAATATTGAGATAGGTTTATAGTTATTTAAATCTGTTTTGTTACCCTTTTTATGCACCGGTATAACTCGCGCCCTTTTTAATGATTTAGGAAATTCGCAATGGTGTATGCATAAATTTAACAATTTTGTCAAAGGGATAATAATAATTATTACTGCTTTTATTAGGGGTACTGTTAAACCATAGATATCACGCGATTTTGAGTTTTTTTTTAACTTACCAACTATATCCCGCACTTCATTATAACCAGTTGGTTTCATTTTAAAGAAAGTGCACGTATGTTTAAAGTTATGTTTAGCCATCGTTTGTATGGGATCATCACTGGTATGGAGTATATTTCTTGTAATATTATGTGCAACATTCGAGAAATGATCATTAAAAGAATTGGGGGATCAATGCTACATAAAATATTTTCTTGCTTCGTACCGCGGTTATTATTAATTATAGTTCACATAGCTTGGATATTATTAGACGCGTTTTTTATAAACGTATCATTCGCAGCAATTTTTACATTTTTTAAAGCTGTCTGATATGATTTTAAATATGAATAGTAATTCATTTTAAGAGACGGGTTTTCTTTGTAAGCACGTTTTTACAGATTTAGTGTTTCTCGCATTTGGTATAGCTTTTTATTAAACCATTTAACCTGCTGTTTTGCTTTCCAAATAAATTCTTTTTCTGGGAAACTATTTACGAAATAATAGTGGAGAATATCAGAGAATATGTCAAATCTTTCCTCGGCTGTGTAAGAGTTATTATTAAAAAAATTCCAGTCTGTAGACTCAAGCATTTCAATCATGGTGGTTAGAGAGGATATGGATGCTCAAGCCTAATTTGAATAACATTATTGAACTGGGTTTAACCTTTGACGATCACTCTTCATGTGTCATCAATAAATGTTTTGGCAATTTCCGATAAGCATAAACACATGTATTTTTTTGTAAAGAACTGATGTACCTTGGACTAGTAAAACAGTAACAAAAAGTTGATCGTTATAACAATTTTATGCAGAAATTAAAATACTTTTTATCTTTATAACCAGATTAAGAAACGTTTATAAGATAAACAAAAATTATGGATTGATTAATTGTTGACATTTGCTAAAATAATTTTCGACGTTTGGTTATGTTAGGGAATTTTGTTAAAACATTGCAGTTAATATGAAATAAAACGCAGATATCATTTTTGAGTTTTGTAAGACATGTTTTGGACAGTTTTGACAAAAGGTGTATTGAAGGGTTTGGAAGATGTCGTACTGAGTGAGCTTCAAACATCCTCTAATCTCGTCACATATTTGTTATTTGTTTTAACCATATTTTCTTGGCATGACTCTCTGATTTCTGTTGATTTTGCCTTCGATATGGTTTTTGTTCGTCTATTTTTTCTATCCTCACAATGTGTGAACTATTTCAGTTGAACAGTTCTTTACCTAATATTTCATAATGTGCCAACAAGAGATAAGGAGAAAGTTATTGAAGAAATATTTTCACTTTATTATTTATCTCTTTTCTTATTGTTATATTTGAATTTTATCTTTTTGTGATAGTTTTGACACCTTTTTTTATTTTATTTTTTAATTCGCCTGTTTCTGCTTTTTATCCTTTGTTAGTATCCAACATTTTCATCCACATATTAGGATTGGAATGAAAATTATGCTCTATATTGATATTTTTGTTTTTATTGATATTTTAATATACAGGGTCCTGCAACAGTGCGTCGGGCTTTCCTAGCGCCTTTCTCATGAGAGATAGAAAAAAATGTTTCGTATAAAAATTTATTGATTTAAAAATCTCTATGCCGTAAAATTATTTTCAAATATACAGGGTGTCCCAATTTTGCGGTATAACAAAAGCAAACATTTTTTTAAATGGAACACCCTGTATATTCTTTCATTTTCTAATTTGGATAATATTTTATAACTTGAACCTTTTTTGGTTTTTAATTTCGATATGGCATTTCCGAGTTATTGACGTTTTTTTGAAAAAAAATGTAAAAAGCGGAGGTTCACAAAAAAAATTATTCTGATGTTCTATTTAAAATTTAAGAAATTTTCTTTTTCCTATGGTTGGTCATAACTACTGTTTATGTACCAGTGTTAAAAATTTTCACTTTTGAGGAACCCTGCCTTTGTATCAGACACGCCATTTTCTAAAATTTCAAATTGTCGTAACTCTTTTTTTTTAAATGGAATCATATATTTTTTAAAACTTTATATTATTCTGCATCTAATTTCCTACAAAAAATATTAAGCATATCCTATACCTAGAAGTGATATTTTTCAAGATATAAAAGAATTTATATTTCAAACGGTTCTTGAATACGAATTTGTTTTTGAATAGGTAGCTATGACTGAAAAAAATGCATCTGTCAATTAAACAATTAGTTTGACATGTAAATGGGAGGTGTGAATTATCAAAAACAAAAGAAGAAAGCCTATCATCAACGAGGAACCAAAAAGACATTGGTGAAGGAACTGGCATAAGCGAGAGGTCAGTACAAAGCATTCTGAAGAAAAATCGATATCAATATCAATATCTTTTTGGTTCCTCGTTGATGATAGGCTTTCTTCTTTTGTTTTTTGTAATTCCCACCTCCCATTTACATGTCAAACTAATTGTTTAGTTTTCAGTCATGGCTATCTATTCAAAAAGAAATTCGCATTCAAGGACTGTCTGAAATATAAATTCTTTTATATCTTGAAAAATATCACTTTTAGGTATAGGGTATGATTAATATTTTTTGTAGAAAATTAGATGTAGAATAATATAAAATTTAAAAAAATATATGATTCCATTTAAAAAAAAGAGTTACGACAATTTGAAATTTTAGAAAATGGCGTGTCTGATACAAAGGCAGGGTTCTTCAAAAGTGAAAATTTTTAACACTGGTACATAAACAGTACTTATGAACAACCATAGGAAAGAGAAAATTTCTTAAATTTTAAATAGAACATCAGAATAATTTTTTTTGTGAACCTCCGCTTTTTACATTTTTTTCAGAAAAACGTTAATAACTCGGAAATGCCACATCGAAATTAAAAACCAAAAAAAGGTTCAAGTAATCAAATATTATCCAAATTAGGAAATGAAAAAATATACAGGGTGTTCCATTTAAAAAAATGTTTGCTTTTGTTATACCGCAAAATTGGGACACCCTGTATATTTGAAAATAATTTTACGGCATAGAGATTTTTAAATCAATAAATTTTCATACGAAACATTTTTTTCTATCTCTCACGAGAAAGGCGCTAGGAAAGCCCGACGCACTGTTGCAGGACCCTGTATGTTATTAATTATAGTTGTATATAGTTAAATTTTGTAATTAAATAATTAATTGACAAAAAATTTTTTCCGTGTTATTTAAACGTTTCTATTTTTGTAAGACCAACCCTCATTTGTTCCTTCCTATTGCCATTTCTTATGTTTATTTTTAGAATTTTCTTGAATAGCGATCATTTTTCTTATATTTATAAATTGTATTGTACTTTCTTCTCTTTTCTTGCCATTAATATTTAGTTGTTTCAGAATACACATTTTCAATTTATATTTTTTATTTGTCTTTTAGCTTTTTGGGCCCACACAAAGGTTCTATTAGTTGTTTTTTTCAAATATAAATCTTTTTTCTAGTATTTTTCATATACATATATTTGATTATTGGAGCAATTCGTTTGTAATTTTTGCTCATTACTTCTAGTATTTTATTTATACATGGCAGTATTTTATTTTCATTTGTTTTAAAATATTACGGTTTAATTTTTTCTTTTCGTACTTTTATACATAATTTTCTATTTTTATCCTATTTTACTCCCATAATTTCCGATGTTTAGCATTTTACCAGCTTCGATTATCTATGATATTATTTTTTTGTTCTCTAATTCAATTAATAACTCTTGTTATTACATTTTCTTCATCTTAGAGAATTTTTCTCAGTTTCTTTCTCGTAAGTGATTATTTTTAGTACCTTGTAAAATATTTTCTGTTTTATCTGTCTATCGATCATTGTGTTTTCAAACTTTTTCCATCCCTCTCAAGGACCTGTAGAACCTTGACGTTGGTGAGAGGGCTTGAGTGGTCCTATGAGTGTTGGGGCGAGAACCGGCTGTTCAGTCGAGGGGTAGGCCCCTCCGTACTGAACGGATAGCCGGGATACGGCCTGACATGAGTATCCAGACGGATAACAGGTCAACCGCACATCGTTGTGGCCGCGATGCGAGGATGTGCACAAGGCTACCCGCGTGTTTGTGCCGTGCGTGAAGACCTGTAAGGGAGGACAACGGGAACCTGGTGGCTGAGTCGCCTTCGTGATGCGTCACTTCCGGCGGCAACACTCCACTTTGGCCCTGAGTTCTCCCTAAACGGGCGGTCGGAACTAACCCACTCCGATCAATCGGCTGCGTTGTAAGGTCAGACTTCCGACAGGGTGAGCCCGTGAGGGCATGTGCCAGGCACCCGTTCGAGTGCAACCTGTCCTTGGTGACTATATCCCTTTGGTAGCCCTGGCGATTGATCATCGACGTCCCCAGTGCGGGCTCTGTGGCGGGTGAGGAGCCAAAGGGATGAAGTACTATTCATTAGCATGGACAAAAATGAAATAAATAAAACAACGGTAGTAGCAGGCAGGTCGCAAGATCAACCTGCTACTACGAAAAAGACAATAAATGTGGGTGAGTCCCTGGATTCCCCGCAACAAACAGTGGCTGCGGGCAGGTCAACTGATCCACCCGTCACCACAAAAGAAGCCGGCCCACAGAAGCAACCCCCAAAAAGGAAGCGCATTTGTGGAGCCGAGCTAAAGCGCAGAAGGTATTGGCTGCTGCAAAGACAGCTGAAGCCCCCAAGACCCCTTCTGGTAAAGAAGTGCGCCCGCCAGGACAGGCTGGCAACCCAATGCTCAAAGACAAAGGGATGATGCCGACTGGCAGCGCACAGAAAAAGAGGAATCGATCCGCTGCCTCTGAGCCATCACCCGGTCAGCCCAGGAAGGTGGCAAAAAAGGTAGACGGGAGATCCTCCAGGAAAAATGCTCCAAATCCGCCTCTCTCGAGAGTAAGGAGCGGCGGGACCAGCTACAGGGAGGCTGCCTCTAGGCACCTCCGAGTAGCCATTATAGACCAAAACAACCCCTTGGGCAAAATCACCAAGGATCAGGTAGCGATGGTCGAAAAAGCAATGCTTGAGAAGCTGGACAAATTGCTCAACCCCTTAGACCACATCCCTACATTTCAGGAATGGGCACACTCAGGGGAGATATTAAGTATCACCTGCGATAATGAGCCCGCCCTAAAATGGCTCAAGGACGTAGTCCTCCGCCTACCACCACTGTGGGCCAACGCTGACGAAAGCTCGTCTGTGGATTCCGGGGCAACCGGAAAACATAGACCTGTTAAAGAGGCGGTTGGCGGCACAAAACGCCGCAATGGAAGTAAAGAGCTGGTGCGTCTTCCACGTTGAAGAGAAGAAGGAACCCTTGGGTCACCTACTTGTCTTCGGGGTAGGAAAAAAAGATGCCCAGTTCATCAAAGAAAAGAAAGGGAGGATTAGCTATAAATTCTCCACTGTCCCCATAAAACTTTCTAATTTAGCCACAACAGGAACACCTCGTGTGGAGGTCCCGATGGAAACGGAGGATGGAGGGACACCGGGCTGAAGTCAGGAGTGCGCCACCTCCATCCCAGAGGAGTCTTCACAGCCGTTAAGGTGATACAGTGTAACCTGCATAATGTAGGGCGGCCGTGGCAACCCTTTGCCGCCACCTCGACACTATGCAGGACACAATAGCCGTCATCCAAGAACCATGGATTGTTAAATCCAGGGTTTGTGGATTTGGTAAGTTAAATGGGAACATATTCACACATCCCACAAATAATAAGCCTAGATCATGTATTTACATACCTAAGCACATAACATCCTATCTTATGCTACAGCTTTCCACCAGTGACATCACAGTGGTAAGGCCTCGGCAGCTGCAAGGCTCAAAAAGATCCTCTGCAAGGATCCCTCACGACAACCAGGTTGACTAAAACGAGAGGATGCAAGTTACTCTTCTAACCTTTCGGAAGCAGCTGAGATTCTCATTAACACCCATTTTCCAGGATGTACGAACACCTCCGATGAAGGTTGGTCAGAACCCATACCCTCAAACCCCTCCAAGGAGGATTGGGAGGTGGCAGATAACCTCACGGAAGGGACACGTATAACCTGGGCAATCAAAAGCTTCTCACCATTTAAAGCGCCAGGCTTGGACGGTATATTCCCGGCCCTCCTCCAATGGGGGCTGGTCATATTATCAGCCCACCTAGCCAAAATCTTCAGGGCATGTATTGCCTTCAGATATATCCCTCTAGCATGGAGAGAAGTAAAAGTTATCTTCATACCGAAACCTGGTCGTATAGATTATACACTAGCCAAATCACACTGCCCAATTAGTCTAACGTCATTTCTACTGAAAACGTTAGAGAAATTGTGCGAAAGATTAATCCGCGTGACGGCTTTAATTACGAATCCGATCCACGCTAACCAACATGCATACACTCAGGGGAGATCAACGGAGTTGGCTCTGCACACTGTTGTAGACCGAATCGAAAGATCTCTGGACAACAAAATGTCCACCTTGGGCGTGTTCATTGACATAGAAGGTGCTTTCGATAAAACGACCTTCAGAAAAATGGAAACTGCTCTCTCCACGCATGGTGTGAACCCCACAGTTAGTGGATGGATCAAAAGCATGCTGGAGAATAGGGCAGTCACAGTAAATGTAGGAAACACCACTGTCAGAAAGATCGTTGCTAAAGGCTGCCCACAGGGTGGAATACTCTCACCACTCCTGTGGAACATAGTTGTTGACAGCCTACTGCGGCGACTTAACGACAATGGCTTCCACACCATAGGATATGCAGATGACATAACCATCCTACTAACAGGCAGATTTGAGACGGTGTTATGCAGCTTGATGCAGGAAGCCCTCAAAATAATTGAACACTGGTGTAACGACCAGTCTCTGACCATAAACCAGTTAAAGACTGAAATGGTCCTCTTCATAAAGAAAAGGAAACTAGGTAAGCTAAAGCTTCCTAAGCTGCTCAACGCCCAGTTGACATTGTCGTCGGAAGTCAAATACCTGGGAGTGATCCTCGACGGCAAGCTGACGTGGGAACCACATCTTAAAATGAAATTTAAAAAAGCATGCGTCTCCCTCTGGCAATGCCGGAGGGCTGCGGGGCAAACATGGGGCTATCTCCCAAGATAGGGTTTGGTGGCCCAGAGCCAGACAGACAGAAAATTTCACCAAAGCAGCTTACTCAGTTGCAAAGGATAGCATACCTCAGCACGACCGGGGCAATGCGAACAACACCCACTGCAGCAATGGAAGCAATGCTCTGCCTTCCACCTCTCGACTTATACGTAGAGGAGATGGCCACGGCGGCAGCACTGCGCCTAAACTCAGTTGGACTCTGGTACAAAGGAGGCAGGGCTGGCAGACACTGTCACCTTTTAGAGGACAGACAATTTGCCACCCTGCTATGTCTTCAATAGACCCTATAATGTATCGATAAAAAGAGGAACCGGGAGTGTAGAGGGTGTGAAAGAATGTCACAACACCCTTAAACAAGCAGCACAATCAAACAGTATTGAGCTGCGCTGGGTCAAGAGACACAATAATAAAAAAGGCAACAGCAAGGCAGACGAGTTAGCGCGAGCTGGATCGGTTCTCAGTGATACCACGGACGGACCCACGATCGCGCCAACACCGAAATGCCTCACTGACATCCTCAAACAGAATACTCTCAAGATGCTGAAACAACGTTGGGACAACACCTCAGGCTGCAGACAGGCTGCGACTATCTCGGGGGAATCTGCTTCTTATCACAGGTATCCTTACGGGTCACTGTCAGCTAAGGAAACACTTGTTTACTATGGGACTGGTGGAAACCCCCATATGTAGAGCATGTGAGAGTCCATGCTAGGGAAGCTCTGGCCGAACATGGCCAACATAAGGGATAACCCTCCAAGAGTTGTGCTGTCCTTTGCTCGCCACCTTGGGTGGCTAAATGAGTGATAGAACAACGCAGGGCTGTCCCAGTCAGGGGGGCACAACGGGCCTAGTGGCAAACTCAATCCAGATCCAGATCCAACTCTTTCCATGAATGAGGTTTTTTAATTTTATTTTTACTTTCTAATTTTTATTCTGTTTCCCACACATTTTCTAATTATTGTTTTTTTCTGAATATTATTTCTACATATATTTCTTCGCTTCGCTATATTATGTATTTTCTTGATCGGTTCTTTTCTAATTATGCCCAAACTTGTATTTATTAACTATTTATTTCTAAATTATTCATATTGTCAAATTAGTAATACGTAGAAATGTGGGCTCGTTCTATTATTATTTCTAATATTTACTACTTATTCTGTAAACGTTTCTTTGGTTTCGTCAGCTTTTTCTTTATGTATCCTTAAAATCTCCTAGAATTAGCAACTGTTTCTTATGTTCTTATTTTTAGGGTATATGTTTTTGTTGAGAGGAGAAGAAATCAATCATGAACACCCTTTTAATACGGTAAGGTCGGATTACTACCGACCCCGCGATCACTATTGTGATTAGTCCAAGAACAATAGGTCTTTCCTAGTCTGGCCTCAAACGAAATGATCTCTAGGATTTTAGGAGATCCTATCATCCTAAGTGACACTCTCCTTGAAAAGAGCAGTGACCGAACGGATTACGGTGAATCAAAGTTTTTGGGGTTAATTGAGTGCCAATTACAATCTTACGTGGCCTTTGTTGTTTGCTATCAGCAGTGAAGCAGAGGTAAATTATCTCGGGAAGTTTATTCCAGAGAAGGGCTATCGTCCATTTTGTTGTAGAAGTTTACAGCGATCTTTGAAATGTTTAGGCTATTTTTTCTTAATTTGGCCTATACACAATCACAATCGTTATTTCTGCCTGCTTAGCGATATTTATCTTCATATTTAGCTTTGTTTTAGTAATTGCAATTTGAAGTTACTATAAAGCAAGTTAATATAAAGCAAATAAAGTCAAAGAAGTAAGAAAAGTGTGCAGGTAATGTTTTAAAAATTCTATAAGAAATATCAAAAAAGAGGAATATGAATAAAGATTAGATTAATGAAGAAAGAAATGGAAGAGATGTAAAGTAATATAGTATTTAGAATATAAACATTTTTTTAATTTAAAAATAGAAAACAAATAGGGCGAGGAAGAAAATACATTCTGGTAACAAGAAGTTTCAAAATCGTGTACGAGAGAAAGAACCACAATTAGAAGAAAATATATGATATGGCTACAAAACTTAATGCTGAAGGATAAATGCTTGAAATGACAAAAAATAACAAAAGAACTTGAACATTTAAAGCTATTAGACCCATGAGTAATAAACAAAGCAAATATCAAAAACAAATGGGAAAAGATAACCGAAATAAAATAGGATAACAAGAAGCAGAGAAAACATAAAACCAAAAATGCAAAGAATATAGAATGTACAGTAAGAATGATATAAAAATAATAGAAATATATACAAACAATAAAGGGTCATTAAGAAACGAAAATAAAAAATTATGAAATAAGAATAAATAAATAGTAGATAATTAAAAAGTTAATAGAGGCAAGAAAAATGAAAAAATAATAACAAAAATTTCGTATATCATATTACAAACATAAATACATTAAGATAAAATAGAAAAAGATTTTAGATAATAATTAATGGAAAACAGCTGCTGCTATTAGTTATAATTACGTCTAGATAATTCAAAATACAAAATAATTTAAAAAAATAATGACATCAGAAGAATTTTTCATTACGCATATGTAATGAAATGGAGCTTCATAAAGATTAAATTAACGGACACATATTTCGTTCATAACTCTTATTTAATAAAGTGCGTGAAATGTAATCTTCTCAAATTAATTTCTACACGCGTAGTTTCGACATAAAGTATAGAGTGGACTTAAAAATATTGTTCTTAATTAAAGAAAATGCACATGAATATTTATGGAAAACTATTTTAGTTAATTGGCTGCTGTAAATAGTTTAATGGTAGTATTTCCTTTTCACCTAATTTTATAGTTTATTTCTATTATTTGTAGCTTTATGTAGGGAATAGTTTGATGAATGTTTTCTTTCGTCTTTTCTATGGATAAACCAGTTTGGCTTCATCAAGGAACTTGCAATCATATTCAGTGTTGACTGTACGTCGTTCATGAAAAAAATCAACAAGCAGTTTGCCTTTTCTATTCCAAAAAAAGTTGCAAGAATTTTTTCCGTAGACAGATGGGTTTTGCTTCTCCAGGTTGTCTCTACTTCATGGTTGCTTGTTTAGAATCTGGGATGTAATGATGTACCCACGCCTCATCACAAGTGACAATTTTACTTAAAAAACATCACTCCCTGCTTGGGATCGCACCAAACGCCTTCCACAGACAGCATGGCGGTTCGCTTTGTGATCTTCCGTCAGTATACGAGGAAATCATCTTAATTGAGCATTCCCGTACGATATTACTCCCTCTGCAGCAATTTCGTATGCTTCACGTCGCCGGTTAGTTTTAATTAGCTTCTGTCAGTGCCTCCTTAATATAACGCCCCAAGGGACAGAGTTGAACCAGCGGTATGGCTATGCAGTGCTTTCTGCCCCTTAACGGTTCGCCATTTGCCCTATCCATCGTCTTTCTGAGTGCCAGTATCGAGTCCGTCGTGGATCTGCCTGATCTTAATCCGTACTGCTGTTCAGCCAGCCCTGCTTCTCACTTTCCTCATTTGTTCTTTGGGGTAGGAATCGTTCAGCCACTTTTCCTCCGCCATCAAACAGGCTTAATGAATTCGTTAGTCTGTTTTTCTTTCTTGCGGAAGAGCACCAGCCTGGCTCGCTTGTACCTTTTCGGAAGATGCCCTCGATGAGGCAACCATTCAGCACGTCCGCGAGTTGTTGAAGGTCTTCGCTTACCGCCACTCTGAAGAAAATGACTATCAGCGATAGAGACGTTCTGGTAGGCCTAAGATTATACAGGTGGTCAAGAACGGTACCTAAGACTGCTTGCGATACTTTGTGGCAAGTTCGAGATACCTTTGTTGCAGTAACAGGACGTGTGGTTTCTAGGCAAACAGTTAATCGAAGAGTTCTTGCCATGGGCCTTTATGCGTTTGACCGTTTTGGGTGCTACCGATGACTCCATTGCATTAAGCTCGTTGCTTGGTATGGTGTCAAGCCAGATTCAACTGGGATGTAGAGTGAAACTTCATTTGCTTTAGTGATAAGCCTAGATTCTACTCAGGGGCTCGTGATGGAGGTAGATGTGTTCGTCGAATTTGCCTTAGAACGCCACACAGCTAATACCATGGTATGGGGCGCTATATGTCTTGGAAGTACGCCCCCTGGTGTTCATTAGGGGTAGTTTAACGATCTAACGGTACACCTCTGAAGTTCTACAACCTGTTGTAATACCATACATGGAGACTATCCCAAACGCCATTTTTCAACAAGACAACGCTAGGCCGCGTACGGCTCGTCAAACCATGGACTTTATACAATATTCTGGCGTAGAGCTTTTATATTGGCCTGCAAGATTCCCCGATTTATCGCTAATACAACATGTATGGGATAGAATTGGAACATAACTTCAGCGATTGCCATACCCACCAAGGACTTTCTTAACAATTACGCATATGTGTTCAACAGGCCTGGGACCGCTTGCCACAAGAAGATATCGACCACTTGATTTGCTCTATGCCTCGTCGAATTAGAGAGTACTACAACAACTGCGGCGGGCCAACACATTATTGATTTTTTTCAGTAGTTTTTGTTGCACCTGCACCAAATTGTAATCGTTTGTTTTGACACGAAAACTGAACATAAATTTAATACAAAAACATTTAAAACATATTTCTTTCTAGTTTTTCTTATTATTATATGAACTCATATTTTTTGCAGGGTATTGCACTTGCAATCAGACTAAATATCAGAAGTATGCATTTATTCAGGCGGTTTTTTTCGAAAAATAAAGCTTTATTATGAAAAAATGGTTATACACTCAATGATCAAATTATTGTCCATCGGAAGCTACAACATTTCTCCATCTTTCTGGCAGTTTGTGGATTCCATCCCAAAAAAAAACTTGTCCGGCTTGGTGGTGAAGAATGAATCGAGCCAGTTTTTGATACCCTGTTCTGAAGTGAAGCGTATTCCGGTGAGGGCATTCTGCATTGATCTGAACAAGTAGTAATCAGAAGGGGCTATGTGTGGGCTATAAGGCGGGTGAGGTAGAACTTTCCACCCACTGTTTTCCAAATAGTTTTGAACCGGTCTTGAAACATGTGGCCGAGCGTTGTCATGATGGAAAATTATGGATTCGTGTCTGGTTGCATATTCTGGTCGTTTTTCCGCAATCGCTCTCTTCAAACAAATTAATTGTGTTCGGTAGAGGTCCCCTTTGATCGTCTGACCCGATTTAAACACGCATCTTCATCAAGCAATGCCTCATTTTTCATCTTCAAACCTTTTTCTGTCCGGGTCGTTCATCGTCTTCTAAGTGGAAACCGCCACTTTTAAACTGTGCAAACCACTTCTGGCACGTTCTTTCAGCAAGAACATGGTCACTAAAATACGATGACTATGGGTAGCACTTTTCTTCATGTTAAAGTAATGTAGAAGAACTCCCCGCAAAAACACTTTTTCTGGCACAAAGTTCGACATGTTCAAATGAATAGAAATAAATGTTGTTTACGCTTCAATGAAATTACATATACTGAAAAAGACGCACAATGGCAGTAGCTTTCAAATGCCTATAGTCACTGATGAACACGACGCGAAATAATACTAGTAACGCCATCTCTTAGAAAACCGCATGAATTAATGCATACTCCTGATACTAAATAACATGTTAGCCGCATTTTAATTTGTATAACCTTTATATTTTATTAGCTTTTTGTTTCGCGTACAAAATCTTATTTATAGTTTGCTTTTGATGTTATTCCAAGCTATAGTAGAGTTTTTGTTTTTGATTTACAATATTGTCGACTATATTTTCGGTTTATACGTTATTTATTGTCATTAGTTTTATGACATTAATATCCGAAGTTACTGCTTCTTCGGATAAGAGCAATGGAAGAGTTTTATAAACCCTGGAATTGAATGCGGCATGTTTGTATTTTAGTGGATGTAATTAGTCTGGTGGAATAAGGGAATAGGAACGTATTGTGACTTATGTTATTTGTAAATCTAGGAAGTTTGTTTTGATGTTGGGTTTTATTTCGACTGTAAAATGGTTTTTTGGGTGAAGTGAGTTTAAACATGATTGTAATTCTATATATATATATATACAATCAAAGCAAACCAATATACTATCGATGTATCTGTGTCAAACTTTTATGTTTATTCTCCAAGTCTGATTATAGAATAATTTTGATTACGTGGAGACCCCATCTCTAGGCCATCTGTTTGCAAATTTTATGTTTGTATGAGAAATAGTAAAATTGAGTAGTGTGTGTGTGTGTTGAGTATGATGATGTTCTAGAATTCTTGTTTTTTTGATGGAGGAATGTTATTCTTTCTCATTAGATTGAGA
Organism: Ontholestes murinus; assembly: GCA_963969525.1. NCBI lineage: Eukaryota > Metazoa > Arthropoda > Insecta > Coleoptera > Staphylinidae > Ontholestes > Ontholestes murinus. The sequence goes on from OZ018387.1 coordinate 76,861,512, forward strand.
TATTCTGATAGTGGGATATTTGATATATTAGAGAGGTTGAATGACACTAGTTTGTATTGGTATATAGAAAATGCTATGTTTTATGTTAAAGAGTAGGCATTATAATTGAATTAGGATCAGAAACTTTGGTGAATAAATTGAAAGTATTATTGAGTTTCATGGCGGTTTTATGTAAGACCTGCAGTGGCTTATGTTAACACTCCAGTTAACATAAGCCACTGCAGGTCTTATTGCTCTTTTAATTTAGTATGGTTATAATTCTGAATGTTTTTAAAGGGTAGAGAAAAAGTTTTGGAAAAATTTGGGATCTTTTCTAATAGATTAAGTTCCTAGTTTAAAAATATTGTGTTCGTGCAAATACTCTGGAGTGGAACACCGAATAAGTGACGTGTTGTTGTTGGCGCTTAGATTGTGAAGCGTTGGTTAGCAAGGTTGAGTGTTTCTTCTTTTGTCTGAAAAATTAATTTCTGGTGCGTAATAGCACTAAGGCATCCTCTTAACTTGTCTAGAGGATCGATTTCTACTTGGAAAGCTCATTCTCTTTGCACCCCCTTCATATAGGACTGTAGGATATCTTCTCCAGAAACAAAACTTTGCTTCTTCTTGTAGTGCACACCTTTTCTGCAGCGGTGATTGCTTTTTATTATTGCTGAAGCTAGTTCGGATCCATTAATGTGATACATGTTTTCTACAGTACGTCCTTTACCAAATAAAATACTGAAGCATTTGCCTATATTAAAAAATAGTTGGTTGTCATAGCACCATTTGTAAATATTATTTAGGTCATCTTGCAAATATATAATAATATCAGTTACATTTTTTATTGGACGGAATACCGGAATATCGTCTGCATATAAAAGAAAATTGCAATTTTGAATATAAGTGTTAAGATCATTTACAAATAGTAAAAATATAATGGGTCCGCAGTGGGAACCCTATGGAACACCTGAAGTAATGTTGATTGCTCTAGAAATGAAACTATTGATTTTAACAAATTGTACTATGAATCAATTTTATAATATCACTCCCAAAACCTATGCGATGTAATTTATCTACTAAAATAGTTTGAGAAAGCCGGTCAAACGCTTTGGAAAAGTCTGTATACACTGCATCAACCTGTCAATTGCTCTCAAACGCCATTAATATATAATCCTGGTATATAAGTAAATTTGATACAGGAGAGTTTCCAAAACAAAAACCGTGTTGCTCATTTCAAATAATATGTTTACGCGAAAACATTAGTTGCTCGCCAATCATTTATCAAACACCTTTGGAATGACAGATGGGATAGAGACCCCTTTATAATTCATAATATCTTCTCTTGAACCATTTTAAAAAACAGGTCTAATATAACTTTCTTTCCATATCCTAGGATATACACATGTTTTCAAAGAAATATTAAATATTTTATTCAATGGTGCACAAAAAGAATAGAAACAATGTTTGATAAAAAAAGCTGGTATTCCATCAGGACAAGGATTTCAAGAGTTCGGTAACATGTTAATGGTATTAAAGATATCTGTTTTACTAATATAGAAATGGGTCAAGTTAATTGAATTTTCAGAAGTTACCATAGATTGTATACGACTGTTTACATCGTTTACATATACTTCAGAAAAATATTCCGCTAATAAATTAACGCAGTCATCCTTTGAATTACATGATCTATCCTTAAAATGCATATACTTAGAATAACCATCTGTCTTTCTAAATTTATTTATATAATTCTAAAAATATGTAAAATCGTGAAATATATTTGATTGAATTTTGTTTATGTAATTGTGGTATAACTTTTCACTTATTGTTTTGCATTGCGAACGTAGGTGTTTAAACTGTTCATAGTCAGTAGAGCTACCACTTCTTTTATATTGAGCATGAGACGTTTGTTTCATTTTAATTAGTTTAATTAAAGTAGAATTAAACCCTTTTGGGAAAAAGGGTGATTTAATGCGCTTAATGTGAAGATATTTCTGAATCGCACACATGCAGACAGAATAAAATGTATCAAGAATAACATTAATATCATCGCCAACCAGGTATTGATTCCACGAAATGCTTGACAAAATTTTTTTATATTACTATAGTTAGCAGCTTTAAAATTAAATATAAAATCATCATATAATAAGGATTTAGTGATATCATTAGTGTCCACAGATATTGTATAAGGTATATGATGGTTGCTATCATTAAAAAGAGGATCATCTGAGTGTGATACAATAACATCTATATTAGAAAAAAACTAAATCTAAGAAAACACCGCGATTGTTGGGTATCATATTGATTTGACATAAATTATGATATTCTAATGTTTCAGCTAATAATTGAGCATATTTACAATCATTATCAGTAGACAAAATCTGCTTATTATTAAAAGACCAAGAGGCACGTGGTAAATTAAAATCTCCATAAAAAATAAAATTAGAGTGCGCGTATAAATTACAAACATAATCAATGGAAGAGTAATAATCAACATAAGGTTATATATTTGATACTGGTGGAATATAAACAGCTAAAAAAATAAATTTATCACATACTTTCACATATAATTCCTAAATATTTGATATTACATTTTAGGCAGTGCTATTAAGGTGTGAATAAACTGCTATCAAAACACCACCCCCACGTTTAGCACTAGTTTTATAAGACCGATTACATCTAAATACTGAAATTTCATGAAGACCTAATTCGCTTCAACAAAAATTAATACATAAAAATTAGTCAAATTTACATTTTTATATAAATTACTAATTTTGGAACGAATTCCACCGATATTTTGAAAAAATATTTTCAGTTTTTTGTTACTTTTTCGACATTAGATGTAACAATTGATGGATGATCGTTAAAATATTTGATAGCTTATCTTCACCATTTTCTTTGCGATGATTCAGTTCTTGCTTTAAACGTCTAATATGTTCTAGTTGCAATTTGGTCCTGTCATTGGAAAATCTTACTGATCCTTTTTCAACTGATCTTGATGCTTTTAAAAGATTGATAGCTGAATCCCGAGAATCCATTATTAATGTTATCGGTCTCGGTTTACTTGATGCTTTCCCAATACGAATAACCTTTTGTGGGCACAAACTGTTGAAATTAGGGGCCATAATGGTTTTAATCGCAGTTAAATAATCACATTATTCAAGATAATAATAATAATAACAAAAACAAGCAATACATTATAATTCAATATTTACAGAAAACCATCCTATACTGATGCCCTTATTCCATCAGACTCGTTATATCCTTGGCAATTCATAGAGATCTTTCATTGCCCTTATCACATGAAGCTTTTTATAAAATTATTATTTAAGAATATTAACTTATTCATTTCCACACATTGTATTTGCACTCAGCAGTAATTCCATTTTTAAAATCTCTAAAACATTATATGTTTAGCCCCCGTTTGATTTATACATAATTTATAACCAAATGCAAATGACCCTAGCACACGTCCAGCCCATCAAATTCTTATTCATTAAGCACAATTAACGATCAAATAAAATAATCGGTATTGTTCGCCGGTCATAAGCGGCGTGTAAGTGGACGTTAATTTTTATTACAAAACGTGGCCAAACGCAAGTCATTGTTTTCATTTTATCCGAGGGACGTGAATGGGCATTCCTCGCCGTCTTCTAGAGGCAAATTATAATATTACATTTACAGCACTGGCTCGAACACCTCCAGGAATGACCGCAATTAGCATTTTACTAATAACAATAAATCCGGCCTAGTAAAACCGAATGGCGCAATTTTTCATTATTCATAAACGGCCCTGAGCAATAAAAAATACAAATTAATTAAACCCCGGATTCGTATAAAATGGAAATTATAAACTGTAGACACGACCGTTCTTCACTTCGAGATATTAAAGGTGGATGGGCAGGTGTCGCTGACCCGACTATTTATATTTTTTAATTGGCCCGACACTATTCCTCAAATTAGCCGAAACTTTTTTGCCATCTTTCACATTCTTCTAATTAATACAAATGTTGTAGCCCGGGACTGGTAATGACGGACTGTTGAGTTTCTGAGCGTTTTTTTTTTGTTTTGTTTTCCGAGAATCGCAAAAATGTGACAAGGAAACGTACTTAAGAAAACCAGATGATATTACTCATGCCGCATGTATTTTTGAGCAATTACTATTACGTTCTTTTCTCCAGAGGCGAATTGTACAGCTGAGTCCGAGCTGGTAACAAGCCATGCAAGACATGAAAATATGATACGCGTCAAGTTTCCAAGGATTATAGTTCAGTGCTCAGTGGAGGAACGTAAACACTTGTTTGAAAATGCTACTTACAAATGCTAGCATTGATTATGGTTATTAGAGTAGTTACATGAGGAAGAGAATACATATTTTTATTGGTTTCTATGTTATATTTAAAATATGTTTAAATATACAGGGCGTCCCATTGACATTTTGACCAGATTCCTGTGATTAAAAGTATTTTGAATGCCTTACTTTCCACTTAGTTGCAGAAATGAGTCACATATTTTAATGGTCTGACCAACGGAAAACAATTAGTAATTTCTAATTTGTAATAAAATAGGGAAATCTATGGGAAACATATTTACACGATACTACTATTTTAACAAATACAATTCCAACGTAACGAATAGCAAATAACTAACGGGTGTCCAACAATTATTGCAGTCCCGGGTGGCGTTGGAATGAAAAACGTAGGTCGATTCTTACATGTTGCAAAGAAATGAACTGACATTTTTAATGCACATTTAGGTTATGTTTGACAATTAACATGTCAGTTCATTTATTTTGCACATGAAAGAATCGACCTACGTTTTTGATTCCAACGCCACCCGGGACTGCAATAATTGTTGGACACCCGTTACAATGTTCATCTTATTAAATGTTCAAAAACATCTCTTTGCTGGGCCAAACAATATCTCAGACGATCATAAAATTCTTGTCGCATGTCTTTTAACGTGATATTTTGAGGGTCTAGAAGAATTTTTAATCTGAGGTCCATGTTGTTAGCTCTATGTTGCTGATCGGTATAAATTGTTTGCTTTATTGTTTTCCCTAAAGAAAAGTAAATTGTGATGTGGCCCATCATAGTACTTTCCCTATATTTTTCTTAAAAACCAAATCGATTCATGAAGAAATCTGTAATAATTGCCGACGCGATCCAACAAGCGAACTGACTTTCCACCAACTGAAAAAACCTAATAACTAACTAAATTTATTTCAAATTATTTAATAGAAAATGTACTTGTTAAATATAGCAAAAATCTTTTTATAATCAAGTATAAATTCTGTAGAAACACTTGTGTATATTTTAGAGATTGGAGGATGGGATACTAGACCCATCCACCCTACATATATTTTTTTTTAAACTTCAATCACTGTCAGTCGTGTCATTTCAAGAAGACTATCGCACTATTACATTTTAAGTTAAAGGAAACTAAAAATATTTCAATGATTAAATTTTTAATATTTATGTAGGGTGGGTGCGTGTCCACTATCAACCCCCTCTAACTTTTAGAACATACACAACTGTTTACTTTATTTAATAAAATAATTTAATCAATTTTAATTACACTACGCACTAGTAAACCAATCTAACAAAGCCCACCCACTAACCTTAATTTTAAATTTCATGAAGTTAGAATATAGAAAGTACTGAATAAATATAAATAACATAAATCGTTTACATAATTTCTGTAGAAACACGTGTGTATGTTTTATGGATTAGAAGGTGTGCTGGTGGGCACCCACCCACCCTACATATAATTTTAAACTGTCCGTAGTTTGATTTTAAGAAGCCTATAGCATTATTACGATTAAATTTATTAAATATGTAGGGTGGGTGTCCTCTAACAAACTCTCCAACCTTTAGAATATACAAAATTGTTTTAATAAATGCATTCTTACTTTTTTTTAAATAATTCAAATAATATTCATTGTACAATTTACTAAGTTTCTATAAGCATTGAAATCTCTATAATCTTTGAACTTATATAATCATCTAAAGAAACATCAGAATTATTTGAAACTGTGTAGTTTTCTCTAGAATGTTCAGAATTTCTTTCTCATCTAAAAAATATTTAAATTTTATACAGTTTTAAGACATATTAAAATTAATAGAACCCTTTTAATTTTTACAATTTTCAGAATCTTTGAAACCTTTTGAATGTTTAGAATTTTTAGAGTTTGTTAAAAAATCTTTAGAATGATGAAAATCTGTATAATCGAATATTCGGAATCCTTACATTCATCAAATAATCATAGTATCTTTAAAATTTTTAGAATTGTTTTATTTCCTTAGCTTTTATAGTATTTGTAGAAAATTTCTTAGAATTTCTTTATTTTTGAAATTGTTGATTTTTCAGAATCCTTATTCATAACTCATCTTTATGACTCTTTAAATTGAAATATTTAATCTTTACATCTTAACATTTTAAAAATATTTAGTACCTTTAGTATATAGAATTAGTTATATGTTAAGAAATTTTGGAATATTTAGAATATTCAAAAAATTTAAAACTTTTAGAATCTTTCATAACTTTACGATCGCTAACATCCTTAGGAACTTTGTAATATTTAAATTCTAGAGAATTTCTGGAATTCTTACATTTTAAAAAATATAGAATCTTCAGAATTATTAAAATAATAATAATAATAATAAACAATTATACAAATTGGAGAATTTTTAAAATTTTTAGAATCATTTAGTATTTTCAGAATTTTGAGTATTGAGTATTGATAGAATATTTCTTAAGACTCTTAATTTTTCTTAATTCTCATTTATTTATTTATTTATCTATCTTCGGTCTCCTTTTTAAAATAGTATAATACATATAAACAAAAATAAAAAACATACATAAAAATTCTTTTAATTTTCTTAAGAAATTGTTGGATTATAGAACTCTTCGAGTTAAAGTATTGAGTCTTAGATTTATAAAATTTTTAGAACCTTTAGAAATTTTGAAATATTTAGTTAATTAGAATATTGGGATGTTGATTGGTAAAAAATTTAGACTTCTATATATTCTATAGGAACTAAATATTTGATTTTTTATTGAATCGTTAGAATTTTTAAACTCATTAAACTATAAACATTTTTGTTTAGAATTTTTAGCGTTTTAAATAGCTTTAGAATAATTAGAATTTTTAGAGCAGTCTTCGGAATCCTGAATTTCTTGTTCTTTTTTCTTCTTCGAAATTTGGGTTTTTAAATAATCTACTACCTTTAATATTTGTAGAAATTATGTTAGAATCTTCAGACTCTTTTTTATTTTCATAGAATTTTTAATTAAAATCTTTATAATCCTCAGACTTTTTTTAACTATATTGAATCGTTAGAACTTTTTAAAATTTTAGAATTTATTTCATTATTTAGACTTTAGAAAATTTAGAATCCTGACAGTCACTAGAATCTTTTAAATCTTTATATTCTTTAGAATATCTTAGTATTATATTATTCTAATTGATAGGATATACAGATTTTTAATATTCTTTAGAAACTTTAGATTTTACAGAAACTTTAGAATTATTAAAATAAATACTTCATACAATTTCAGGAATTATTAGAATCTTAAGTTTTTAGAATTTATAGAAATGCGAATATGAATTGTCTAGAAATATTTGCGTATATTTTACGAATTAAAGGGTGGAATTGTGGACACCCACCCACCATACATATATATATACCTCAATCACCGACAGTTGTTTCATTTCAAGAAATTCATAACAGTTTTACTATTGAAGTTGTTGAATATCAAAAGTATTAATGATTAAATTTGAATATATATGTTAGGTGGTTGGGTGGCGTCACTATCTCAACCTTAAACTTTATTACATACATACATTTTTATTACATATGTAAGTGATTATTTAAATGTTTATTTCATTAAAACACAATTCAAACAATACCAATTGCACTACAAACTAATAAAACACAACAATATCCACCCACTAACCTCTATTTTTTTAATTTGATTTATTTGTGCAGTAGAAAAAGTATTAAATAAATATACATGTTTTGGAATTATATATAATTACTGTAGAAACACTTAAGTATGTTTTATGGTTTGCAGGGTATGATAGTGGACACCCACCCACCTTACATACATTTTTTTAAACTTCAATCACTGTTAGTTGTTTTACTTCAAGATATCTATAGTAGTATTACTGTTAAGATAATTGGAAACCAAAAGTATAAAGTGCTAAAGTATTTGAAATATATATGTAGGATGGGTGGGTGACCACTATAACACACTCCAACATTTAAAACATATACAAGAGTGTTATTGAATTTTACTTGATTGTAAACACAATCATTTTAAATGTATTTAACAAATTTTCTGTACATTAACTGTATATTTTAATAATATGTAGATATTGAATAAATAAGCCTTTAGGGGTTATACTTTCCTGATAGGAAGAAATATATAAGAGGGTGATAAATTAAGTTTGACTGTTAATACATTTTATGCAGGATACGTTTTATATTTCTGTTGAAATTTTACTTTCCCCTCATTTTGTTAAAAAATCAAATTCATTATAAGTTAATGTTGATTGATTAGTTACGTGCAGAAATAATAATATTAAATAAAATAACTTGTAATAATAAACAGTGGAGAAAGTTATTACAAGTTATTTTATTTAATATCATTACAAGTTGTTAATTTTTTAATTCTTTATAATTATTTATTATACAAGTCAGAAGATCTTAGTGTCCATTTTATGTCTTCTTCGGTGCTAAACATGCGACGGGGAAATATTTGATTTAAATATTCCCTAGCCGCATTATGAGCAGGACATCCGTCATGCTAATACCAGATGTGGGCCATATCGATATTCTGTAAGCTTTGTACTGCTGGTATCACTTGGTTCTGAAGCAGTTCAAAACTTGGCCATTTAGATTCCCCTCAATAAAAATGGTCCTATAATTGTGCCCCCAGAATGTCGGTCCAACTTTAAGTTTTTGGGAGTACTGAGTTTTTAAATTTATTCGTCGGTGCTTGTTTTTTGGGACCAGTATCTCACTACCGAAGAATTATGACGACCATATCACTAAACAGAATATTTCGAAGTAATTCGTAATTATTGTTAACTCTATCCATCACATCTTCACAAAATTCCATTCGACGACCTCTTGTGTTGTTTTAACTTTAGCAGAGCTTTTGTTGATAACTTGTCATTTTCGGTTATCATTTTATAAACCATAATTTCCCGCATTTCAGCTACTTCACTTTGAGACCTTTGTTCCTTCCTTCATTTATGGAATGATCATTTAACAATTGGAGTTTTCTGTTCACTGTTAACATTTTGAAGCTTTGTAAGTCAAACTAAAAAATAATGTTTATTTGCAGACCTTATGATTTAAATTCGACGAAGCTGATATTTAAAAGTCAATTAATGCTTGTATTTTATCTACAATACTTTAATAAAGCCTCTAGTAAACTAACATAGGTACTAAAATTATATAAATTTTCCAAAATATTTGTAGTTAGATCTATCGCCTAAGATATTAATTTGCCAACTAAGAAACCATGCAACTCGTAACTGGCTTATTGGTTATAATTTAGGATTAACATTTTCCCTTACGTCCAAGTGGAGAAATTTACTTAGACCTTTTTGAAACTGTTTTAAAGATTTATTTGAGGATTTTCCTTCATATTTAAGAAGCCATGAATAATGAAATACCCCTAAATTTTCAATTAAATACTACTTGTAGTATGGCGATACTACCACATGTTAAACCGTTTTTAATTGCACTTAAAATAATACAGTTTTTAACAAGTTATTACAAAGCAAAGACAACACTTGATAATGACCGTAACAGGTCGAATCTTAAGTCGTGATTTTTGTATATATGTAAATCATATTACAATAAATTAATTGTGGTAAAAACATAGTAAGTGTTTCAATATGTGTTTAAATTGATATTACCACCTAGTACCGGTCACAACCATCATGAATTTAAAATTAGCCTGTACGGCCCAACAGACCAAATTGTACAACAAATTGATGAAGAAATACGGATCAACATCACAGGATATCTGGTTCAATTCTGAATGTCTACGCCGCCAAGTGATCCCAAAATACGTCAATATAAATACACGTTCCACCACGATAGCCGCGAAAGCAGCCGTCAAGACAGCCCAACTCGCTTGGATAAGAGCAGAAATCCGAAACCTTCACTACCTTAAGGTAATACATTCGGAACTCTCATTCAAACTTCACCCATTCGAATTCACAATAGTTGATGATTTTATTAGGGAAAATGTGAGTAGAATCCTACATGCTAAATATAGTACTCAAAAAAAGAAATTAGACTTGCTACTTAAATAACAACAAAAATCAAAACCAGTCCAGGAAGATTCAAATAATCTAAATTCAGTCTCAAAGTTTATCAATTTAACTAACATTTCATTGAGTAAGGCAGAAGAATCACTTCTATCCCAAAACTCTAACTATAGCCCCAATATCAAGAACAATTCCGAAAAAACACTGTTAGTAGTAGAATCGGAAATAGCCCTTAGTAATGTCCAAGATGCTTTTGTTCCGAGAGCCCGCATAGCCAACATCATAAAAAATCATTCACAAATATTCCGTCAGGCACCAGAATTATTAAATCAATCAAATCAAAAATATCATCAAATAATTTAATAGCTACAAAAGCAGACAAATCAAATAATCGTCCTTGATAAGGCTCAGTATATTGATAAAATCAATAATTTTATTACCGCAGAAAATTTAACTCTCCTTGATAAAGATCCTACCTCCTCATTTCAATCTCAAATAAAAAATCTTCTTAAAGATACTACGGTCATTTTCTCAAAATTTAAAAAATTACAAATTATTAACAAAAATCTGACAGCTCCAAGACTTCATGGACTAATAAAAACACATAAACAAAATCTTCCCATTAGGCCAGTAGTTTCTTATATCAATAGTCCATAACGTGAATTGGGAGTTGAATTAAGTACTCTTTTCAAAAAATATACCAATTTTAAACTAAAATATTCCGTTAAAAATTCCCTAATCCTCTCTGATCACCTAAAAACCATAACTACCTCGAAAAATTCCAAACTTGTGTCCTTTGATGTTACCAACATTTTCTCCAATATTCCAATAGATGAATGCCTGGAAATAATTCAAAATATCTTAGGTAAATTAAATATTGTTGTTGTCACAAAAACCGAACTTTATCAAGCGTTTGATGTCTGTGTTAAACAAATTATTTATTTACAATTTGAAAACGAATTCTACAAACAAAATACAGGACTTGCCATGGGATCTCCTTTAAGCCCCCTAAGCCGATCTATTCATGGCACATATCGAAGACCAAATATTCATTTCAGATCTTGCCAAAAAACATATATCCTTTTGGTATCGATATGTGGATGACATAATCGCATGCTTCAGTGGCACTTCCCGTCAATTAACCCAATTTTTAAATTCTATAAATAATATTCATCCCAAAATTAAATTTACACTTGAATGTGAACATAATAATCAAATAAACTTTTTAGATTTAGCACTAATTCATAATAATAATAAAATAGAATTCAATATCTATAGGAAAACAACTAATTCTAATTCCACCATCCCATTTCATTCCAATCATCATCTGTCATACAAACTAGCATCCTACCATTCAATGATTCACAGAGTATTTTTCATTCCACTTTCCAATATTCACCTAAATGAAGAAATAAATAAAATCTTATCCATTTAAAAAATGAACGGTTTCCCCACATATTTAATCAAAGCATTAATAAATAAAAAACGGTATAAAACTACAATGGCTCACATTTATCCAAAAGAACAAACTTTAGAAAATAAAAAATTATTTTCATTAACCTATTTTGGCAAAACATCAAATAAAATAGCACACATTCTCCGCAAACAAAATTAATAAATTGCCTTTAGACCATCTGCAAAGTAATCAGATATTTTGTTTAACTCAAACACAAAAAGTCGGGTGTACAGTGTTCCGAATGTAATAGTATCTACGTAGACCAAACTGGACGCAGCCTGGAGAAACGATATTCGGAACATTTCCGGGCCTTCAGACTGCAGCAGAACCATAGCTCATTCGCCAACCATATTCTAGAAAGGAAACATCAATTCCCGGAGATAAGCAAAGTGAAAATTTTGCACAGCTGTACAAAAGGTTCGAGGCTAAACCTATTAGAAGCGGCCGAAATTTATAAACGCACCAGAAACCCCGAAATTAATCTCCTCAACGAACAAACAGACCTAATCTACACCCCACTTTTCGGGCAGCTCCCGGCAATCTAATTAAAAGTTCATAATTTATAATCCGTCACCCTAATTTGGAAATTTTCACTAATCTCTCGCCGGTATAAATGTACTTCTTCAACAATTTTGTACTCACTTGATAATGACCTTAACAGGTCGAAACTTAAGTCGTGATTTTTGTATATATGTAAATCATATTACAATAAATTAATTGTGGTAAAAACATAGTAAGTGTTTCAATATGTGTTTAAAAACACATTTATTTTTTTAATTAAGCATTTAAACCTTTTTATTTTGCAATAAAAAAAATAATTCCGATCAAACATGAAATACAACATCAGGCAAATGGTCACCACAAAACCTCTGGCACAGGTTTATTCTTTTGTTGAATTTTTTGTTTTCGTTTTCGCATAAATGTGGCTGTATTTCACCAATAACGCGCCGTATTTTTCTTTAAGATGTTTAACTGTTTCAGGATAATTCGCATACACCTTTTCCTTCACATAGTCCCACAGAAAAATGTCCATCGGCGATAGATCGCACGATCTTGGTGGCCAATGTTGATCGCCAAATCGAGAAATGGCTTGGCCTGTAAACTTGGTCTGCAGTAACACGATTGTTTCATGTGTAATGTGGCAGAGTTCATCGTATTGTTGGGAAAACATGTCTTCCACATCAATTACATCCAATTCTGGCCACAAAAATTCTCTAGCGTTAGCGCATTTCCAGCCGCATCATCAAAGAAGTGGATGCATTGGTTTTTCGAGTATCACACGAGGATTTTCAGCACCCCAAATCCGACAGTTTTGCTTATTTACGCATCCGTCTAGTTGAAAAACAAATGCTTGTTTACCAAAATTCGTTGCATAGTGCTTCTGGAAATATTTAATCCTTAATCACGATGCTGAATGAAAGTTCCTGGATTCTCGACCACAGATTCCCTTACTGTGGCTATATTTTCGAGTGACGATGACGAACAATGGTCTTCTGATCCATAAACGTAAATTTGGTCTCAAATGTTTTTACAATAATTAAACGTTATTTGTTGAATACTTCTTCATATTCTAAAATCGCGTGGTCAGTACGTGACAACTGTTGAAAAGAATTACCGTACAACTCGTATTATCAAATTGGCGGCAAATTTAAATCCGACGCTCTTGCTGGGACACCCTTTATATATTTTCTTGAAAATATATTTATTGTAATCGTGCTCGATACATTTTAAGTAAATAAATAAATAAATATGTTATAAATATATTATATTTTATGGGTTTCTCCGAAGAAACCTTTTAGAGATTTAGACGTTGATGGTGGTGGTGGTGTGGTGTTGGTGGAGTAGGTGGTGGTGGCAGTGTAAGTGTTGTTGGAGTAGGTGATGGTGGTGTTGTTAATGAAGCTTCGTTTTACCTCAAGGAAATCCGAAGCAAAATTCATAAACATGTTACTAAATTATTGAAGTAAGGAAGCTTTTAAAAAAGTCAAAGTGTTTTCTTCATTCTTAATATCGAAATGTACAACGAAGTGAATGCCTTTAAGATCCAAGAAATATTTTTATGTTAAAATTATATATGATATAAGGTTACCAACTATATGTGTTTACTAATTAGGAATATTAATCGGATTTTTCTAAAAATAATTAGAAAACGCTTTAAGTTTAGTACATATATATAAATGAAACAAAAGTACATCGTTCAATAGTTATATTTCAGTAAATACAATGTCTACTACTACAATTATTTGACGCATATGCTTTTGTATAAAATATAGGATAACAAGATAACAATGTGCTGATAACTGACATATAATAAATGGGAAAACCGAAGGGGAATAATTCAATGATCCTAAAACTTGCACAGTTAATGCTCTCACTGGGTAGACTAACTCAAAGGATATGGATACAGATGTCTGATACAGCTGTATAATTGCTGAATCATATAGGCAAATACTATTTCATGAATGATTTTCTCATTTACCTCGTGGCGAAACATTGTGGAATATTAGGTAATTGAATAATAAAAATATATAAGTCCTTTACGTTGTAGAAAATTCACTAATAATTAGAAAAAACACGAAAATATTTTCGTAAAATCTACAACAAATGAGTCTTATTAAGACTACAAGAACAAATCACTTTTGGAACAACTACTTCTCTAGCTAATACCTCGACAGACATTGAATAATACAAAAGTAATTCGCGTGTTACAAAACAGCAAGGCTATCAAAGCAACACTAGTTTGAACGTATTTCTTTCTGTAAAATGAACTAAAAATGATTGAATGTACTTTAAATAATTTGTGTAATTGCGAGTTACTACTGAAATAAATCTCATTGAAAAAAAACTTCAATAGTGAGTTCTTTCCTACTAAGTCGTACGTATGCAAATTAACTAATACAAGAAAAATAATAATAAGGATGGTAGCGACTGTTCCTACGTGGTAATTCAAGATAAATACTAAACTAACGCACTTACTATGTAAGCTCTTCATCGGTTGAGAATTTCGTTTCCCCCAAGTGTTGTTTCAAGTTAGGGAACAAATGGTAGTCACTGGGAGCCAAATCAGGGCTGTATGGAGGGGAGGATAATTGTGGATTTCCCACCTGAATTTGGCGATGAGATGAGCATCCGTGGCACCCACCTGACACGCACCTTGCGGTACTTCAAAATATCCGTCAAAATCTTGTCCACGGTAGTCTTAAAGACGTACCCTATCAGTTCGGCAATCTCTCGCACACTCACACGCCGATCCTCAAGCAGAAGTTTCTCAACTTTCGTCATTGTATCATCCGAAACTGATGGACGCCCGGAGCCAGCCTAATCGTGTACGTTTGTACGACCTCCTGCGAACTCCCTGCACCACTTCCTCATATTTTTTACGTCCATACACTTTTCTCCATACAAAATCGGTCAATTGGCGATGGATTTCAATAGAGGGAGACCCCTTAAAAAACAGAAATTTATTCACTGAACGCAATTCACACTTAGCGGGAGCGTAGATGCTAAGCCAAGAATAAGCGTCGCAGCGAGGTGGAAACCGGCCAGAATAGTGAAGAGGGAAGCAAGGATCACGGTGCTGTTTTAAGCTACCTCGCTCCGTCGCAACTGTAGCTCGTTGGAGACCTTAATTTACGGACAACCCTCGTATAACACACGACTTAAGTTTCGACGGTTTAATGTCATTATCAAGTGAAGCAAATTAATGAAAGACTTCTACGCATCGTTAACGGATTATAGATTTTTAAAAGGTGGCATGTACATTAAATCTGTTTTCGTTAAGCAGATTAACGTGAGTATTATTACTTTCTTTGAAAATTTCGGCAGATTCAAGGAGATTAAGCTTTGTACCTTTGCTACAGTGATGTAAAATTTTAAGATTTTGGATTTTGGGAAATTGATGTTTAAATTCTAAAGAATGATTTGAAAAGGTGCTACTATTTTGATTTAACCTATACGCCCGAAAATGTTCAGAAAATCTAGTTTCGAAGCTGCGAGCTGTTTTTCCTATATAAATAGAGTTGCATTCGGGACACGAAATTTTATAAACACCTGATTTTTTTAAAAGGCTGATTTTATCTTTTGTGTTAAATAATACGTTTGACAATTTACAACTGGCTCTAAATGCAACTCGATAATTATGTTTTTGGAAAATGTGAGCATGTTTTTCGTAATAAGTGAGTGTAGTAAATGATTGTGTATTAGGGGTTGGGATTTTTGGATAGATATAGGTTATTGTGTTTTGATATCTCCTTTTATTGATTAAATTTGAATGAGACTAACCGGGTATCCATTGTTTTGAGAGCAATTTTTAAAATATTTTTGAGTTCTAGGTCTTGATTTTTGAGGGATAAAATCAAGACCTAGAACTCAACAATGTTGAATGGTTTTGGATATTAGTTTCAGGTAGACACAGTATATACTGATTTTCAAAGGCATTCGACAAGGTTCAGCACTTTATTCCAATCAATAAACTTGTTAATTAATACAATTAATAATAATTAATAATTATCTCAGTAACAAATAGTTTATATTTTTCTAAGTTTAATTAGGTGTGGAACTATGTTTATATTTTGCAGATGACTTATTATATCACCCAGTTGATGATATCTCTCATAATTATTAGATTCAATCTGATTTGGATAATTTACAAGACTAATTTGACAATAATAAACTCCCTTAAAGTAATTACCTGTAGTAAATGTTTATTCACATAAGCACATATAACCTAGCCAACATAGATTTAAACATTATATTCGAGACCTTGATGACAAATGCTTGTCATGATTACTGAAGGGGTTTTATCTATCAAGGTAAGTAGAATAGAAGTTCTAGTTTAATAATGACAAGTTAAAATTGTCGGAACTGTAGTGTTGTACAGACAAAGTTAAAAAGTTTTTTATTTGTGAAGAATAATGTATAACGAAGTAGAAGCCTCCACCGTTAACAGTTCAATATTTCTTTGTCTATTCGTTCATTGAGATTAAATGCATTACTATAACTAATAACCTAAATAATCATATACAAACAATTGTGCTAATTTGCTACATTTTAATTTTAACATATTTGGTGACAATTTCTTAAATTTTAAATGCTTTTTAGAAAATCGATAAGATTAGACTGCATGATCGGTGTTAGATTAAGACTGCATTTTTTAAAATAGTCTTAACAAACTCATCCACTTGTTTACAAAATCTTTATGAAGCGGTCTCCGTGAAGGCTTGCGAGGAGAAAATTGCCTGAATTATTATACAACAATATAACAACGGTATCAGGTCGATTATTCCCTGAAGACACGTTTTATTAAATTTAAATTAAAAATCGCACGGTAAATATCGAAACGGCCGTCAGGAATGAAACAACAAAAGAGCTGCCAACATTGTTCGGTGGTGAGGAGGAAAAAAGGGCCGTGGCGTCTATATCGCGGCCAATTACCCGATCGAAATACCACCGTTCTCTCTCTCGGGTACCCTACCGCAGATACCTACCTACCTCCGAGACAACAGTGGAAAGAGGCCCAACATCAATACACTGCCATCAACACAAAAGTGCGAATTATCGTAGGGGCTTTAATTACTTCCCGTGCGTGAGAACCCGGAGCCTAAGTCCGGCTGGTGATTGATCATTTGATAGTCCTAAACGTGGTTTCGACTTGTACTTGGCTTGTAACCGTCTAATATTATACTTGAACAGAACACGACAAGTGTAATGGAACGTACGAGATTGTATCGCGATTGTTAGATTTCGGTACCCGTGTAAGACAAGCATTATTTAGCGATGTTGAATTTTTGGCATTTGACAGATAATATTAATCATCAGAATTTTACTATTATATTAGCCAAACATAAGGATGATTATTAATTGATATAAAGTTTTAGTCTTTACTTATGTATATTATTTGGTTATTTGAGTTGTTTGTCGTATTAATGAGACAAATGGAATGTATTTACAGGGTGTATAAAATTGTTATAAAACGTTCACAAGAGAGAAAGTACATCTAAATGATATTACATCTTGATACCATACTATCTGAAATGCTTTCTTGGTAGTGAAGATACAATGAAGAAATGAGACAAACAAGAGAAGAAAATATGTTTATTATAGAAAAAAAAGTAAGAAAAAAGAACATCTGCTGCTTCATTTTACGTAGCGACATCTATCGCGTACCCCAGTTATTTCCGGCCATCCATTGCTATGTGATTCCCATCGTCTATATGTACTCTTCTTCGCCTAAAACGAAGGCATGCATATATGTAAAAGCATTGTAATTATTATTAATGTAATTAATATATTGTATTTATATCCCTATTTCCAACTGACAAAATGTAAGTATGTGTCAATATGAGATAAACAGAAACAGATAATACTTCTGTAAGCCATGAAAGATAACAAAATTATTAATACAAAAGAGAGACGACACCACAGTAAATGTTCAAAATGTCTTCCACAATTCGTTGCTGCATATTCATTGGTGTGGTTGGTGGTTCCTTATAAACAATCTCTTTTATCCATCCCCAACCCAACACCAAAAGTCAGGTCCCTCACGTCTCGCGGAAAGAAAATGGGCAGGTGCTCCGTCTTGTTGAAACCACAGCCTTGTTAGTTGAAGTATATTAGCTAACATTCCGAGTAATACATTTTGCAAGAAGTGCAAGTACATAGGCCCATTGAGATAGACCTCAAAGAAATGTGGACCTACCACATGGTATCCAACAATTCCGCCCCAGACATTCAAAGATCATCGATTCTTAAGATCAACTTGTCTCATAACATGCGGATTTCAATAATAATGAAAATTGTGCCTATTGACATATCTGCTGTTAGGGAATGTCGCCTTATCCGTGAATAAAACATATTGGAAAAATGCAGGATCCTCTTGCTCAGATATAAAATTAGGAACGAAATTGAAAATTAGTATTATTCAGTTTTTGATATAACTGAATATGCATGATATGGATTTTTCTTCAGAATGCGTTGTACTGACCTCCCACTTTTGCCGGTTGCTATCCCGCTGTCTTTTTGGCTCATGTTGGCTTTCCTCGATGATGATAGATTTTTTTTTTGTAATTCACACTTCACCTTTCAATAAATCTATTTAGTAGGTTCATAAAACATTTCTCCTCCGGATGTCTTCTGTCGGGATAACACGTGGCGTAAATTCTAGCCGCCAATAAACAATTTCTAGAAGCCTCTTCTAATACAAAATCATGTCGACTTTATCACTTTGCAGCAAATATCAGAGAGACAAATTCGTATTCAATAACCGTTTGAAATATAAATTCTTTTATATCTTGAAAAATATCACTTTTAGGCATAGGGTATGTATTATATTTTTTGTAGTAAATTAGATGCAGAATAATATAAAATTTTAAAAAAATATAGGACGTTAATTTCTTCGCGACGACGCACAGTGGTTCAGAACGCGAAAAACGCGATCGAAATTGTTTACTCTTTACTTTTAATAGATTTTACATTCACAGTTGAGTAAGTTTATGTTTTTGGGTATGCTGAATCTGAAATTATGCATTTAAAACCCATATTTGTCAAAACTACCCAAAAATACAAGCTTTAAATGCGAAAAATTGATATCACTTAATACAAGTACGAAGAATATTTTTTATACAAATTATAAAGTTTAGTTTGCAAATTCGAAGTATTTGTTTGTCAAAAGAACCCCTTAATGCATTGACTTTGACATGTTTAGTAGTATGTACTGGGTTAATAAAAAAAAACAACCTTCAAAACATCCTCAAATTATATTGTAGAAATTTTTGTCCAAAATACAAAATTGCTTGTAGAATAGCGTGTTAACTTGGATATAATTTGCAACCATGTTTTAAAGCTGTTGCTCCAATAAGCATATATTGCTGATTCGTAAAACCACCCGAGATAATAAATGACAAAGCCTCTTCAGTTGTTATAGCATTTTGTTCTTGTTCGGGACTCCTCCATTTTTACATTATTCGTTTGACTCTACTTGGTGTAGTTGAAGTACTTTCAATTATCGAATCGGCAGTACTAATATCTCCACTTTCTCATACTTTGATTGCACAAGTTTTTCCACGGAAGTACTTTTTCTGAGCTCCTGGGTTTTAAGCAGCAGAACTTTGAGCAAAACTCTTTTAAGGACGACCTCGAATACCCGAAGTTGATGGTAGATGGCAGTAAACGGATTAAGGAAAAATAATTTCTTCTTCTCGCCAAACATTTTGCTTTTTCATAAAAACACTAGATATTTTATTGGACGATTTCCAATATTTAAAATATCTTGGAAAAAATATTTGTTTAAGCCAATACAAAATATTTTTACTTGATTTATCATCTTCGGCAATACTTGACACATACGGGTGTCAAGTATAAACAGGTAAATTGCTCGTTTCTTACTTTCAGTCGATTTATCATCATCTATCACAGAGAATTCGTCTAATACCAATAGACATATTTTCTTCGCGGCCATTATGTTACAACTTTGCAAAAGAACTACTGCAACAAAAACAAAATCTCCTACAACGTCACAAATTTCGAAAATGCGCCCAGAATAATCTGCATACAGGTTCGACTCAAAGTTGCGTTTCAACTGATCGGGTACCGAGCGGGATTTTCTTTTATATGTTTTGAATAGGCAAATATTGGCAGCTATTTTTTTTATTTACAAAGCCAAATAGCTAGTTTAAGCATAAATGAAGTAATTATCGTGTAGGGTTGTGTAGAACTAAACGTAATCCTTCACTTAAGGCAAATTTTTATAATCCGATTACCGGTTACAAGCAATAAACTTTCTAGTACTAGGTAAACTTTATCCAATAATAAGTAATGTTACTTAATAATACACTTAGCAATCTATAACAATATTATAATGACATTAATAAATAACCGCATTTGCTTGTGGTACAGTCTTTTTAATTACACCCTTATTTCTATACGCTGCAACGTCTCAATTTTACTGAACTTTGAAAGCAAATATAGAAAAACGTATGTAAATAAGATGCCTATTATTAATATTATCAAATAGAACAACTATTCAAGATTAAATTAGTGCAATTTTAACTTTGTACGAAGAAGTTGAAATTTTGATTTTCGATCACGTTTTTCGCGTTCTGAACCACTGTGCGACGGTGCTGAAACGAAGGAGTTGGCAGGTAGAAAGAGAAACTCTGGGATAGTCGCAAACCATAATATTAAATCAGTGTGCATTTTTTTATTTAATTTAAAAAGTGCACCCAATACTGGAAGGAGTTATATAGGGCGAAAATTAGAAGCTAAGCTGGGCGGTTATCGAGCTTAGGGATAGATCCTATTATATCTTTTATAAATATATTTTTTTTTTCGAAAACTATGAGGTTTACGCAAAAAGGCTATTCCCAATAATTTGCTCAATTTTGGATTCTTTACAATTACTTGTTTATATAAATTTCATGTAACTCCTATAGTTTATTAGCAATAGACAAAAAATATCAAAATTATTTTTTTTATTTTTTTCTCGCAAGTTAAGAACTTTATGAAAAACATGTTGGAATCAAACTTGTTCAGTTTCTTTAACTTTTGTTTGGAAAATTATGTATTTTTTTTTTAAATTTGGAAAAATATCGAGATAAAAAGCAAAGCAAAGCAAACAGCTATAGAAATAAGGTTTCTAAGGAAAATAGATAGAATTACAAGCAAAGATAGAATCAGAAATAATATTGTGATGGAACAGCTAAACATAAAACCAATAGAAAAATTGATAGAAGAGAGACAGCTTGGGTGGTTAGGACACATGTACCGTATGGAAAATGATAGAAAAGCAAAGGAAATATACGAAGTAGAGTAAACAGAGTAGGGATACCACTGCTAAAATGGAACCAACAGACTAGATAAGCAGCAGAGAAAAGAGGGATTACATGGTGAAACGCCAGAATACTTGCACAAAATAGGGAGAAATGGAAAAGAAGGATCAAGAATAGAGAGGACAACATTAAAATTTAGATTACGTTAAATATGTAAATTAAATTAGTTCGACACCGAAAGGTAAAAGAATGGATATATTAAATAATAATAATCGAGATAAAACCAAAAAACGCCTAGAGTTAACATCCACTTCTGGTTTATGAATGTTTACCAAAACACATTTTTTTTTTCCAAAAATTAGTGGAACGACCTCAGGGGACCCCTCAAAACGAATATTTCGAAAATCATAACCTGAAGAGCAATTTGTACAAATTTAATACTAAATAGTAATAAGTCCTGTTAAATAAATCGTTTGCTGGAGGAATAGTATTGTTAAATGAAGCGATCCACTCGTTAACTAAGTCAAAATAGTAATTGTCATAGCTGATATTTAAATATTGATTCTAGGTGTCTTGCAAAATATCCAGCAATTAATAATTCGTTTGTCAAAATTGAAACTACAGTTGGAAATTTACTATTTATAGAGCCAGATTATTTTATGTTTAGACTTAATTTTAATTTCTCCTTTCTCATCTCTTGTTTTTATTACAATTTTTAATATTCCAAAACATATATTTTGATGTAATAATAATACACATTTTTATTGACAAACCTTTTACATGTTAACATTTATATAATAAATAATGAATGGTATTTTAGTGTGTTAGTTTGTCAAAAGACTATCGACCAGAGGTCTTTCTGGCTTGTTATGTCAGTCGTTCATGAGTGGACGGATGAAATGAGATCAAATATGGTTGAATTTGCATTTTTAAATTTAGGGTTTATATTGGGATTTCTGGAAGGACAATATAATGATAATATTTGGAAGTTGGAGACATTCTTAGAGAACTTTTCTGATAAGAATCGAAGGCGTTCTTGAATGGGAATAACTAAAGTGATATGATATGATATGATATGAGAAATCCTTCTAACCGATTTTGTAATAGATTAAGAGGATGACGGAGATTTGTTAGGGTTCGAAGAGATGCTCGCTCGCTAACTTCAACATTTCGGGATGTTAGATTGCTGGGATTGCGGTAGACAGCACAATCATAGTCAAGTAGTGGGCGGCAAATCATTTTATAAATTTTAACAGCTGTTCTAGTATTGATCCCATTATTCTTGTAGGTTGAGCTTCTAAAGCATTTTGACCTAGAAGTTATTTTATTTTTTATTATAGCAGTGTGTTTTTTGAAATTGATATTTTGATCTATGGTTATGCCTAAGTATTTAATGGAAACTGAAGGAGGAATCGTAGTTTGGGAAAGAAAGACTTTGTGAGGTGAATTATTGTTGCGATTATAAGGAATTAGGAGTGATTTGTGGGGATTGATTGTAATGCGCCATCTTGTAAACCATCATTGCAGGAAGACAATAAGCTCTTGAAGGAATTGAAGGGCTTTTGGTCTGGGAGCATGTGTGATTAGGGCCGTGTCATCTTCAAATTATACGAGATATTTGGAAGGGGAGACATTTTTTGATCAACCTTGGCACAAACGATTAACTATTAAAAGCTAGCAATTGATTAAAATTGCAAAAAAAGAACAACAAAAAATACCATTTTTTTTATTAATAACGAGTTGGTCTGCTCATATTTGCTATAAACGCAATCTCTTGAGATTGTAACATCTGCGAAGGATGCTGTATGTTCTTTAGTCTTCTCCTTATAATGTCCTATACATGCTCCATGGGTGAAAGATCAGCAGATCTGGCCTTGGCATGATATTGACATTATCCTGTGCTAGTCGTCCACAAAACACGACCTACTCATTCTGCCTCCAGCAATTAATAATTCGTTTATCAAAATTGAAACTTCAGTTGGAAATGTATTATTTAAATAGTCAGATTATTTTATATTTAGACTTAATTTTAATTTCTCTTAATTTTATTTATTTTGGTACACGTGTCTCTCCATTAATATTTGTAATATTCCAAAACATATATTTTGATGTAATAATAATACACATTTTTATTGACAAACTTTTTACTTGGTAACATTTATGTAATAAATAATAAATAAATTATGGTGCTTTAGTGTGTTAGTTTGTCAAAAGACTATTGACAAGAGATCTTTCTGCCTTGTCGTTAATGCGTGAGAGAGGAGAGCCTTGAGGGACTTCTTGTGTAGAAGAAAATGAGTTGTGGATTTTGACTTTTAGGGATCTATTGGAGGAAAATTGTTTGATAATGAAAAAAATATGGGGAGAGATATTTAGGAGGTGGCACTTGTTTAATTTATTTTTAGGATTATAGTATCAATAAGTCTATCTGTAATTAGTATAAGAATAAATATTAATATTAAGACCACTGACGCCAATTTCATTCTGTATTATGTACACTCTGAAATAAAGATATATATTATTATTATTATTATTATTAAAGAATCAAACGCTTTCTGGACATTCAAAAATAAAACTGCAGTAGTTTTGCCTTCCAGGTGGGTTTGGATATTTGAGGGAAGGGTAGTGAGTGGAACGGAAGTTGATACGGGGAAGAAAGTGGTTTGAAATTAAAGAGAGGATTTGGTTTTTGAGGATGAATTCATAGATTTTTCCAATAACGGGTAGGAGTGTGATAGGGCGATGTTATTTAAAAAAATTGTTTTATTATTTGGGGTGTGTTTCGTCCAATGGAAGAAGAGAGTATTTCATTAAAGTGGATAATAGAATTGGGGTTAATAGAAGGGTTAGCGGTAATATATTCTGAAACTAATTGAAGCATTGCATTTTTTGAAATGTAAATCAAAGTAGGGATTTGTTGAATGGGAACTAGCAGGATTTTAATTTGAAAATGGAAGGAAGGTGGTCAGAACACAAATCTGGATATTTTTTGTACAAAGTAATACATCGGGGGTTGTGGCTTATGAATAGTTCATAATGAAGGTGAAGTAAGAATGCGTATGAAGTTGGAGTTGAAAAGGAATGAAGACAAATGACGGGATTTGGTTTTGATTAAATTAAAATCACCTAAAATGATGGCGTTATCAAACAGCGATGCTTTAATAAATATGGAATCATCGATTGGAGAATGAGGATGTATATAAACTAGAAACAGATTGATTTGGAAAGGGGGAAATAATAAAATGAAGTGGAGACATTCATTGAAAAGAAATCAATTATCTATGCATGAAATTAAAGACTTTAATTAACATAGTTAGTATGATCTGATTTAGGTCAAATATCAGCCATTTTGTTCGATAACTTGTTGCCATTTTGATGGTTCATTATGTCTCTCTTATAATGCCAAACAATTGAGGCAGTTGATTTGCACAAGCCTCTCTTAAAGCAAATTTTTCACCAGCAAAATTGTTCGCTATGGACAGGAAGAGATGGTAATACTTGTTGCCAGGTCCGAACTATAAGATGGATGCATAAAAACCTCCCAACCAAACTCTTAAAGCTTCTGGCGAGTCACTATCAATGTGTGTGGTCTGGCGTTTCCTAATGGAACATAATTCCTCTTCTATTGGCCAAAACTGGCCGCTTCTGGGCGATTGCTTCCTTTAGACGGTTCATTTGTTGGCAATACACTTTCGAGTTTATAATTTTACCGTAGGAAAGAAGCTCGTTGTAGATAATTCACTGTTAATTCCACAAAATACACAGCAAAGCATTCCTAGCCTGCTCACCACGGGCGTTTTCGCTTGACGTTTTCGTAAGTGATCCACTTTTCATCACCAGTCACCAACCGCTTCAGAAATGGTCGATTTTGTTGCGATTCGCAGATGGATATATGGTCCAAAAGGTTTTTTTTGCGTTAACTCGTGTCTCGCCCATACATTGAGCTTCTTTTTTTATCCAGCCTTATTAAAATGCTTCAAAACGGTTTTTCTTTAGCTCTTGGGCAATCGAAACAGTGCTGACATGGCGGTCGGACTCGACAATGTTCATGATTTTATGCATATTGGCCTTCCAGGGCTTCTTCTACATCGAAATTACCGCAACGGAATCAGCGAAACCAATATTGTGGGTGAAGAGAAATGAAAATAGAAATGAAAAGAAGGGAAGAAGAATGGATGCAAGAAAAAAAGAAGCTAGTTGGAAGAATTGAAAAATTGGAGGAACGAGCCGAAAAAGACGAAAAGGAAAAAAGAAAAAATAACATTATAATAACTGGAATAAATGTGAATGAAACGCTGCTTAAGAAAGATGTGGAGACGTTCTTGGAGGAAAATCTAAAAATAAAAACAACAATAGGAAAATCATACATGTTAAATAGGGAGAAGAAAATGGTGCTTGCAGAAGTAGAGTCATGGAGTGCAAAGCAGAAAATAATGAAAGAAAAAAGTTCTCTGAGAAATACAGGAATATATATATATATATATATATATATATATATATATATATATATATATATATATTCCTATGGAGGAAAGAGCAATGCAAAGAGAAATAAGAAGCATAGCTAGGGAAGAAAAGGCGAAAGGAAGTAAAGTAAAAATTGGGTATGGACTAATCGTGTTAAATGAAGAAGTGTTTGTTTGGGATAAAAAGGAAAACGGTATGAGAAGAAAAATGATTCAAAAAACGGTCAACAACGCAGGTGGCAGCAGGTAGATCAAAGTATCGTAGGATATGTAAAAAGAAGAAAATACAGGTTTTGGAAGAAAAGAGTGAAGAATTAAAAAAGTGTAGAAATGAAGCAGGAATGTGGAACATTCTGAAAAGAGTTCTAGTGGAATACCATGTGGGATAGGGGGCAGAATGATAAGGGGAGACAAGGAGGACTTTACGGAGGAGGAGGTGCAAAGAGCATTTGAGGGGGTCAAACGAGGAAAAGCAGCTGGACTGGATGGACTGAAGGCTGAAATGTGGAAGGAGATAGGAGAAAAGGGGAAGAAACGGTTTAGGGTGCTTCTAAGCGGAATGTGGAGAGGGGAAGACAAGATACCGGCAGCTTGAAAAGTGGCAGTAATGTGCCCGGTGCACAAAGGGGGAGATAGCACCGACATCAATAATTACAGGGGAATATCGTTTATGAGCATTGTATGCAAGATCGCGATGACAGCGACGAAGAACCGGCTTCAGGAAGAAGTAGAGGAAAGCGAACTATTGCTGGAGAGTCAGGGGGGTTTAAAAGTGGGAGGGGAACTAGAAACCAGATACCTGGCAGGATAGCTGAGAGTGTGATAGAAGAGAGAGGCAGTATGTATGCAGTATTTGTGGATCTTAAAGCAGCGTACGATACAGTTCCGAGGAAGAGTTTGATAGAGTGCTTGAGAAGGAAAGGAGTAAGTGATGGAATGATAGAATCAAATTCAAATTTATTTACTTCTAAATTTATATGCACATATTACATTTAAAAATTATAATTAAATTATATTCTAATAAAAATAATTATGTGAGTTACTAACCCACAGTGAGTCACCTAATCATTAATGATTATATTGTGATCAGCACCGTAGGCTAGTTACAGCTCTGTTATTCTTATTATTATTACTAAAACTAATACATGAATTTTTAAGTTGATAGTCGAGACTAGATAATAAAATATTTTTAAATAATTTTACTTTGAATAAATTAAATGAGTAGAATTGTTTGGAAAGCAACTATAATATGCATCATATATTATTAAATTTCATAAGTGCAATAAATCATTCCAATTATTAAAAATATTTACCAACACATCATAATTTGATTGAAGGTAGTTTTTGAATTCCTTTTTATATACTTTTGTGGACTCAATATGTTTCAGGAAATGTGGCGTTAAATTATATAATTTGGGACCTAAGAAAAATATAAATCTCTGAAGATGGGACTTTTTAATGATTGGTATAACATAATTAAAATTCTCCATTTCCCTTGTAGCATAGGTGTTATTTATTTTATTGCACTTGTGTTTATTTTTATGCAACCAAATTAAACTTTGATAAATATAAATAGTTCTAATTTTAAAAAGTCCAGATTCTATATAGACATCTTTCGTAGGGCAGAGCCTATCTTTTTTGAACATAATTTTTATAATAGAATTTTGTACAACTTGTAGCTTCTCTAATATATTATTGAATAAACCTCCCCATATTAATAGACAATATCTTAATATAGATTCAACCATGGAGTAATAGACAAGTAACAGTACACGCCTACTAAGTATATCTCTAAGTTGATAAAATTTTGAAACCATTAATCTCATTTTTTTGATAATGTAATCTACATGATGATTCCATCTTAAGTGTTGGTCAACCATAACCCCTAAATATTTAATGTATGGACATTTTTCAATTTTTGGGCAATTGCATAATTGTTTATCACAATCATGTTTATGAATGTTTAAATACAGTTATTTTGGTTGATCAGCACTCAAGATTGTAAAAGCTAGAAATTTGCTTTTTTCTGTATTTAAACTTAAAAGGCTGTCATTAAGCCAGCATTGTAATTTGTATAAGTCTGCTTCGGCAGTCTTATATGTATTTTCCCATGAATTACCTGTAAATACTACGGCGGTATCATCCGCTTATGATAATATGTGACCCCGAAAATCATTGATATACAGAATATTATTTATGTATACTAAAAATAAAATTGGATCGAGAACTGTTCCTTGCGAAATACACATAGTAACCTTAAGTGGTGCACTTACACAATTATTAAATTTTACTTGTTGTGTCCTATCGCTTAACTAATTTTTGAAAAGTTTCAGAGGTTTACCTCTAACTCCTGCTGTTTCAAGTCTTTCAAATAAAATATCATGTGATACAGTATCGAATGCTTTGGCTAGATCCAAAAAAACTGCTAGGACCCTTTTGTTATTATTTAAGTTTGGAATTATTTCTTCAATAAAATTCAAGATTGCATCTTGGGTACTAACATTCTTTTTGAATCCGAATTGGCTTGTAGAGATAATACTGTTATGATTTAAAAATGACACGAATCTTACTTTTAGAGTTTGTTCAAATATTTTTGAAAAATTTGAAATAACAGAAATTGGCCTGTAATTGTTCATGTTCCTCTGGTCGCCTGATTTATGAACAGGGGTAACTACTGATACTTTCCAGTCATAAGGAATTTCACCTTTTTCAAAAGCTAGATTTATTATATGCTTTAGAGGATATATAATATAGAGATGGATGTTTTTTATTGTTTTAACCGATATTCCATCAACTCCTGGAGAAGAGTTATTTTTCAATTTTGATATATAAGTTATTATTTCAGTTTCATCTACGGGTTTTAAAAATAATGATGACTGAACAGTGGGTCCATTATCATAAATATGCTCAATATTTTTTTCAATTTTACTTGCCATTGTATTTTCTACATTTATAAAATACTCATTAAATGTGTTTGAAATGTCTTTATTATTATTTAATAAGGTTTTACCTGCGAGATCAAATATTTTCATATTTTCTAATTTTTTATTTTTAGGTTTATTGTTTGTTATATGGTTTATTTGTTCCCAAATTCTTTTGTAGTTTCCTTTGTTATTTTCTATTTGATGTTTGTAATAGTTATTTTTAACGTTTTTTATTAATGTGTTTAGTTTGTTCCTATATTTTGTAAATTCCAACTTTAGATCGTCAGTGTAATTTTTTATTAATCGTTTCTTCAAAATATCTCTATGGTGTATAGAATTAATTATACTCTCAGTAAACCAGGGTTTTATTTTTTTAAATTTTTTATTTTTACATATTTTTTCTGTGGTGGAATCAAGAATAGCTTGCTGTAGTGTTTTAATAAATATGTTGTATGCTATATTTATGTCATTACTATTTATTACATCATTCCAGCTTTCATTTGATAGTATATATTTTAACTTAACATAATTAATTACTTTATATATGTTAGATTCATTCTTTTTTTCAGGAATGTCCAGATTGTTAAAATGTATGAAGGTAGTAAAGTGGTCTGCTAAACAAGTTTCAATGACAGCTGGAGTTATCAGGGGCAGACTATATGATACTTTCTTCCTTAAAAATATGTGATCTAGTAAACTATTCGAATCATGTTGCATTCTTGTATAACTGTTTATGTATGAAATAAATCCATTTTCGTACATCATGTTTAAATACAACGATACAATATTGTCATTATTGCATTTTATATTGAAATTGATGTCCCCCATGAAAATTTCAAGATCATTTGTAGATTTTTTTAGAAGGTTAGCTATTTCGTTTATATATGTAATTGGATTTATACTAGGTGGACGATATGAAGCTATAATTCCTAAACTAGTGCCATTAATAATTAAACTAAGTTTGATAATATTTGTCTCTGTTAATAACTCAGTAGATACATCTGCAGTTATATTATTTTTTACATATATTACAACGCCATCGTTCTGATTTATTTTTGAATGATTATAATATAAGTTATAGTTTTCAATATTATAGTTACTTACCTCAACATTTCAAGTTTCTGATAAAACTATTATATCTAAACTTACTTATGACATTTCTATATAAGCCAATAGCTCATTAAAATTTTTCCTTAAACTTCTAATATTGAAATGAATGATTGATCCATTAGTAGTAACAACGTCTTTTAATATATTGATATTTTTCAATACTTTAGTGTCTATCTCTTCCCGCTCATCAGATTCACTCAAAAATTCTTCCATAAAAGAAATATATTAAATAAGTGTGAAACCTAAAAGAATTTTATCACTAAACCAACTATGAAAATTAAACTAATTCAGTCTAAAATAAAACCAATAACATAAATCTAAACAAATATTTTTAGAAATAAGAGAAATTAACTTAATCTTACTTATCTTAAGTATCCCATTAACATTGAAATTAATGACGACATTAATTTTAATGCAACTACAATTGATTTAATCGAGTTAATGTATTAACTTTTTTTATTATATTATTTGTTTTAATATAAATACTTCCTAAATCAGACCACACATTTTTCAATGAAAACTTTTTGATAGCTTCTTCCATCAGCTTAATCCTAGATTCAGTTAGATCTTCTTTTAATACTACACCAGAACCTTTTAGTAGTTTTTTTCGTTTATATATGTTTTGCTTAATATTGAAATTGTTTAGTTTTAAGTACACACTCCTTGTATTTTTCCCCTTTTATTTGCCGATTCGGTGACACACTTCTATATCACTGTCCAATAACTGAATGTTCATTTTATTGTTTATAAGATCCATTACTTCCTTTTTCGTGTTTTCGTTTTCTTTCTCAGGTAATTTAAATATTCGTAGATTATTCCTCTTTGTTTCTTGTTCCAAGTGATCATATTTTTCTCTGGTTACATAGTTGTCATTTATTGTTTTCAGCTTCTTTATTTCCGCCTCATTAAAAGCCTGTATTTGTTGAATGTTTGCAATATCCGATTTTATTGCAGCCAGCTGTTCTTCGTATTCGATAAACTTTTTGTTAATCGATGAACATATTTCGTCCGAGACGGTATCAGCGATAGTTTTTATAAATGCTGTGTCTGTCCACAATTGTTTTATTACTACGTCAATAAACGATTTAATTTCCTCTCGTTGATCTCGTGTTAAGACCATAATGAAAGTGGTATTAAATACTGTTGTTAAATGTGTTATGATTTAATACCTTCCGCACTATATTATCCAGATGTTATTGTGGGCTGTGGCGAAAGTGGGAATGAATGGATCAGAGAAATTTAGGACATGGATGGGGGTGAGACAGGGCTGCCCGCTGAGCCCTTTATTATTTAACCTATACATAAGCGAGTTAGAAGAAGTACTCAGAAAAGGGCAGGCGGGTGGGGTAGTGATTGGAAGAAGCAAAGTGTGGATGTTGGTATATGCGGATGATATAGTATTGATGGCGAGAGATTGGGAAGGGATGAAAGATATGCTAAAGAGAGTAGAGAGGTATATGGATAAGAGAGGACTAAGGGTGAACGGTGGGAAAACGAAGTGGAAGAGATTTAGAAATAAAGGAAGGGAAGGAAGAGTGAAAGAGTTTAAATGGAAGGGGGAAGTAATTGAGAGAGTTAAGGTATTTAAGTATTTGGGTTTTATTTTTAAAAGTACGGGCGGATACGTGGAACATATAAAGTGGGTGCAAGGGAAGGCAAGGGAAGCGGGGGGTATTGTGTGGGAGAAGTGGGGGAAATGGATGGCGAATAATTTCAGAGTGGCATGTAAACTGTGGGATGCGTGTGTGAGGCCGATTTTAATGTATGGGATGGAAGTATGGGGACAAGTGGGTATGAATGCTTAGAGAGAAAGCAGTTGTGGTTCCTGAAACATATGTTGGGGGTTGAAAAGTCGACACCTCGATACATACTGTTTCAGGAAACCGAGAGAATGAGTCTGCAGATTGAGGCAATGAAGAGAGTGGCGAATTATGAGATTAAAGTGTGTGGATTAGTGAAGGAAAGACTGGTTAAAGAGGTATGGATAACGTGCTTAGGAATGGCGAAATCTAAGTGGAGAGTAGAGCGAAGGAAAATGTATGAAAGGGTAGGGGTGTATAATGATATGTTTGAAAGGTGGCAGGTGCACGGGAGGACGGGAAGATACCTATGTAACAGCGAACTAAGTAGGGAGGAAAAGGTCATCTTGGCGAGAGCAAGATGTGGGTCAGACGAGAGAGGAAGGAAGAGCTGGATGGGAGAAAAGTATATTAGATGTGTGCTATGTGGGAGTGCAAAGGATACGTGGAGACATTTAGCAGAGGAGTGTGAGGGAGTGTGTGAGGAATGGGTGGGAAACAACAAAAAAGTGAATGAATCGATGAAAGAGGACTACAACTAATATAAAGTAACCGACTTACTTAATTAAGACCTACTCACAACACAAACTCCTATATTTGCCAAGTAATTAAAACCATTTTACAGACCTACAATACAGTTTGTTATCGAAAATGACACCTTAGTCTTTAAGGGTGTCTATTGGGACACACCGAAAATCATACTGCAATTTAAAGATGTACAATTATTAACGTTAACACCTTGTATCCGATTTGTTAGAAAGAACTTAACCACAACACAATATTCCAATAGAAAACAAGCTCACTCAACTTATATATACAATAGCGCAGTTGGATTAACTATATTGAATACCTTAGCAAATTCGATGTATATTAGATCCATTTGAAAATTTTTCTCCATTATATAGCTGTTATATAATTTATATTGCTCTGATATCTATAATTTAGATTTCAAATGTTTCAATACGTAATATTCCTTACTATTAGTAATGACATAACCCTTATATCAAATTTAACAAAAATACCCAAGAGCCCCCTAATAATTCGTAAATGCCTTAGAAATTTGGTGCTTTAGTGACGAATTCAATTTGTTAATGGTTAAATGTTTGTGCAAAGTTTGGTAAAAAAATTCCAACCCCTTTTTGGTATTAAGTATTTTGTATTAACATTAATGGTCTTAACAAGCTTTTAATCTATCGAATGTCTTAATTATCAAGTTATGTACAATAAGTTTAGCAGATATATATTTTTATATAAATATGATTTATATGTTGTGCATTCTATCTTATACAGGGTGAGTTGTTTTCGATGTTCTCTATGGGGATCTCGGAAACTATAAGAGATAGAGAAACGGTTAAATGGGGAAAGATGTGTAGATTAACGAGACGAATAAAATTCCAATTTCAAAATTTTCAAAAAAGTCAAGGGTAACTAGATATTTTGAAAAAAGTAAAAAGTGTCAATTTTTTCAAATCAATATATCTCGGTTATTATAACAGATAGAAAAATCTGTAAAGGACAAGGTTATAGATAATTTTATGTAGATTAATAAAAAATAATCAGAAAATTTTTATCGCCATTATTTTCCGAGATATGATGCAAACTTACATTTTTTTAAATGGAAACCATAGTTGGCTATAGCCTCATTCAAAAGGTAATTTTTTTCTCTTTAATCCAATATGACATACGACATAGTTATTTTTAAAAATAAGTGAGTTATAGTCATTTTAAATTTTATTATAAATAAAAAATGGGTAGCCATGAAAAAGATGAAAGTAAAACAATTGCAGTTGTTTATAATAATAGCAATATTGTAATTATTAGTTCTATAAAGTTAAATAAAACTGAAAAACCAGCATAAGAATAAAATTTTGTAATTATCAAATGGCCTTCTGTATGTGGTATAAACTTATTTGTCAAGAGGATAATACGTTTCTTACAAAAATATTATGAACAGATAAATCGCGATTCACTAATTGTGGTATTTTTATTCGCCACAATGAACATAGATGAACTTAAGAGAATCCACGAGATGTTTCACAGACAAAACTACAAATTAAATTTGGGTTTAATCCATGGTGTGTTTGGATTAATAATTCTCGGTCCATATATTTTTGAAAGCTCACTAAGTGAAACTGATTACTTTCATTTTCTTCAGAAAACATTTGAAGATTCGCTCGATTGTTTAAATTTATCATTACAAGCAAGATTAAAATGGTTCCAATATGACGGTGTTCCACCTCATAACATGTTGGCTTTACAAATTATTTAAATGATGCTTTTCCTAACTCATAAGTGGGAAGAAATAAACCAATCCCAGGACCACCTAGATCTCCCGATCTGCGCGTTTTAGAATTTTTTCTGTGGGGTTATGTAAAAAACAAAGTATATGAAAAATCATATCAATCTGTGGAGGATCATAGACTAGTTGTTATTGAAACATTTAATTCAATTTACATGAGAATAGTCAAAAAACGATAAATTCAATTTTAAAAAGATATAATTTATGTCATAATAGTATTAATAGTGGACTCTTTGATCATATTTTTTTAATATTAAAATTTCTCTCCCATTGATATATTGATAATTACAGAATCACTTTATGCAGTTGTTTAATTTTGATTTATCTCTGTAAAACTAATAAATACAATATTGCTAATATTATAAACAACTGCAATTGTTTTACTTTCTTTTTTTTCATGGCTATCCATTTTTTATTTATAATAAAATTTAAAATGACTATAACTCACTCATTTTTAGAAATAACTATGTCGTATGCCATATTAGATTAAAGAGAAAAAAATTACCTTTTGAATGAGGTCACAGCCAACTATGGTTTCCATTTAAAAAAATGTAAGTTTGCGTCATATCTCGGAAAATAATGGCGATAAAAAATTTCTGATTATTTTTTATTAATCTGCATAAAATTATCTAAAACTTTGTCCTTTACAGTTTTTTTCTATCTGTTATAATAACCGAGATATATTGATTTGAAAAAATTGACACTTTTTACTTTTTTCAAAAAATCTAGTTACCCTTGACTTTTTTGAAAACTTTGAAAGTGGAATTTTATTCGTCTCGTAAATCTACACTTCTTTCTCCATTTAACCGTTTCTCTATCTCTTATAGTTTCCGAGATCCCCATAGAGAACATTGAAAAAAACTCACCCTGTATTAATAAATGTATGCACGCGATATTAATTCTAATAACTCTAAAATATATATTTTTACGTAAGGTATCATTTTCTATGTTACTCATTATACAATTAATCTCCACTACGAGAATCAATTTATCCAGATATACGATTTTCATCTTCGCCACGTTAAATGCAACTCTTAATAAGCGACGACGCCTTATTTTGCCGAAAGCCTAGTGTTATCATCATATAACTGTTTACAAGGATGGATGCGTTAATTGCTAGTTTACGGGCTTGGTACTTTCGATGGCATTAAATACCATTCTACGAGGGGCAGAAAGCTATAAAGAGTGATGTATGGCGAGAATATCTCGAGGAGGTATTAGCTGTTGTAAATTAAATCAACAATTATAACTAAATAAGGTAAGTCATAATATCGAAAATCAATAATATCGGACCTGAACCGACGCGTTTTATTTGCTGGTAAAAATTTAAATACCATCATGCTGGTATGTATATACAATGAAATCATGCGATACTGATCACGTATAACTATAACACTATTTATTCTCCTTTTATCTATTATTATGGATGTTAGAGTCGATTATTTATTTGTGAATGGTATTTAATCAATGTATAAACTTAATTATCATTATTTTTATATATCTAAAAAAATTGTAACTACATTCCTTCAGGAAATGTCTACGTGCTCGCGGTATCTAAACACCAAGAGTCTTAACGATGCATTTATATATTTTATGAAATATCTCTTCCACGCAAAGACACGTTATGTAAGTGTATATGCTCATGATTAAAAATTAATCAAAATCAATTAATATCGGACTTAAAAATGACACTCACACTCATTAATAGCAGGCGAGCGCAGCCATTGTCACCGGCCTATGCGGTGTAATGAATTCGTACTGTTCGTGTTTAGTCAGATATCATACGTGATCTTAATTTATAAGTGTCTTCTCATAACTCTCTAGAAATTTAATCGCATTAATATTCGTGTCGTTTGGTCGCCATGCGTAATTTATCTTCATTGAAATGAATGTGCTGGCTGGCTCGAGGGGAGGTACTTTCGGTGCCCATTGTTGCTTTACACATACGCATACACTATATTTAACACCTATTCATCCTTTGTCCGGATAGAGGAAGTACCATTGCGCATTCCTGCACAATTGTTGATTCTTGCATGCGACGAGTGACAGAGGATTGGTGTGTAATGTAGGGCCGCCTTTTAAATATTTTTTTAATGAGATGATGAAGAAAAAGGATCGTTGGTATGGGTATACATATTTTTAAGGAACATCTCATTATAATTCAAAAATATTTTTTCCTTGTCAACAATAGCTACGAACCGGTTTCGACCTATACGGGTCTCGTCAGTTTAGCGCAGTTGAAAACAAGGAAACGATATGGTATTATGGAATTATAAAACTCCGTTTAGGACAGAAATACCGTTACTAAACTAAACGCAGTTATCTTAAAACTTAAAACTTGACATACAATTATTTAACTATTACTTATGACGAGAGATTTATTTTTATAGATAATTTTGCCTTTGTTAGAAGCAAAACAAAAACTTACCCCGCACTCTTTCCAGTTTTGTTGGAATTGTACTTGTATAAGGTAACAAAACCAATGATGCTTACTCTAGGTGGAATCCAAGTAAAGATACGTACAACAATCAATATATAGGCACACTAGGGTCTTTAGAACAAATCCGAGATTTTTAAGCTTTGCTGCATATCGCCCTTATATGACCATTGAAATTTTGTTTAAAATCCCAAATCTATGACGTTAATGTATCAATCGATATTTTGTAATAGGGTAGTGTCGGGCTCCTACACGATTAAAAACACTCCTCCGTGATCCCTGCTGGAACTAGTCCAGGACCAATTGGTCTATTCCAGGGATGGCGAACCAATGGCACGCGTGCCACAAGTGGCACGTTTGAAAATTTTGATGGCACGCACAAAAACAATTTTTTTTTTTCTATAAGTTATCTTTTTTCATGGAAATGAATTAAAAATTATTAATCTACACTTCATTTATAATTTATGATGTAAATTTGTAGTACTGAATACTTATCTTAGGATGTTAACTAGAACCGTGAAATATTACATTTTATTATTAAAATATCGCATGAATTTTCTCAAAGTATATAAAGATGCGCATTAGATAAAAAAAAATGCGTATTCAGTTTCGCCTTCTAATATTATTGCATGTTGTTGCCGTCGCAGCGCTCGAATCAGATGACAGACTGCATTAGTCATTTTTAGTAAACCGTCGTCTTTGAAACTTCAGTGACTTGTTAAAAAATATAACCGTTTATTGTAAATATACAGGGTGGACCATTTAATGTGTTTTCAGAAAATATCTCCGAAACAAGAAACTTTTAAAAAAAATGACCCAAACAAAAAATGATTGTATCGAAGGGGGCCATAATAACATAATATTGTTTTTTTCATAGATGGCGCTGTTGTCGCTAAATCGTGGTCAACTTAGTTTTTTTAAATGGAAACCCCTACTTTTTATTAAAAAATAAAATTCCTTGTTAAAAAATGAGAAGAATTCACTCAGCTCACTTTTTCGTCAGAGTGATAGCTGGAGCTGTAATCGCGAAAAGAAGTTGTTGCATTTGGACGCTTGCGTATCGAACTTCGCGCGCATGTGTGTGTGTGTGACGTCTGCCGTCTTGTGAACGATTCAAATAAGTGTCCTTATGTTGTCAAAACATGACGTTAAAATGGTGAAGTATACTATCGTGGAAAAGGTCGACATGATTTTCGTGTATGGTGAAGCTAGACGCAATGCACTTGATGCGTGTGGCTTGTACGCGGAGAGGTATCCTGATCGAGATCATCCGAGTCACATGACTTTTCTTCGGATCGTCAACTCATTTGTGGATACTGGCAGCCTAAAACGAACCAGACATCGAAGACGCACCGTAACCCAGGAGAACGCCGAAGTTGATATTTTAGCTGCAGTTGCAGTCAACCCCCACATAAGTTCTCGTCAACTGGCACGGAGTTCAGGCATCTCCAAAACGAGTGTTTTGCGAGTTCTTCATCAACATAAATTTCATCCTTACCACGTATCGTTGCATCAAGAACTTCATGGCGACGACTTCCAACATCGAGTGCAGTTCTGCTCAGCAGCAAATACGCAACAACCGGAACTTCGTTTCCATGATCCTATTCTCGGATGAAGCAAGGTTCACGAATCGTGGCCAAATCAACCGGCATAACATGCATTATTGGACGGAGGAGAATCCACATTGGATCCGACAAGTGGACCATCAACGACCGTGGAGCGTCAACGTTTGGTGCGGAGTTCTGGGAGATCACGTCATTGGCCCTTACTTCATCGACGGAAATCTGAATGCTGAAAAATACGGTGAAATTCTGACGGCTCATATTCCTGCTTTACTCGAAGACGTCCCTCTGCTGACCCGATTGAGACTGTGGTATCAGCACGATGGCTGCCCTGCACATTTTGCGCGTGTCGTCCGAGATATTTTGAACCGCCAATTTCCGAACAAGTGGATTGGTCGTGGAGGTCCGGTGCCTTGGCCGGCACGTTCGCCGGACTTGACAGCGCCGGACTTTTTCCTGTGGGGATTGCTGAAGGACAAATGCTATGCCGACATACCGACGACGCCTGATAACATGAAGGAGCGTATTCGCAATGCTTGTGCGAACATCAACAGAGACACCCTACGAGAAGTTCAGAGATCGTTTCAAACAAGGATCGCAAAATGTCTCGAGATGAACGGCCATCATTTTAAGCACCTGCTCTAGAGATGATTTCATATTCTTTTTCAAAAATAACAAATTAATGTAACGTACATTATTGGTGATTTTAGACGCGCATGTTCGCGGGTGCGCGCGCACACACACACACACACACACACATATGCGCGCGAAGTTCGAATACGCAAGCGTCCAAATGCAACAACTTCTTTTCGCGATTACAGCTCCATCTATCACTCTGACGAAAAAGTGAGCTGAGTGAATTCTTCTCATTTTTTAACAAGGAATTTTATTTTTTAATAAAAATTAGGGGTTTCCATTTAAAAAAACTAAGTTGACCTCGATTTAGCGACAACAGCGCCATCTATGAAAAAACCAATATTATGTTATTATGGCCCCCTTCGATACAATCAGTTTTTGTTTGGGTCATTTTTTTTTAAAGTTTCTTGTTTCGGAGATATTTTCTGAAAACACATTAAATGGTCCACCCTGTATATAGTGTTATTTTTAGGTAAATATTTTTATATTATTATTTCAAATTTTATATTCTGCATTCGTTTGAAAGAACATATTGCGTCACGACTAAAGTTTTAATCTGTAACAATCTTAAGGTATTAAAAGTTACTAAATTTATAATTTATTTTGCTTATTTTGGAACAATAAAATATTGTATTATTATGTGTTGGGGCGCTGTCCCACCCCCCCGGACAACCATCGGTCGCTTTCGGGTACGCCCGCACCACCATCTTTATTTTGTAAATAGAAAACAGTTGTAAATTAGTCTAAAACTACCACCAGTGGAATAAACACCTTGAAATAGAACTGCAGTATTATTAACGACGAAACCATCCGATAAGCAAACTGGCATCACAACCAGTCCACAGCTTTCTGCACGCTAGTGACTTCCAAAAGAGTCTAATCAAAGTTTTCTGCTTGAACAAGAAGAGTTTTTGCCTTATACGGATTATTGTTACGAATATTTGGTTTATTTGATAATTTGACTAGTAAACACAGTAAGCAGTGATGGATTCTGCTTATTATCTGGATATTAGTATTTTCTGACAAGCTGTATATCCAAACTTTCCATTGAACTTCCATAAATACATGTCCAAGGAACGTATGGCATTCTGGTAGATATTGTTCTGATACCTTAATCATTAATTCAAGATCATTTAATGTTGGCCAGAACTTCAGCCAAGGCAGTGATATAAATGAATGATGTATAACATTAAGCACATGGTCCTTAACAGTGGTGTGTGCAAAATTCATAACATACCATTGCCAAACAAAGCTAAGTATTATATTAGATGCAGGCAAAGTTTGAATTATAAACAAAATACACTCATAGAACATTTGAACAACTTTTTGTGCAAAGGAGCATTTGCTGGTATCCACGGCAAAAGGACGGATCTATCATCTGTCAGTTGTTGAATCCAGTTAGCCATGTTCTCTTTTAGGTTATTAGTCAGGTAAGGCACAATCCAGGGTGCAAACATATCACGTAAGTAAGGCCACACTATTTCACATAATTTATCACCTAAAATTCCTTGATGTGTATACATAGCACTAATGATTAAACTATGTCCCGACATTCCCAGAAATAGAGTAATAACATCAATGTAACTTCTAGTTTTTGGATAAAGTCCATACAGCCCATACTGTAGTCTTTCAGTTGTAAAATGTCTTGATAATAAGGCAGCAGTATCTAATAATTCTTGGTAGTGTAACATCTGCTGGTTTTGTGCATAGATTCGAAGGTGGTCTCTAAATTGGTCATTTAATTCAAATTTAATTGGCATTGCTAAGTAGTTTAATATATCCATCCACACACTTAGAGAAATGCAATCTTAATCAGCTCCACTACTAGACTTCAGTATATTAATGAAGATTTCTCCATAATGCTCTGGAAATTGGAACTGGAATACGCAGATTAAATGTTTTCGATATATTTCGTGCAGCATTGGAGATTCCTGTGGAGGTTCCGGTCCTAAACATATTAAAGCCTCCATGACCAATTCTATGAATTGAGATCTTTGGCTTAGTTTTGTTTTCTTAAATTAACCAGTTGTTCACATCAAATTTTGATAGAAGTGAATATAATAAATCATATTGTTGGCTTATTCTTTCAGTTATCATGGAATATATTAAAATAAAATTAGCAGTGCCAGCTGTTGCTGGTGAAAAGTGTGGAGCTAAATACATCCCATGTGCTGGATCTTCAAGAATTTTATTTAGAAGTCTTAGTGTTTCAAATTCGAATGTGTGTTTGACCTAACCTCTCCAGACAATAAGTAAATAATTGTTTGGTGGGTAAATAATTTGAAGTTTCTTCATTGATCAAAGAAAGAATGTAATAATATAACTCTACTCCCAACTCAGCAGATTGTGGGTGTAACAGCTTTTGTTTTTGTAATATAATATTAACCTGTTGTAATGTTACTGAAGCATAGCATAATGATTGTGGAGGATCTTGTAATGTCTTTGATAAAAATGCCTCATAATCTTTTTGGTTCATTTGAATTTGATGATCGATATGTTCATTAATTCTCCCTTCTTGAATTTCTAAGATAATTGTTGCAGCTCCTGTACAATCTGTACCTTTTGAACTACCAGAACATGGTACAACTTTTTTTACTTTATACAACCGATACAGTTGTGGAATTAATTCTTGATAACTGCAGTCAATTGCTTTGTGTTGGTGCACATTCAAGGTATAATTATGAGCAAATTGCTGCAAAGTTTTAAAGAATCCTTCCAGAGAGACAAACATTGTGTTTTTATCTCCAATGTTCAGAGGATGTATTATTGATTTGGTTACTTTTATATTGGGTGCCTTTTTTGGTGCATCATAGGAAGCTAGCCTACGAACAATTCGCTCCCAAGGATCTGAACTCTCAATTCTACCACCAGGATTTGACAGGGGTTGGTTAATATTCTTTTTTTCTCTATAATTAGCTGATCTCCACGTTTTTATAGACTTAGCCTGCTGCTCCTTGATCATGTTATAGCCAACATATTCCAACCATGGAGTACTGCTACATTGTAGAACCAAATTCAGAAGTTGTGGTTCATACTATGGTGGTAATCCAGGTAAGTAAAGAGATGATTCTTGACATCTTGGTTCTTCTAACCAAAGACCATATGCTTTAAATACTTTTAATGCAGACATGAAGAATAATTGCTTACTAGCTGGTAAATACTGAAAATCATCATCTGTGGTCTGACCTTTATAATAATCAACTGTTTCTTGTAGTCTCTTCTTAAGGCGTTTTAAAAAATTGAAGTTTATCATACCTTCAAAGAATCTATCACCCACAAAACCTTTTTCTGATGCCTGTAAAAATCCGGTTCGAAGGATGTTTTGTGTGGACTGGATGTGATGCCAGTTTGCTTATCGGATGGTTTCGTCGTTAATAATACTGCAGTTCTATTTCAAGGTGTTTATTCCACTGGTGGTAGTTTTAGACTAATTTACAACTATTTTCTATTTACAAAATAAAGATGGTGGTGCGGGCGTACCCGAAAGCGACCGATGGTTGTCCGGGGGGTGGGACAGCGCTCCAACATTATGAGAAAATATTTTATCATTAAATCAATGTAAAATATAGAAATAATTATTAAAATTACCTTGAATTAATATATTATTTATTATTTTCTTGTGTTGGTAATATTTTTAGTACTTTAATATTTGACGAAATATGTTTTTGCAGAATAAATTAATTATTTTATAATAGTATTATTAAATATATACATTTTTTAGAATTTCTTATTATGGCTAGTTCAATGAAAAAACATGTAGTAGCAGATTTCAAGATAAGGTATGATTGAAAAGGACAGTAAAGCAATTTGTATTTTATGTTCTAAAACTGTAGTCGGTAGAACATCTTCAGTAAAGCGACATTATGAAACCAACCATAAATTTCTTCTCGATCGAAGTGTAGAAGAGCAAAAGGAGTATATATCACGTGCCTTAAAGAATAAAAATGCTCAAACTACTACTTTAATGAAATATATTGGAACTCAATCAAATACCACTGCTGCTAGCTATCAAGTTTCAGAAAATATTGCTCAATATGCGAAACCTTTTAATGAAGGCAAATTTTTTAAGGATGCTTGGCTGCAATGTGCACCATACTTATTCGATGTTTTCGAAAACAAAGAAAAAATTATCTGAAGAATTCAAGACATGCCGATAGCTAGGAATACAGTGAAAGAGAGAATTTTGGGTATGGCGGAAAATGTAAATTTTCAACAAAAGATTCATATAAAGTTTGGCGATTTTATATCTATTTGCCTTGACGAGTCTACCGACCTAACAGGCTCTGCTCGCTTAGCAATTTATGTACGTTATTTTGTTCAAAACAATATTAAAAAAGAGTTAATAAGTTTATCAACATTAACAACAACAATAAAAGGATTAGACATTTGTAATGCAGTTATAGATGCATTGGAAAAAAAGAGAAATATGTCCTTCTAAAATTGTGTCAGTTACAATTGACGGTGCCCGCAGCCTAACTGGGCAGGAAAATGGATTTATAAATTTATTTACAAAACGTATTGGATACACAATTCTTGATTTTCATTGAAATATTCACCAACAAGCGTTATGTTCCAAAACAGGTTTAAAAATGTTTGACGATATTTTGAGTTAGTCAATTTTATTTCAGCACGAGCACTAAATAAAAGAAAATTAAAAGAATTGTTAAACGAAGTAAACTCGTC
The DNA here is from genome assembly GCA_963969525.1 of Ontholestes murinus. NCBI lineage: Eukaryota > Metazoa > Arthropoda > Insecta > Coleoptera > Staphylinidae > Ontholestes > Ontholestes murinus. The sequence goes on from OZ018387.1 coordinate 76,904,915, forward strand.
GTACAATAGCTTACTTTGCAAAGATTTGTAGATTTTTTGGAGGAAATAAGATTATTTCTAAATAATGAGAACATTATTGGCCAATACAATCAATTTTTGGATATAGAATATCTAGCAAAGTTATATTTTTTCACTGATTTATGCTCTCACTTAAAGGAATTAAATATAAAACTACAATGTGTTAATAAAACAGTCATTATAATGTTTGACTTAATCAAAGCGTTCAAAGTCAAATTAAAGATTTTTAATCGTGTTATTCTTTCAAATTCATATAAATATTTTCCGAATACAAAAAAAAATCTAAAAGTGAATATCACGAAAAGCCAAATAAAGAGTCATCAACGAAAGAGCTTTCAATGGTAAAATCCCTGATTCACGAATTTTCTGCAAGATTTACGCAGTTTAAAGAATTTGAAGAAACTTTAAAATTTATTTTACATCCTGATACAATACCATTTGAAAAATTAAATTTAAAAGTCATTGAGTGGTTAAATTTTAATGAATTAGAAATGAAATTAGTTGAATTTCAGTCAAGTACCATATGGAACCAAAAATTTGTTGATTTAAGACATGATTTAAAAATTGGATAAAATTCCAACTACATGGAATTCAATTCCTGACACTTTTAATTGTTTGAAAATATTAGCAAAGGCAATTTTATCAATATTTTTATCGGCGTGGACATATGAATCTTTATTTTTAGAATTAAATTTTATAAAACATAAATATAGGAATAGAATGATGGATGAGTCGAGCTCAGCATGCGTACTGTTGAAATTTACTAAATATGAACCAGATATTAAATCTTTATCATCTTGCGTACAGCAACCAAAATCACATTAAAAACAATTGTTTTTAACGTGAATTTTGTTTCTAGCATATTGGTTTTTGTAAAACATTGATTAATAAAACATTGTTTAAAGAAGAATTGCTTTATTTGTTTATTTAATTATACTTACGTATAGTTTCACCACGCTAACATTTCGAATGAAATTTTATTGTGGCACGTTACCTATTTAAAAAAGAATTTTTATGACTTTGTGGCACGGACATCAAAAAAGGTTCGCCATCCCTGGTCTATTCTATTTTGAAACTCAAAATAAATAATCGCTAAGATTTGGGGGATCCTAAGTTTCGCTCTCCTCGAAACGAGCTGCGTCACAGAGCGGATTGCGATGGCTCAAGAATTAGAAAGGGCAAATTGGGTGCTAATTAGAATCTTACAAAAGAAGACTCATTTAGTTCTTTTCCGAAAAAAGGCTCTGATCTAGTAGTCGAGAAAGTCAAGATGGATTATTTTATCATAGATGAATTCAGTCACTCTAGAAAGTTGATAGGCCGGCCCGAAAACCGCCCTGAGAGTTAGAAATGATTTTTTTGGTTCTCAAGGGAAATAAATACGACTCAGTATAATCTTTTTCAGTAGCTTGCCTAACACGCTCAGAAAGTTGATGTGCTAGTTATATGGAAGAAGCGGTGATTTACCTACCTTATGGATGTTACAAATGAAACTCTCTGTTGCGTGGTTCACACGAGACTTACTTTATTCATACAAGTTTATTACAGAGGGCGCCACTATGAATATTTTTAAATATAATTACAACACCCCAACTATATTGCATAAATATTCATATCTTACATATTCTATGTTGTATATAAATTTTGAATGTTTTGCCTCACACAAGCCTTTGGTCAACAAATCTGCAGACATATTTGATATGGGCATATATACAATTTTAATGCTACCATTATTAACAGTATCTCGAATAAAATTCACAGACAGCTTCTGCGCACTTTGATTATCGTTATGCAACACAATTGGATCATTCACTACTTCAGTAAGAGCCATGTACTCCGCTTCTGTACTAGAAAGCGCAATTGTTTTCTGCTTTCTACTTTGCCATATATAGCTGCATTTCACAAATTAAACAATAATAATTATAACTACCTTTGTTTTGTATAACAGTTATTTATTTGTATGATGACCAATGGTTTCAATACATTCACGTATCATTTTCAAACCGAAAGTAATTATTGTGTTTAATTTGTGATTTAATATGTATAACGAAGCAGAAGCCTCCATAGTCAATGAGTTAATCATAGCTGCATTTACTAAATTAAAGCCGTAACCGGTGTATGATCTCCTATCTTGTTTGTCATTTGCCCAATCCGCATCTATAAAGCCTTGGACTTCTGATCCTGTCCGTTCATATCTTAAACAATGACTTATCGTACTCTTCAAATATCTTAAAATTTTTTTGGGCATTTCCAATGCGATTCATCATAACAAGCATTAAATTGGCTCAAATAGCTCACGCTATATGAAAAATCTGGTCGTGTAAGCACACTTAAATACATTAAACTACCTATTAGTTGTTGGTAACGAAAACCTTCATAACATTATGTATTGTTGGGTTTCAATTGCAATTTCGATTCCATAGGAGTCTTAACTGGTTTACAATCAACCATTATAAACATTTTCAGCAATTGATTCACATAGTTTTCTTGACTTAGAGTTATTGTCCTTTCTTTCCAATTCCTTTCTATTCTCATCCCTAAACATTGTTTTGCTTCTCCCAAATCTTTTAGTTTGAACTTGGAGCCTAAATCTTGTTTTAGGATCTCTACTTCCGATAAGTCTTTTGAAAAAATGAAGAAATTATCCACGTATAGAGCTATTATTGTTAGCTTGTTTTCTTTACCTTTCATATATATACACGGTTCCAACTTTAATCTTTCGTAACCTATCTTATTAAGTACACTTTGAGCTTTCTTATTCCAAGACCGAGAAGCTTGTTTCAAACCATATATAGCCTTTTTTAACTTGCATACCTTATTTTCATCTACTGCGAAGCCTTCTGGCTGCTCCATATATACTATTGCATCTAGGTCACCATTCAACAAAGCTGTAGTTACGACAAGATGTGTTATAATCAAATCCAATTTGACTGCTAAAACCATTAACATTCTCAAAGTTGAATTCCTCACAATAGATGCGAAAGTTTCATCATAGTCAATCCCCTGTCTTTGACTGAAGCCTCTCGCTACGAGTCTCGCTCTATAACGCACTTGGTTTTCACTATCGCACTTGGTTTTAAAAACTCACTTGCAACTGGCTACTTTTCCTCCTTGCGGTAATGCTGTAAGATATCATGCTTCATTTTCCTTGAAACTTTCAATTTCTTCTTGCATCGATCTCTTCCACTGAGCCGCATCTAGCCTGGAACAAACTTCTTCGACTGTTATGGATCTGAGAGTATAGAATCTCTATCGCAGCATATGTATGTTACAAAATATTCAAACACCTTGGGTTTCGTAAGTCGCTTGGATTTTCTAATTGGTTTTTGTTCCTCTAAAGAATCACTGTTATTCATACTGCTACTTGATTCTTTTTCAGCTTCTTAGCTTAATCTCTCACTGATCTGCTACTGTTTCTTCTTCAGAACTTGTATTTCCCACTGATTTTGCTATTTTTGCATCTTCTTCAGAACTTGTATCCTCCACATTCTCCACTATTTCGACTTCTTTGCTGTCCTTCACTTGCACTTGGTTTTCTGTAATGTTTTCCATTGCTACTACATTTCTACTTGTGATTATAATATTTCTGTTGGCATCGTACAATTTGTACTCTTTTGTTGTTTCACTGTATCCTACTAATATCATTTGTACGGACTTCTTTTCCCATTTGGTTCGTCTTTCTTTGGGAATGTGAACCATTACAGGGCTCCCAAAGATTCTGAAATCACTTACATCTTATTTGTGACCATGCAAAACTTCATAAGGAGTTTTTCCTTCTAAACCTGATACTATTGATCTGTTTCGCAAGTAAGCCGCTGTATGTACAGCCTCAGCCCAAAATTTGGTTTTCGGGTCTGCATCAAATAATAAGCACCTCACTTTCTCTACAATAGTTCTATTCATTCGTTCCAATAGACCATTTTGTTCAGGGGTGTAGGGGTGTAGGGGTGTGTTTCTGATGTATGATACCATTTGTTTTGAGTAATTTTTCCATTTCATTATTGAAAAACTCCCCACCATTGTCTGATCTTATTTTCTTTATTCTGCAGTCTTTTTGGTTTTCCACCATTGATTGGAACTCTTTAAATTTGTTGTTAATTTCATCCTTTGTCTTTAGAAAATACACAAATGTCATACGACTGTAATCATCCTCAAACAACACAAAATACCTGGAACCTCCCAAGGACGTAATTTGCATTGGACCGCACACATCACTGTGAATAACTTCCAAGATTCTGTCTGCCCTTGTTCCTTTGTGTTTGAAAGGCAGTCTCGCCTGTTTGCCTTCACAGCAAACTACACACTGTTTTTTCTGACTTTCTTTATATAACCACTCCACTTTGCAACCTTTTAAGATCTGCATAATTGATATGTCCATATCTGCGATGCCACACTTCACTTGTTACTACTGCTGTACTCAGCAGACTGCTTTCACACTTAGTCGGACTTTCAATATTTAACTTATAAACATTTTCAATTAAGTCAGCTGTTGCAACCCATTCACTATTTTGATTAAAAATTTTGCAACCATCTGCTTTAAACTGCACAGTTACCATTATTGATTGGTTGACTAACCGGCAGTAAGTTTGTCGTTAGCTCTTACACACATTGCACATTGAATTGCCACTTTATGCTAGTTTTTCCAACCACTGTTGTAATATTAACTTGTCCTGTACATTCAACTGGAATTTTACTTCTATTTGCTACCATAATTTCACTCAGTTCAACTTCCTTTGACACATTACGAAGCCAGTTTCTGTTAACAGTTAAATGAACACTGGCGCCCGAGTCTACATAGGATGCTCATAACGACGGCTGCTTCTTTGTTCTATAAATAATATTTTGGTTAATATTCAATTATGAGAATTGTTTAAGCGATTGTTAAATTATGTGAGATCCAATGCGAACAAATCAATTTGACAATCAAATTTTCAAAACTTAATTCTTGGCCGATCTCATATTATACATAATCAATATTATTGAATATGTATAATATTTAATCTCATAAGCAACACAAGCTTCTTATCACCTCTTCCGTTCCTTCACTATCTTTCTTAATTTGCTTTCATACATGACTGTATGACTGTTGAGCGCTAAACGCTAAACCTTGCCACCATATCTGAATACATGTCATAATCCACACAAAAACTATTTAGATTATAGGAATTACTATACGTTCTAAAAGGTAATTGCATCTTGCAAAATAATATGTTATTAAATTCAAGTGTATCCTTTAAAAAAATGAACTTCTAAAGTTAGCGATAAGATAAATTATGAACAATTATAATAGTTTTTTATAATTGGAACATTCAACCAAACAAAGAAAAATATTGTTAACGGTTAATAGACAATCAAGAAAGCAAATATAATATTGAACATAACAAAACAATATATAACATAATAAGGTAACACTTTTATTAAAATTAAAAACATCTTAATTTATGAAGCACCTAATATCCAATATAAAACAGTAATTTGATTAATGGTTGAGGCGTTAACTTCGTGATACATCTTGGAAAATTAACAAAAACGTTTATTTTGTTAAAGTATGATATCAACAAAGTAAACGTTTTTGTTTAAAACAGTAATTGGTTTTTTGTACAATTAAGTTAAAACTAATGTTGTATTGATGAGATATAAAAAATTGAAACGCGCCTCTGAATTAAACTTAAAATTACATATTTTACCTTTTTCATTATATCCCCAAAACACCAAAAGCACAAAATCTAAATAAAAATTTAAATCGTTTTAAATTAAATATATTGTTATATGTTTACTCTGTTTAAATAAATATAAATAGAACGCGTTGAAAGGTGAATACGTAATAAGTTAATTGTAAGCCCCTTAATGAAATTCTTAGGATGCACCCAGCTGTAATCCGGTGGTTGAGCACGGACATAGTCACTAATTAAACGAGTCCCTTATGCCATTGTGACCTATTGTTAATATTACCTGCATTCACATTAAAGAGCCACCGAGGAAGAAGAACGTGGCCTCAACAACAGGGTACGCCATTGCGCGTGGGAAGAACTCAAGTGAAGAGTTGAAGACGCAGTGCTCGCGTGGGAAGTCTTGAACTGAAGATTTGAAGACACCTCGCACCGTCAAGGGTGCTTGCATGTCTGCATACATTATATGCATTTTAGTTTGGGGAACGGATTTCTACGTATCATCGTATTAACGATAATAAAATGCTGAATCAGGGTAACGCTTGGACGTCCACCGGATAAATTGATTAATGTAAACGTTTTACATGAAGAGTTTGTCATGCAATTAGGATTGTTCGGACTAGGACTTGGATGAATTGATGGTCAATGCATATAGCTACAATAATAAATCTTTAATCTTTGCTTTTTTTTCATTCATTCGCTAATTTTGATGAATAACCCTAGCAATAACTCTGAATTAATCAAGAGGAGTACCTGGTAATATTCCAGACCTCACACATATTTGTGATAAATACTTATAATCTATTATACTGGAAAAATAATCATCCATTATCATTTCACTATCCTATATGTATTCATGTATTGTTACTCTTATTAATTTCTTGTGATACTTACATACAAGAAGTTTAGTTATGGATAAAATAATATAATGACCTGTATTTACTTACAACTTTTAAATTTTAAATGCTATGTTTGTTCATTTAACAAAAAATAACAATAATTTATCATTTAAAAATGAAAAAAAAAAAATTTTACCCCCTTATCCATTCATCTTTTTATTTCTCTCCCCCCATATCCCACATATTTCTAAGAAGATTAATAAAATAAAATTGCTAATTTTTACAGAGCCATTATAAATCTACAATTGTAATCACTACGAAAAAGTTGAAATCGGTCACCAGTAAGAATTTTATTTTATAAATAGTCCTCAATTATTATAAGTAAAATATATTAATCTTGTACACGAATTTTAAAAAATATATAAGAATAAGTTTTAATAAAAAGTTAATGCTGTGATCTATTAAACCCGATATCACTATTTTTTTCAATGATAATATCATAATATAGTTAGTCATAAATTATTTACGTACATTCAATCATTTTTAGTTCATTTTATAGAAAGAAATACGTTCAAACTAGTGTTACTTCGATAGCCTTGCCATTTTGTAACACGCAAATTACTAATGTATTATTCAATGTCTATCGAAGTATTAGCTAGAGAAGTAGTTGTTTCAAAAGTGGTTTGTTCTTGTAGTCTTAATAAGACTCATTTGTTGTAGATTTTACGAAATATTTTCGTGTTTTTTCTAATTGATAGTTAACTTTGTAGTTTTGCTTTTATAGTTATTATGCACATTTAATCTTTTACATTTAATTATTAATTAGAGCGAGTTCTCCAAATTGCTGCGGTGTTAATCTAAAATTATAAATTTGTATTATGTTTCTACCGTTCTGCAATGGAAAAATGATCTTTTTAACAAAAGTAAATATGGTAGCACAATTATATTTGTTTTAGTCAATATCAAGTTTAACGAATATCTCAACAAAGAAAAATTTCATGACATGTTATCCTCCTATAGCTTGGCAAATAGGTTCTGTTCTCTTATGAGAATTAATAACTGCCTCGACAATATGTTTTCTAGTTATATGACAAATTTACACAATACCGTACCATTGACCCAGTAATATCAAAATAATATTTAATTTATACACAATGAATAAGCTGCTACAAATCATATAATTATAATATCAATAATTTTCTTCACTCATATTGATACCATGATTGATGACCCAATGGAACTATCCTTACCACGTATAGCTCTTGTCAAAGCGAAGGGTCGCTTTATCAAACTGACTGTTATTTTAGTACCTTGGCAACCTCATGTGCACTTGCCACCTTTAAAACATTGTATCCACTTATTTCAATACATAACTGCATTTCATGAAACCAAACCACTACGTTTACTCCATACTTAAACCATTCATCCACTACATTGTTCGGTACTGCTACTTTTTCATTCATTCTCTTTCGTTATATTTTCCACTTAGATTCTCCTATATCCGCGCACGTTTTTCATATCCCTTTCTTCTTCTAATTCATACAACTATATATTATAATTCGCTATTCTCATTGCCTCACGTTACAGACTTACTCTATTTGTTTCCTGAAACATTATGTATCCCTAGCAGAAATTACAGCCGATCTGTCTCTATGTAGCTCATACACTCTTGTTCTTCATACTTCTACTCCATACATTTAAATCGACTTCACACACGCGTCCAATTATTTATATCCTACTCGGAAATTGACACTATTTTCCCCACTTTTCTCTCACAGTACTCCATGTTTTCCTTACCTTTCTTTTCACCACTTTACATATTCCACGTACCCACCTGTACTTTTAAAAATAAATTCTCAAAAATTGAAGAAATTAACCCTTTAAATTATCTCACCCTTCCACTTTAATTATTTTACTTTTCCCTCCCTTCATTTATTACTATACTTCATCCTCTTGATTTTTCCGACATTTCCTAGTTATCTGTTATTCATATATAATTACATTATCTTCAATATACTGCCAACATCCATATTTTGCTTTAGTTGTATATATCACCAATAACTTCTCTTTTGTGTACCGGGCTCATAATCCCTACTCGTCACGATTTAGTTTCCCCTCTCCATATCTGATTTAGCAGCTTTCTAAATCTTTTCTTCCCTATATTTCCCATCTCTTTCCACATCTAAGGCCGTCCATGCTTGCTGATTTTAATGGTTTTGCTTCACTAAAAGCTTTTTTCTAACACTGTTTCTGTAAAATCTTCAACCACTCTCCTATTCTGTCTTTTATCCCAGATGGACGCCCATTATTTTCTCTACATTTATTTTTCCATTCTTGTTATGGCACTCCTATTTGTCTCGTTTTTTCTCCCACTTTTCTCTTTGCATATAGATATTTTTCATCGTATTAAGTACACATTTTCCCTTCACTTTCTTCCCACCCCACTATAAAATACTCCACCTTTTCCAAATTCTAACTTCATTCCACTGAAGTTTCTCTAACCTATTCCTTGTATCCCTAATGGCATTTACAACACCCTCCAGTTTTCCACATACTTGATTTTGCTCCGTTTACTTACCTTTACCCATCTGTATCTCTACTTTTAGTAGTAAATGATCCAATCCCATTATTTATTTTACTTTCACTCTTCTCTTTCCTTTCCTTGATAAGCCCCAAACGACTATGTATTCAATTACTCCCAATCACTCTGGCCCAGTGTATATTTTCTTATCTTCCCAATACCCTATGCATATCTATTTAATAAATATCTCCCACTCCCACTCTTCCCAACCACTGGTCGGATCTATAATCTATTTCCTTTCTTATTTCATCCCAATTTTTATTAATATACAATACTCCCACATTTATCTGGTACACTCTCTGCTGATATTTAACTAATGCTAAACCTTCTCTACCTTCCATGAACTTTACCAATCACTGCTTTCATACTCTCTCTCTTTTCTACTATTATCCCATCCTTTGCTCTTCCCACGCAGACTTTGTTGTCTCCTATATTGATTACCTCCTTTTATTTCCTCCCACTATTCTTTTAGCATGATTTTTTCATGTGGTTTTGAGAGTTACGTGAAGATAGATTTGATAATTACACAGAAAATAATGGTAACACTTTCTTTCACAAAATATTTTTTATTCGCTAAATGTATAAATTTCGAGTGCAAAGCACGCATTATCAATAGCTTACTACCTAAATTACAAAATTGTGGTGTAATATTTACCTAGAAGAACAAGTGCGGGTAGTACCTGCTAACGGGACTATTTCGGAAATCCTAATGAGGATGGTCCAACAACTGTATCGGGGAAGATTGTAGGGATTAATTCTAATAAAGGGTTATTTAGCGGGGTTATATCAAAGTTGAGTAATTTTGTTTTATGTTTTTTCATCTCCATTGCCTCCAACATATATAAATTCTTTCTAGACGAAGATTTTAAAATGTTCTATTGTCTATCAGAAATGTATGTCCAATTGTTATTGTATGGGTGCTACGGCTGATTTTTCAGAATTTTGATTTTTTACATGATAAATGTATTCTTTAAACCTGGTTGCTAAGTTTCTTTGGGTTTGCCCGATATAAATTTTGTCGCAGTTGTTACAATTAATTGAATAAATTCCAGATTTTTCGGTATAGCATGGTTTATTATATGGGTTGCCTAGCAGCGTTTTAAATTGCATATTGGTATACAGAGCTAAAGTAAGGTTATATTTCTTAAATAATTTGTTGAATTTTGAGTTTGAGGATTGTGACAAAATTAATTTTGAATATTTCTTTTTAATGTTATCTGTAATAGTAATTAAACTAGTGGTTAGTTTTATTTTGTGTTTATTTGAGTGTTTGTTTATTAGTTTTATTATTGTTTTTGTATTGTACTTGAGAGACTTTGCTACATTTAAAATTAAACTAAATTATTTTTCTCTGTTTATATTTGAGAGTGGTGAGTTGATGGCTCTGTATATCATGGAATTAAAAGCTGCCATTTTGTGTTTCCACGGACTATTGGACGCAGAATGAATATAATTAAAGGTGTGTTAATCTTTTCTATGTACATTGAATTCTAATCTGTTGTCAATTCTATGAACTAATAAATCAAGAAACGGGAGGGTGCTGTTAATTTCTGATTCCCTTGTGAATTTAATTGAATTATATTGATCATTTAACTAATCAACCAGGTTATCTGTTTTGTTTTGGTTTCTTTTTATGATTGCAAATATATCATCTATGTAGCGATACCAGACTCTTGGAAAGTTGGGTATTGATTATTTTGATTTCTGTTCTAATTTATTTAGAAAAGTATTTGCCAAAAAGATGATAGTGGGTTACCCATAGCATTTCCAAAAGTTTGTTTGTAAAACTTATGTTATTAAATTCAAAAGCATTCGAATCCATGACTATTTTAGTTAATTGAATATATTTGTCTATTTCGTTTTTTGGAATGTCGTTGTCCTCTAAAATATCCTCGAGTATTTTAATACTTTCGTCAACCGGTATATTCTCAAAAAGAGAAACTACATCGAAAGATATTAACATTTCATCTGGTTATATTTTAACATTCTACAATAATTGTGTTAGGTGAAATGGATTTTTAATAGATTTATCATTTTTAATTGTTAAATTATTGAATTTTTGTACAAGCCATTTAGCAATGTTGTACGTTGGTGAATTTATATTGGATACAATGGGCCTGTATTTGTTTCCAGGTTTGTGAATTTTCGGCAGACAATAGAGCTTAGGTAATTTTGGTTTTTGACTTTAAATTTCCAGATAGATTTTTTGTCGAATAAAGATGTTGGAGTGTTCAAAATATTATTGATATTTCTTATGTAGGTTTTTAAAAACTTTCTTTAAAGTACAGTGTAAGGGCCAGAATCTAATAACAGATTTGCGTCTCTGATGTAGTGGGATTGCGGTTTTTAAGTCTTTTGCTGTTTGACGGAAACAGGGTGCTTATTCTTGATTTAGTGGGGAGGCGATTTCAATGTCGTTGATCATCTCTTCTAACGGGACGGCTCGGGGTTCGATAGTGTGTTTTAGGCATTTTTTTAAAAGGTCTAATTCTTTTTCGGAAAAAACCTGACCACACTTCTTTTGTACCAACGTTTGATTGATTAACGTGTTTTTGGATCTCTATGGGTGGAGGTGTTTCAGTTTCTTCTAGATCTTGTGCGATTTTGATCTGATTTTAGCATTTTGGTTTGATGTTGGTTCCAAATATGAGGTGGATTTGCTTTACTTAGTTTGAGATGACTAACTATTTCTGTATATTTTATAAAAAAAATGATTTTCAAAGTTCGATATCTCTAAAACGGCCTAGTTTAGCTTTATGATGTGCTATACCAATTTTGAGTAGAATTTCGAAATTTACATAGCAAAGCAACATTATAACGAAATAAGTGAAAAAAGAAAATTTCTGTTAAATGGCTTTCGACCTGGGGTCTTTCAGGCTTGTATTCATTATTTATGCTGCTTTCATTATTTTTTGTTGTATCTCCTATTTTTTATACCTTTCTTTAATACGTCCCACCCATATCTATCCCAGTTTTTCCCACTATTACTCTGTTCCTTTTGCCTGTTCTGCTTAACTATGGATCCTATCTTTTTTTGTACAATTATTTTCTTTAATACTAAGTCGTTGGGTATATATACCCTACTAGTATTTTTTAACAAATATTTTTCTTTCATATTCTGTTGCTTTATTTACCATAATTCTATTGAGGTATACATAATTTGTTTTTCTTTATTTAGCATATATATTTTCTTTATTTTTGGTATTTTCTTCGATAAAAGTTTCCAGATCTTTCTATATTAGTGTTTTATACACTGATATGACAGTTAATACAATGTTGATTTTTCTCTTCTCCCTTTTTTCCTTTTCCGTTCATTCTTCTAGTTGTTTTATTCAATCAATCAAAACCCTTCCTTCTTTATCCCATTCAAACTCTTTTCTCTTCACTTCATGTTTTAATTCTCTTTAGCTCATCCATTTGTTTTCTGTTATTTATTACATCATGCTTATAACCTATAGCCTTTTTGTCTATGCTTATATGTCTATCTTTGTGAAATTCTCGATTTTTTCTTTATTCTGGCGAATATTTTCTACTATGCCTACTTTTGCTTCCGATGCCCAGTATTCTTCTTTGTCCCTTGCTCTTTTTCTACCTGTGTACATCTGTCTTGTTTGAATATTTTATTTTTGCGTTTGCTGTTGTTCTAGTGCAAATTATTACAGGTTTCCTCTTCATAATTGTTTTCCTCGAAATTAGTTGGACTCTCAACTCTGTACGATGTTACAATTTGTTGTCTTTTTTCAAAAATAGATGTCAGCCTTGTGCAATTTAGCAAATATATTCATGGTTACGTTGCAATTCAACAGAATTTCCTTAATCTGTACTTAAATAAAAGTAAATCCATTCTGTCAAACACAGTCTTAAGTTCATCAGACAGATTTAAATACTCTAAAGTAAAACTGGTTTCACTGAGATCTAAAATAGATTGAAACCGTTCCATGGTTGCTGTTAGCAGGGAACAATAATTGAATATTTACAGAGTTAAGTTGTTGTTGCAAAACCATTTCTAAATGAGGATAGCGATCAAGGAATAAATATTTAAGATTAATTTAATATAATCCATGCCAATCGTCAAGTGGCATAACGTCAAAAAAAGGAAATCCGCGAATCCCTAAGAATGGAAACGGAATATTATAAAGAAGTCTATTACTACTGGAAAAAGTTATTTAAACTCTAAAGATTGAGAAATAGGAGAAAGAAAAACCTATGTGAAAAACGTATATTTAGGAAGTGTAAATAAAACTGTGAATATGACTAAAGGGTACCGTGATCACTGTAACTAAACCTGCTAAGACCGAGCGGGGAAAATATCAAAACTGACCAAATCGTATTTTGAGTTAATGGGTTTTTAAAATTGATTCTCACATTAAAAGTTTTTCACGGCGCTAGTCACACTACAGTAGAATTAAAAGCTCTTCTTATTGTCAGTCTCCAGGGTTGAATATTAAAAGGATGTACGATTTTTATTTGAAACAGAATGAGCCTGGTCTCGAATTATTTGCTAGGCCAATTATATCATATGATTTTTACTACAGATACAACATTTTACAGCTTTGGATCGCCTTGCTTAGATATACGCAAGAAGTGCGAGATGCTGGATAACAAATTAAAAGATTAGATAGTGACGAAACAAAGAGCTGCAGGTCGGAAAGAGTCTCCACCAAGCCAAAGCCGACACATTTTTATTTTATTTTAAAGAGAAGACTAAACTTCGTACTTCTAAAGACAAATGCGATGTATTAACTTTTGATTATCAGCAGATTATACCATGCCTATAATTCCAGTAGGTGAAGCATTTTATAAAGTCAACTTTAGGCATATAATTTTTGTATCCATTCAACGAAAACAGGAATCACTCACTTTTATTTATATACCATAGCTCGAAAATTACCAAACGAAATCCTATCTTTTAAAAATCTCTACATAAATAACATCTTGCCAAGCACAGTTAAAACACTGTATTTTTCTCTGATAATGCATCAGCATAATATAAGAACTCGACATTAGTGTAGTATCTCTTATAAGGTGTTCATCTCTTAAGAAGATTGTTCATCGATTTCCTGAACCAATTACAGTGTTTCGGCGTAGTAAAGAATTTTAATAGAAAGAGCAATTGCATTTTTACTACTTCTCAATATTCCAAACGTATTAAGCAAATCAAAACAAGATTCTTAACTTTCATCCACATTATGAAAGCCATGTCAAAAAAGTAATAACAAATGTGGAGAAGATACGATTTAAAATATCTCAATATCGGATTTTTTCATACAGTAAATAGCATGTATCTATTGCAGTCAGTGTTACAACGGGAAAGCCAGTATTTGATAATTTTTTCATATTTTCGTTTATCTCGTGTTGAAATATTTTTAATATTAAGGGTTGTTTATAGAAAGGCATTACCAAGTGCCTTTCTATAAACAACCCTTACTATCCCTTCCACCCCAGAAACCGCTGTATGATCATGCATTGCCATTGAAAAAGGCTAAATACAAAGATTTTATGCAGCTGGTAAATTACTATGTTCCACCGATAAAAGTGAAGTGGTTGGACCTACAGATAATATTTCTAGCGAAGAGGATGATGGTGAAGCTGAAGTTGGCCTTTAAAACGGTAATTTTTGTTAAACACTCGTTCATTTTTTATTTTCTTTTGATTTATTAATCATTGACGTATTGATTAACACTTCTTGTACAAAAGAGGTTAGTATTTTTTTATTTTGGTTCAAAACGGAGGCAGATCCATACTTCAAAAATTTGCAGTAATTCTAATATTCACTTATTTCTCTTTAAAACTGTGTGGAAATATGTAAAGCTATTTATGTTTTATAATGGCATATAAATTGTGTCACACAAAACAGCAATAAATTTAAAAGTACTATTTTCTTATTTTCCACAACTTTTGAAAATTAGACTTGCTTCCCTTTTGTTGCAAGGTTGTTAACTCCAATTTTACTAATTTCACTGCAAAATTATCTTGAAAACGTGCATTTTGATCTTTGCAATTTGATTGTTTACTTTGGTAGACATTTTTAATACCATATCCTTATAACCTGAATTGATTTCTGCTGAGCCTGATGGTATCCTTTCTTTTTTTATAATAATAGTGATGAGTATATAGTAATATTTAAAAGGCTGTTATCCTTCTTATATTCAAGAATGGTGATTGGAGCAATATTAATAATTATACGGGTTATTCC
Source organism: Ontholestes murinus (assembly GCA_963969525.1). NCBI lineage: Eukaryota > Metazoa > Arthropoda > Insecta > Coleoptera > Staphylinidae > Ontholestes > Ontholestes murinus. The sequence continues at coordinate 76,920,218 of OZ018387.1, forward strand.
CAGACTCTTAGGTGAAAATGATTTTTATAATGTTGTTCTGCAAAAATAATATGTTGAAATTAAATTTGGATCTTTGGAGGTCCGTATCTGTTTCATTTTGCCGAGACAAGTATCTAATTTCAAGTTCAAATTCTGCAATGAAGGAATTGCGATATACAAACTATTCAAGTAAGGATAGGAATTTTGATTGACTTTCTCCTTCTTTTACCACTTTCAAATCTCAGCTGCACCGAATAAATTGCAATTTCTTTACATTGAGTTTAATTATAAAATATATTAAAGTCTTGGAGGACAGAAACATTTCGCAAAATCTACAATAATGAGCTATGTTATGTTTAATTTTACTTGAAATCAAAAACTTTTTACATGGTTCTCAAGAACGTATTGATCTTCTTCAGGTGGCGCTCGTTTAAAATTTTTTGTCTTACAATAATTATACGAGAACTAATAGTTAAAACAACAATTTCTCGTTTTGTCCTGTAATAATATTACATTTAATTTGATAAATATGCTTATTTTTCAAATCACAAACCGTGCGAATTGAAACTGGTATACCGTTTCCAAATGGTTGCATTTAAGCAAGATAAAAACCGTAGTTAAACATGTTCAACAAGGAACGCAACAAGTGTTACAGTAAATTATGATCTGCGCCGTCGCATTACAAAAATATTTAAATCCCTCTAATATCCTAAAGAGCCAACTTTATCTATCGTCCATCCTGGCATTACATAATCTGCAATGGCGTCTCTTGATACCAGAGAGTACTTCCTGGTCTCGAGTCATGTACTTAGGCCAATTACAATGAATTACACGTGCACAGCTGAATTTCCAAGGCGCCCGAGGATGGCATCGGAACGGCTGACAATGCACCTGTGAATTTGCGATCGTAAAATTAACGGCGTCTAATAAATAGGAGAGGGCTGGACCACAAAAACCGACGTTCGTATGTAAACAGATTACAGTGAAAATCGTAAACTAGATTTACTGCGTTCTGTGTTGGTTTTGTCGGGCCTTTCATGACCACTGCAACGGGACCGGGAGGATTTACTGTTCTCTTGGGCTTGGGCACGGACATGAAATGACGTTTTTTGCCGAAAGCAAAGCTCTTATCGGCATGCAAATATTTACAGAGATGGATGCGTTAATTGGTCGGGCTCACAGGCTTAGTACCCTGGGTGGTATTAAACACTATCCGTCATGGGACAGGAAGCTGTAAATATTGAAGTATCCCGAGGAGTTATTAGCTGTTGCGGGAGACAATTATAACTAAATAAGGTAAGTTCCGTTTTAATTATATTTATTGCAACGTATTTAATTAAAATGGTGGCCATATATACGAGTTTGATTAAACGATGTCTCATTGTTTGTATAAACAAATATTTTTCGCAAACATTTTTCATGATTTTAAGAAATATATCCATGGGTGATCCAATTAGTTTGTGATAGAAACAGTGACAATTAGTATATAAATTTTGATCACAAATTATTTATCGTAAAAAAAGTGTATTTAAATCAACTAGCACTCTTAATCCCGTAGGCGAAAGTAATAATATCGTATATATTATAGAATATTTTATTACTTAATTGCTCCGTGGCAATAAATGAAAAGCCGACATTAAACTCGTTAGTAGTTAATGAGCACAAAGTAAGAGTGGAGTATTAATTCATATTACTTTCGATCAATACCATCACGTTTGTAATTCTGTGTGATCAATAAATATGTATGAACAAATTAGTTTATGATTTATGTATTTCACAAAATACATTAAATATCAATAAATTAAAATATTACACAAACTATCAATATATGAGAGAACAGTTAAAAGAATAATAAAATAATTATTATACAGTTAATTCTAAGAAAGAAAAAAGTCCAAAAATAACAAGGTCACTACAATATTAATTTAAGACATCATCCTACTCAGAGAAGTTAATATATTTTAAGTTACGTTTGAATCTAGCTAGGATGTTCCGGCTAACAGAAAGTAAAGTAAAAACATATCAAACTGGCTAATCTAATCATTCGACTTAACGGTTTGTAGTTAAACATTTACTATAATTGAACGGTGCTGTGACAATACGCTTTGTATTATCACAGCAACATTTATAGATGTTATCTAATTCGTCTTGTAAATATTTGGCGCCAGGTTTATATTTATCAGAAGTAAATAACTTCAGATCATCACCAAACAGGAGAAACTCAGAATGTTTAATGTATAGGTTATTATCGTCTATAAATAAAAAAAAGAATTAGCCCACAATGGGAACCTTGAGGAACCACTGAAATAATATATATTAGCTTTGAAATAAAGAAACTATTAATCTAGCTTATTATAATGTCCCCAAAACCCATACGCTGAAAATTACAGTCCTGTCAATTTTGAACATTTTTTTATTAAACATACGTTATACCTAAATTCATTAGTTTTCTAGATATCGACGTTTCAAATATTAAAAAATACTAATGCGATATTCGAAAGAAACCGTAGTTTCCTAACCAACACAAATTAGGTATGGCCTTGGAAAATAATCTGAAAGTTAAGTTCTGTCTGTCAAAATGGCATTTTTACTTACTAAAACAGAGAAAATTGATATTTTAATTTTGAGGTGATATGGCGATAAACAGAGATCATATAAGAAAGTATGTCATATTTATAACAATTTGCACCCAGCCAAACAAATTAAAAATGCAGATTTACGGACTGTAGAGCGTTACAGAATGGCTGGGAGTGTACAAAACCTACCAAATTCTGGAAGACCTAAGAGTGCTACCGCCGATGATAAAATATTAAACATTCTGCTTTCAACACAAGAAAATCACCTTCCTTCGGATCACGAAATTGATCAAAAATCTGCAATTCTTCATACCGAGAAAATGAATCAATACAAAGTTTGTCAAATAACTTTATGACGTTGACTATGATCGAAGACTACAATTTTGTGAAATAATCATGAGAAAGATTAAAGACAATCCGCATTTTCCAAAGTATATTGTTTTTGTTTTCGGATGATACCGTACTTGGGGTGAAATAACCTTAAACTGGCATGAAGAACTGCATGCATAGTTCCCAGAAAAAGTTAAAGTCTGGGCTAACACATAACTGAACCTTTTTGAACAATGCCTCCAACTTCTTCGGCAAGAAATAGTTCCAACTATAAACAATTTAACTTCCGATATTAGGTTATAGGTTATAGGTTAACATAGGGTACTAATGAGGTGTGTTAGCCTCTCTTGAATTGCAATCTAAAAGATCTATTGTTCTACCCTTAACCAATCACTTCCCAATCAGTCTCACGTTCTCCATGGGATAATCGGTCCCTATCGAAGTGTGAAAGATGCTTGTGAACAATCGCGATACAAGTGCATAGTATGTGCTCGGCCGTTTCATCTACCGAATCACATATTCTGCAGTTTCCACATTCCTCTTTTCCCATTTTCCACAAATGGTATCGGAGGGCACAATGTCCTGTCATGAGTCCGGTGAAAGTTCTTAGTTCGTTCCTTGTGAGTTCAAGCACCTTGTGGCTGTGATCGAGTTTCATGAGTCGTTTTGATTGACGTAGTCCTGGTACATTGTTCCTATGCTCACGTCTTCTGTCCTCTTCCCATTTTTGCACCACCTCTCTTCTGTGCGACATTGAGAGTCCACAAAACGGCTCTGGTCCTATAGGAGTGGCTTTTGCACCTTTTTTTGCGAGTTCATCGGCCACTTCGTTGCCTTTAATATCCCCGTACCATGGAACCCATATGAGGGCCAACGAGTTGTTCTTCGCCAGATGCGTGCGGGATCTTCGACATTCCCAGACAGTCCGTGAGCCGTCACTATAGGCTCGAACGGCCTTTAATGCGGCTTGGCTGTCTGAGCAGATGTATATATGCGTGCTATTTAGGTGCCTGTCCATGCATTCTCTAGCGCACATATCAATTGCAATCACTTCCGCTTGCAAAATCGTGGGCGTCGTACCCAGAGCCATGAAGCTTCTGTGGTTTTGGTTAGGGCCATAAATGTCTATTCCAGTACCATTGGTATTCTTGGCACCATCCGTGTACCAGGCTGATATTCCTCGTCCAAATTCCCTGACTCTCATCAAAGCCGTTTTGGGGTCCTCGATAGACACCTTAAAGGGTAATTCGAATTCGAGCTTCCTGGGCATAATGTCCGTCGGTTTGAACAGAAGGACCGGGTCGATTTGCTGCAGTATTTCTAAGTGTCCTGTCCAGTCCCTCGGCAGTGTTTTCTTCCTCTGGTGTAGTCGGAGGGCTGCCAAAAGTCCCTCTTTTTAAACTTCCGATATTAACCTTGTTATCAGCTAGATGGAGCTCCTCCGCATTTTTGTCGGGAAGAATTTTTGGATGTCACGTTCACAATTAGATGGATAGGAAGAAGAGGGCATATTGAATGGCCTTCACGGTCTTCCGATCTTTCGCCCTTAGATTTCTTTAATTGGGATTACTAGAAAAATAATGTTTATCGGAACAAATCAAATAATTTGGAAGAACTAAGAATTAAAATTTCAAATGAAAGAGAAATAAACAAGGGAAATGGGTTTTCATATCCAACAATAACATTACAAACAGCATTTTTGGGACAATTTATATAATTGTCAGTGAGTAAATGGGGGCCATTTTTTATAACTGATCAAAATGTCATGATACGAGGGTAGTTTGAAAAGTTTCCGGAATGGGCAAGAAATCGCAGTAATTAAATAGGTTTATTTTTTATTTTTCAACATAGTACCCTTACAGGGCGATACTCTTTTCCCAGCGGTGCTCCAACTTTTTACGGCCTTCAGAAAAATATGATTTCGGGAACCGTGCAAAATAAGCTTTAGTGGCGTCGATGACCTCCTCATTTGACGTAAAGCGCTTGCCTCCGAGCCAAGTACGCACGGGGCCAGGTCTGGAGAGTACGGGGGATGCGGCACCACCTCGTAGCCCAATTCAACCAATTTAACATTGGCGATTCTGGATGAATGGGCCGGCGCTTTGTCGTGGTGGAAGATCACTTTTTTCTGTTGCAAATGAGGCCATTTCTCCTTCAATATGCCGTTGAATTGATCCAATAAATCGCTGTAGTATTGTCCCGTGATAGTTCTTCCCTTCTGCAAAAAGTCGATGTGTATCACACCTTGCGAATCCCAAAAAACGGTAACCATGACCTTTCCAGCCGATGGGACAGTCTTTGCCTTCTTCGGAGCAGATTCGCCTGGAGAAGTACACTGTTTCGACTGCTGCTTGGTTTCTGGTGTGTAGTGGTGGATCCATGTTTCGTCCACGGTCACGAATCGGCGAAAAAAATCCGCTCGATTACGCTTTAACAAGGCCAAACACTCTTTCGAAGTGGTCACACGATTTCGCTTGTTGTCCATAGTCAGCAAACGAGGCACCCATCGCGCCGACAGCTTCCTCATGCCCAAATGTTCGTGCACGATATTTTGCACACGTTCATATGAGATGCCCGTAGTCTCTACTATTTCGCGCAACTTCACTCGTCGATCGGCTAACACGAAATCATGGACTTTGTCGACCATTTCTTCATTTGTACGACCACGTTAGAACTCGCTCACCCAGAAACTAATAGTCGAAAATGAAGGTGTGGATATGCCATGAACTTTCTGCAAAATATCTCGTATCTCCGTCGCCTTTTTCCCATCCATCCAGAAATGTTTGATGACTGCACGAAATTCGTTTTTATCCATTTTTGCAAAAGTGCCTGACTTGCTTCACAACATATCCTAGTAAACAAAAACGGAACGACGCACGTGTCTGAAAATTTGACAGCTTACCTAAAATAGGTTAGCCTTGACAACCATCATAACAATTTCAGGATACGCGCGCCATCTCTTGCCTATTCCGGAAACTTTTTAATCTACCCTCGTATCTAGGAAACTAATGAATTTACGTGTAACGTATGGTTTAAAATGTTCAATTTCATTGTTAATTTTGACAGAACTTGATTTTCAGACTATTTTCCAAGGCCATATCTAATTTGTGTTGGTCAGGTCGATTATCGCATTGTTATTCGTTATTATTTGAAAACTCGATATTTAGGAAACTAATGAATATTATTATATCTAAATGATAATTATTAATAAAAATGTTCAAAATTGACACGACTATCAAAATTAATATTAATATACAGGGGGTTCCATTAAAAATGTAACCTTAATTCACCACAATTTATTGGCCACCCTGTATATACCAATTTATTACAATAAGTAGATTTTTTAAAGCCTTGAAACTTCTATATAAGACATTTTTTGATAACTCCGGTGTCATTTGAAATAATCGACCGTTCTGGTAATTTTTTCTAACGCTGCATAGGCTGTTATAAAAAAATCATCAAAACACTGTACAATATGATACTTTAATAACTTATTCTGCCATCTGCAAACGATTTCTGGATTAAAATTATTTAAAACGGAATTGAAGAAATTCTAATTAGAGAAAGAATAATACTTTATTGATGATTTCTATCGCTATATTATATTTGTATATATTTAAAGATATACATAGATTCCTTTTTTCTATGACGTTACTTGAGTGTGTTTGAATTGTATAATTAATAACCTACTGACAAAAATAAGATGTATTACTACTACACCTACGATTACTATTACTTCTTATATATATATATATATATATATATATATATATATATATATATATATATAATAAAGGACATAAAAATAATAAGTACAGCGAAGGGAGTATGATGGTCACAATACTGTAGATATTTGGGCTCACATGGTTCAGAAACTGAAATTGTTTACACATATATTTTTAAATTTAACCTCTTTTTAAGTTGCAAAAAACCTAATAGGCTTTTGATAAAAGCGTATGACTTTCAGAGGTTATTCTTCTTGATATTATATGTTTCTTTCCAAATTTGAAAATATTTACAAATATTTAAAAAAATCAATATTAGATTATGTTTACTAGTTTGGGGCAAATACGGCAAGGTTTCTCAATTTGTTTAGTGGATTATTTTATATAACCATAAATAGGCTGTCATAGAATTGACGATCGCATTTATTGTATTAATAATAATAATAATAATAAAGGTTTATTACGGTACGGCCCAATATTACAAAAGACAAAATAGTAGTATACACAGTGAGCAAAAATTAATTACATTAACTTACAGTATGTGGTTAAAATATGATCTTCAAAAATTTTACATGACGCGATGTAGCTTCTCTTATTGGATACCAAAAATCCATACAACTTAATAACTTGGGACAATCTAGTTATTAAGAAGTTTAAATAAGAATATTAAGTTACTTTCAATTCTTCTCTTTTCTAATAATGAAATATTGAGGCGTACCGGAAAATCACTGTAATTAAGCGATAACATTGGAATGTGAAGTCTGAAGTCTATAAGTCGAAAAAATTTGTTTTGAACTTTATTTAAATGCTTAATTAAGTATTTAGAATTCGGACTCCATATGATTGCTGCATATTCCATTAAAGGACAAATAAGAGAAACATATTAAGTTCTCAAAGTATCAACACTAAAATCTACTCCAGATCCAGATAAAACCTAACACCTTTAGACTTTTATTTGTTATAATTTTACTATGTAATATGAAAACATAATTTGCTATCAAAAACAGCACCTAGATCCCTGATTCCAAGTACTTTATCCAAAATAATTCAATTTAAATAATAAATTGAATAAATAGAAAATTAATATATTTACATTTTCTAATGTTTAAAGGCAGCTTATTGTTAGTACATCATATAAATAAATTATTTAGATCATCCTGCAGAAATAATTCATCCGCACTTGTACTAATTTTAAAAATAGCTTCAAGTCGTCCACATACAACCATACTTCCGAATGCTGTATTACGTTAACTATATCATTTAATGTAGTTACTTGAGTACGTGAAGGTTAATATCACTAAATTAAAATACAGTTATATTCCTTTCTTCACTTATTATTATTTAATGTACATTTTGTTAGTTATTGATAATGGGTACATAGTGCCCGAAATGTACATTTAACTGTAAAAAATAAAAAGTGAAGAAAGGAATATAACTGTGTTTTAATTAACTATATCATGAATATATTAAATAAGATTGGTTCCAAATGCATCCCTTGCGGAATACCTGACGTAACGTGTATAGCTGAATACGGTCCTACAGAAAGCTAGATATCCATCTAATGACTGCACCATTTAACCCGAAGCATTTTAATTTGTCTAGTAAAATAAAATGCGAGACTCAAACGCCCTGGAAAAATCATTTATATGGCATCTACTCAACAGGGTATAAATTTAGCTGTTACAAACTTTCAGAAATCAGGGTACAAATAGAGAAAGTGTTGATGTACGCGATATGTCTCTGTTGCGCTTAGTGTTGAACTTCATTTTGCCTTCCGACATAGTGATAGTAGGATGAAAAGTTACAAAAACATTTATCTGGAATAAATGGTCACTGTTTACAAAGTACAGAACATAGCGGAAAAGCGTATCCGACCATGCATTGATATGAGATATTTATATATTCATTTGTTTTGCGCGTACAAAAAACCCAATACATACAAAAATAATATAGACTGCACTACAATTGGGCCCATGCTAAACAGCAATGAAAACCAATGAACCATATTTAGGTTTATTTTCACATTATATTCAGGCATTTTTGTCCCTAATATGGTAATTATATATCAACCTGAGTGACGTTTATTATTATTATTCTATCAAATAGTATTAAATACTAACAAAATTATTTTCACTACACGAATTATATTTCAATATCTATAGTTTCAAATGTCTTTGGAAGTTTTTAACAGTTTTCGGAAACAGTTTTTCAACTTTTTTTTACCTTTTTTTATAAAGAGAATGGTTGCGACCGTTACTATGTGGAAATCTATACTTACACTGAATTGGAAAATTCACTATGTTTTAACCAAAAATAGTTATTGTAAAAATTAATTTTTAGTAGTTTTAAATACTTTGTTTATCAATACTAACTTTATTTCTCCCTGTTACTGTTTCTTTTATTCATAATAACTACTATTATGAATAGTAGTCATGTTTGGTTATCGACCATGTAGTGTTTTGATTTTAATCCTCTGAGACTAATTTAAAAATTTTAAAATTTTCATGTCATAATTTCCCTTCATTCGGTCACTCCCATCACGAAATCCACGTCTGAAATCACTGACATAATGTTCTCATGTTAAATGAGCCATCATTAACTTCATAATTCATAACTTCAATTTATAAGAAACTTTTATCTTTCGAGCCATGTCTAGCTTAAGATTGAAAGTATGGATCATGTGTGTGGCACCTATCGTGCCATAATATTTTCAAAATTAAATTTTTCATTAAAACAATTTACTTGTCTATCTAAAAGTTTATGCATATACATTTTTCTTCTATTGCTGCTGTCTTCATAGTTTTCTGAAAGCAACAATCATTGTTAGTATCACAGAATCAAAGCAGAGTATTTCTGAATTCTTGAGCTATAAGAAATAATTGAGCTATTTAAAAGGGTCTTAAATAGAATATTTTTCCACAAAAATATTTATAGAATTATCCCTCTGATGTTCATTCCGGAAATCATTTTTTATGTCTGCTATTTTATGTTGAAATAATATGTTTCCTATGGTAATCTGTAGTAATCGTAAATATGATTCCGCTGTGAATAATTGCTGATTCTTCTGCTGCTAGTTCTAATTTGTAGGTCATTGGTTGAGCCCTGTGCGATTTTCGTCTATAAAGATAAGGCGTCTACATATAAATTATATTTTCGTGGTCGAACTTTGAGTTTTTAAAAACTGTTTATTTCCGAATTCTATAGTACATTTAGCGATTTAGATTAGACTTGTTATAATTAATTGTTACATTTGGATAATAACACAATAATAATGATGATGATGCCGACCGGCGTAGTAACGACTCGAATTATGATCTAACTATTAATTATAACAAGTCTAATCTAAATCGCTAAATGTACTATAGAATTTTTCCAAAGAGGGCCTGAGCGAATATCAAGCTCCTTTCGTTTCAACGATTAATTGGAAAGAAACCTACATCATCTCCGTCGCTTCCGCACCAAGGGGTCTTCCAGACATCGAAGAACACAGCTCCAAGGGCAGCAGCATCGAGAGACGGCATCACCAGTTCCACAGCATCCCTGAGGGCATATCAGGCAGATGGACAGAGTGATCATCCCGTGGTAAGACACATCTTTTTTAGAGGCTTTTGTTTCGCGATATTTTATGTACTACAGTGATTCGGATTCGGACTCAAGTTTTTCTCCCATAATACTTTCTCCAACCCGCGTACATTCTCCCGTAAATTTTCTCTTAGACGAATTAATTAATAAAATCGATAACTTAAATTTAAACGAAAATATAATTTATATCTATCAGCAAAAACAATATAGGGTGATGATACAAGTAACTTATTTTCACAGTTATTCTTAGAGCTTGGCTAGGGTTCCCTTTGGCCAACTTATTTATTTTTTTTTTAAATTATTTCTAGTTTTAATTATTCTAACTTTGCTCGCAACGTGTTCAATATGTTTATTTCTCCAACATTTCTGGGACTCTGAAGCCCTCATAATAATAATAATATATGGTTTATTCATTGTTTATAAAAAGATACATTGATGATCATAATAATTAAGATACAATGATATACCTAAAACAATAAGTAAACCGCAGAAAGTCACGAAGTTTTACAACTTGTGTGTGACAAACAATAAATATAAATGTTAAAATATTGAATGAACTAAAATTTAAAAATAGATTAATTTTTAATAATAAGGATGAATGTAAACACATTTAAATAATTAAATTAAGAATACATCACTATGACAAACAATAAAAGTAAATGTAGACATATTAAAAAATAAATTAAAAATACGTCAGTATGAGCATAGTGACTATTTTTATATACCGTAATATAGATCTTGTTTTTAAAAATAAATATATTATGCTAAATACCTACATATTATTTATATAATTTTGTAAGTTCTTCGATTTTTCAAACAAGAGCTTGACTCCTAATTATAGTTTTGCGGTTTCATATTTACTAATTTATTTGGCCAAGTAAGTATCAACACATGATATGTTTTTCTTTCCTTTATTTTATCCAAGAATACCTAATTCTTCAAGATGAACATTTCTTGTATCAAGATAAGCAAGTCAAGTTCAACGAATAATCCATTTTCCACTACATTTAAGGTTAGTAAATTGCCGTTGCTTTCTTATTTTTAAACCATATTTCATCCAACTGATGAATTCAATCTCGAAAGAATATTACGTCTTTGGTCATGATAAAGTCGTCCAGACATTTTCGGATCTAATCCAATAATTGGAAATGCATAATAGACAAGGCGTGTCCTTTATATCCCAGCAAATATAGAAAAGAACCTTCTTTCCCAAGCTATTGGGCTTTACGACCGATTGTGATAATTTCCAGTGATTTACCCATTACCTTCTGCGTTTTGGGTTGTCATTGAATATACATTTTTTATTGCTTGTATTGATTTTCCATACTAATGACTTTTAACGCTATTTGTTGAGTAGAGAAAAACACACTGCCACACATTGATTTTTGTTGGTTGCATTGAGTTTATGCGGAACTCATTTTCCTCCTTTCTAGATCTTTTTCATATCATGTAAGCTGTATAGGAATTAGGAATAATACACTTGTTTTGTTTCATATATTTACTTTCAGTTTCCTGACACGTGTTTCGGCGATTGCTCGCCATTCTCAAAGGAGTATAAAAATTAATTTATGGTATATGTTATATGTTTCATCAAGAGTGTATGTTTTCATCAAAGGAGTATAAAAATTAATTTATGGTATATGTTATATGTTTCATCAAGAGTGTAGCAAAGAAAGTATCAATCATATCATGTAAGCGTTTGGAAATCAATTGCTGCGTTACTTGCTGTTCTGCAAGCTCTTTCTGCGTTTGTTCCGAATTTTCAGCGAGCATCTCTTCCAACTCACTGTTGTTCTATTTTTTAGGGCCTCCAAGGCGTTGTTTGTCGTTCAGATAAAAATCTCCACTTTTAAACCGCTTAAGTCAAAATGCTTATAAAGGGTGGGTCAGCGAAAGGAATCTTTTTAAAATCTTAATAAAACACAAACGGCTAGATGGAATTTCATGAATTTGCATTTATTTTGTAGCCAAGAGTATCCGGTTATACATGGAATATGACATCAGTCAAATGGCTGCCACGGCTGGCCTTACAATAGTCCATTCTCTCGACCCAATTTTTCAGAACATTTTCCAACGTCTGCGGCTCAATCTCAGCAATGGAATTTTGGATATTGACTTTAAGATCGTCAATCATTGCTAGATCATTGGCATAACAACGTTCTTTAACGGCACCCGAGAGATAAAAGTCCATTGGCGTCAAATCGCAGCTCCTTGCTGGCCAATTCACATTACCACGACGGCTGATTACACGATTTTCGATCTTTGACCGCAATAAGTCGATTGTTTCATTGCTAGTGTGGCATGTCGCCCCATCTTGTTGGAACCAGATGTTACTCACAAACCAGCAATTTGCTCCCAAAAAAAGTTTGCAATCATTGGACCATTGCGGTTTCCGTTGACCGTTTCGCCAGATTCAAAGAAAAATGGGCCGATGATGCCGCCGCCCCATAATCCGAACCATACAGTCACTCGTTCGGGATGCATTGGCTGATCAATGATCATGTGTGTCATGTCCAAATCCTGCAGTTTTGCTTGTTTACATAGCCCCCGAGGTGAAAATGCGCTTCAGACAATTTTTCGCCAAAATTCACCATCAGCTGCTCTAAGGCCCAATTATCGAAGTTGTATCGATGTGGATGGTCAACTCTTCAACTGCTGTGTTATTTGGACCTTATAGGTGAATAAACCGATGACTTTATGCAAAATATGCCTCATGGTAGTGCGAATAATGTTCAATTGCTGAGAGCGATGACGAGTCGATGTTCTCGGGTTGGCTTGCACACTACGGGCTACAGCAGTAATATTCTCGGGTGTAGAAACCTGACGAGCGTGTGGAGCTTTACTACGGTCCATGAGCATACCAGTTTCACGAACTTTTTGCACAAATTTCTTCAGAACACTTGCATTTGGTGCATATTGGCGACCGTATTTTGTACGCACATTCCCAACGTTCATCAAGCATATAGCGTGCCATGTCGTTAACCGGGTGTTGTCATACATCAGATATCAAATATCTTGACAGTAAAAATAAAGTGGTAGTTCAAAAAGATTCCAAGAGATGCCCCCCCCCCTTTATATCGTACGATACAATACCTTCGTCGAGAGAGGAACAAATCAATTCGCACGCTTTTGTAGCATGTTCCTTCTTACAATTCGTAAATAATGCAGTGTCTGATATGCACCTTATATGTTACCATTTTCAACTCTTCTAAACTAAATACTTTTGAAAGTTATGTTAGGTTTTCACCAACTGCATTTTTAATTACTATATGCCAAAACAAAATAAATGCAAAAAGTGAAAAATCAATTAATTTTCATATTCATTTCTTGACTGTTTAAAAAATTTTGATTATTTATTTGTATAACTAATATTTCCGATTCATGTAAATAATAAATATGTTCGAGGTATTTGACTATACATCATTTTCAGACGTTCAATTTATTAGGATTTTTTCTGCAACATATTACTTGTATATTAAAATAATGCATCCTTTTTTGTTGTATCCTATTTATACACTGATTCAGCAGCCTCAATTTACCTAAAAAAATGGTGGTTGCAAAAACCATGAATAGGATAATCTCCTATTTCATACTATTTAATTCTTCCAACCGTTCTTAGAATTTCTGTTAAATAATGTTCGTTATTTTTAAACACTTTTCTTTCGGATTTGTAAAACTGTAGTACCTATTTTCTTACATTTTCGCACTTTTCTTTGAAACTTATAGTATTTTCTTGCATTTTTCATTAAGTTATAGCATTTTCTGGCATTTATCGTTTTTTAATTTCCAGAAAAATCTCTTCCATATTGCGAAGATATTCTTTAAGGCTTCTAGAATTTTACAGAATTTCTACTTTCATTTTCTAAAATTATGTTTTATTTAATTTTATGTAAAATACTAGTTTTTCAACCAAATTTCTAGAATTTTCTTCTAAATTTCTTAAACTGATTGTTATGCTTAATTTTTTCCGAATTTTCCAGGAATATCTCTTCCATTTTGCCTTACTTTTCTGAAGCGTTCTAGAATTTTTTCTTATATATTTTTGGATTTTTATAATATATTCTGTGAATGTTCTTTTTGTTTTAATATATACTTTTTAATGGACCATTAGTCTTTCTTTTCTTTCGCATAGAAAATTGACTTAAAATTTTTAAATAGGAATAAAATTCTCGAAGGATTTATAATCTGACTGTTTTTTTTTTCTCTAAAATGTCCGTGGTTAATCTACATTATCAAAGTTTAGTACTAATAGTATTAAATTTATTTTGTCACTATGGTACAACTATTAAGATTTAGATCTTCGACCATTAAAATTTATAGATAAATTAAGTTTTTATTGTTTAATTCACCCTTTAAAAATGTCTCGTACTTTGAGTATGTTAATATTCATTATAGACGAACCTTTAACTATCCACCATCCAGATTACCATCTGTATGCAGAATTTAAGAACTTTTTGACAGAACAGAAATTTGAAAGAGACAAGGAACGAAAGAAGCTATGATTATGTATCATAATACATCGGCGGTGGAGGAATAAGAAGATGAGATATACAAACTCACACGTTAAAACAATTGCTTAAATTTGCGAGGTGACTGTAAGGAAGTTGTTAGAGGTCAATAGTTTTTTTTAATATTCGTAATAGGATACTAATTTCCGGATATCCCTCGTATATTTAGTATTTAAGTTATGTTTTGTAAACCAGAGTTAACCGTAAATTAATAAAACAAAAGTATATCGTAATTTAGACATTTCAAATATGTTTATCTCGAATGACATCGTAAGATCCGCTTACTGACTTGCGTTCTTAAGTCACGTTTTCCGAATTAAATTTAATTTACAACGTGCTAAATTCGTTCTATTGAAAGTCAAAAAACCGTTCGGTTTTGTGCGTGTACATTCTAATTTGATACAATTATAATAACGTCCTTCTCGTGCCTCCGTAGCATTACAGAAGGTTGCATAGATATTATCGAGGAATGGCCGCGAGGTGTCGCGCACAATGGAACCGAAGCGGCGCGATAATATCGTCGCTCGGAGGAAGGAATACCAACGCACAACACACTATTTTCTATTCAAACTCGAAGCAATCCAACAATCCGGCGCGGTACAGTAGAGCCGCATATGGGGGCAAAGAATTGGAACTTGTGATCTGATTTCCTCGGAGAATTATTCATCATTCTTCGAATACCAGCATGTTTATACATTGTTTTCTAAATGTATATTCGATAATCAATAGTCATTAGTGGGTAAAATGGGGTGTAATTATTTTTTCTTTTTACTCAAATAGAATGGAACACTTAAGCACTTGTACTCTATAAAGTGATGATCAAAAATGTGGAACCAAGCAAATATCTCTAGAATTATCAAAATTATCACAATAGAATTTGGAATGTAGGTATTATTGCCTATTAGATTTAATTGTTTTTAACTTACATTCAAAACAGTTTGTAAATTCAATTATAATATTGGCTATTATTTTAGGCGAAATTCTCCGATTTTCTTGGGTCATTCTTTTGGCTAGGGTAAGCAAATTGTTTGGTCTGTTAACATAAGTTCTAGGCTCTAAATAACCCTATAATAAATAGTGGAGTGAATTAAGGTCAGGAATTGTGATGAAAAAATGTCCTATCTAAACAATCTCGATCAATGCAAGCGAAATGGGTTAGTGCACCGTCCTGCTGAAGTCAGATAGTAGTATTAGTGTTTGGTTATCGACCAAGTGGTCTTTCCGCCGTGTTATTTGTGTATTTGTGTGTGTGTAAATGAGCTTGTTACTTTAAATGATCGCTCCCGTCACTCGAATGCACCATTAATTGTATCCCAATGATGAATGGCACCGGTCATTCATCCAACTGGTGACCCGAACTAACGTTGCTGCACTATCGCTAACGCTGGTTCGGTCGCAAACTAATGCGCCACTACCGGCGTGTAAAAATAATTACTTTTACTGAGATTTGTTTTCATTTAGATTGGTTAATACAAATAACTTAAGTATTGAATCAATAATTTTTGATATTGTATACATGAAAAACTCTTTTATCAGAATAAAAAATAATTTTAAAAAGACCGTAGAATAATGAATGAAGCGTTATAAATAGCTCTATAATAATAACAAGAATAAAGACAGCCATTAAAGTAATTTGCGCGCCCAAATTACCTCCACCAATTTGTCGCGACCCTTTCAGATGTCAAAAATTGAAATTACGAGCTGACATTCCACGATTAGGCAGATTTATCGGCCGAAGTTTTCCATTTATTTTCGGACGGAAGGGACTTTAATGAGCAAAAAGAAGAGGCGAGCCGGGGAATAAAGTACAAAGGTTATTATTAAGCCGGAATATATTCAGTGGTTATTAATTTACCATTATAGAACCATTACAGTACCGACGGCCGTTCGCACGGTTTTTAACCCGAACGAACGCAACACCTACGGGCGGTTTTAGTGCACTATGATTGCATTAAGATATTAAGTTGTCATCTCGAAACATGTGTGACTGTCTCGTGCATTATTAATCCTTTCTTGTGGAAATTGCCTCCATTTATTATCGGGCCCGGCATTAAACTTCACTTCATAAGAGGCCAAATTGTTTATGATAAAGGATAAAGCCGCACGCACATTCGTTCGTATATACGTCTGACATGTAAGAATTGAGGACACGGAAAAATAACGCTGAAAGGCGAACATGGTCATCCAATATGATTATTCATAATCATAATATTAATTGTAATGCTTTGTTGTACCAAATAAAATTTATATTATAAAATACCTTTATGTGTTGAGAATATTTCAATAATAGAAGAATTGAGTAATAGGAACGACATTGTGATATTAGTGGATACATGGATAATAATAAGAGTGGCAGGAAATAAAAAGCTGGCTACAGGAAGAGGAAAAAATTTTGGCAGTGCAGAGAAGTATTTGAAAATGCTAGAAATGAGAGAGACCATGAAAAATGGTAGATGGCGTATTTCTAGCATTGGTTAAATATTAGCTGGGAATACATCGAATACACGTGGGAGTGCTATATAGTGCTATTGTTAGGACAATGTTAAAATTTTGTTCCTAATAAAGATATCATGACAGGTTTTAATTCTGTCTAAATCTATACATGTTTATATACATCTATACATGTTTTAATTTGTTTTTTTTTTAGTTTTAGTATGGCGTAATAGGCACTGTTAAGCGTTGCGAACACCTGACTAATTTGCGTACTTCATACCAGCTTTTCGTCGATGTAGCTATGAAGTACCTAACGAAATGAGACGTATTATCTAATGGACTATATTTTTATTTACATTAAGTAGGAGCTTATTTGCATTGCACCTTAGATTTCTGGCTGATATTTTTTTATGTCGGTTTTTGAGCCCTTTTTATATACTGGAATAATGTTTGATGTTTTCAATGATGCAGAGAAAACTTAAGATGTAAATGATAAAGTTATTATGTATTTTAAAGACTCTATTATTTCAGTCACAACTTGCTTTATTATCTTCATCGATATGCCCTATGTCTTATCCTGAGCTTACTTCACTTTTTAAATGTGCAAAGGCATTAAAGATTTCGGCCTCAGTGGTAGGCATAATAAACATTTTATTTCCTGATATTGTGCATGTTTTGGACGGGCTATCTCCAAAGATTTTTTTAAATTTTAGTGTCTGTGCTGCTTGAAAAATTTCCCGCAAAGAGATCTGCGACTTCTTTAGAAGTACTTACTAGTTGGACATGTTCGTTGGTTATATTTATATTTTTCTCGTACTAATTTCCAGTTTTTTTTTTCTGTTTTCGTGCCATTGCAATTTTTTGTCCTTATATTTATATTATATTCTTTTTATGAGCTTTTTGTATTTCTTTTTATCAATAGCATATTCTCATCTCATCTGACTGTGTTTCCATCATCAGATGTTATGATCTGATTATTAACCCACTGCCTATTTGTTTTCTGTCTTGTGTGTCTTCTTTTTGGACATTATACAAGAATTCTCCAAGAAACAAGTCAAAAGCACTATTTACCTTTCCAGTTTTTTTTTATAAAATCCCAGACAATCCATTGTAGACGAAATTTGAGTTCATTTATATTACATACTTTTGCCCTTTTAATTGTCGTTGGATTTAGTTTGGAGCTTTTTTCATGATTTGCACAATATATTGATTATCTGGGTATGGTGATCGGAAAGATGTAGATTTCTACATATACTCGTCCAGGCATCTACAGGAATATTTGTTGCTATGTAGTATGATGTGTTCGGCTTGTCCAGGAACTCCAATTTTAAAACATATTGGTATGTTTTTGATTTTAGTATTAAGATAGGCCTTAAGAGTTTCTTATTCATAACTGTGCCTACATTTGCCAACATGGAATCATTTTTTTGTTCTGGTTTATATACCACATCTTCGTTGTCATGTTTGTTCCCCCCAACCAAATCTTTCCTCTCACTCTCCTTGATATAATTCTCCTTTTTAACTTTATTTTAGATTTTATTGTGTTCTATTTTTAATAATAATAATATATCAGAATATATATATATAATACAAAATGTAATTGGCGTTAGTGGTCTTAATATTAATATTTATTCTAATGCTTATGGTATACTAATTACAGATAGACTTATTAATATCCGGTTTATTTATAATTCCGTCCATTGACATACTATCTATCACGATTGTAGCGTTTTTAATATGTACATATCCAAAACCTTTAATTGTTATTTTAATTATATTTTACTACTACACTACAGAATACATGCTTAGTACTATTTGTCTTCTTCTTTATCTCTCTCCCACTCTCTTAGGCTTCAACAGCCATCCAGCTCTCTCTCTCTTCTCCGTCTCGCATCTCGCCCTTGGCAAAGTCACCCTTTTCTCTGTTCTGAAGCTGTTATCCTCCATTTACTTTGGCCTCCACCCATGCACTCTCTATAGCCCTCTTTGGAAGCACTATTCTCCATACATTCTTGCCTCTCTTGCCTCTTCAACGCTTTCGCCTTTTCATGCACCCATCCCGCCACATTTACCCTTGCTCTAGCCACTCCTTCATGATCACCACCAACAAAGATACCCTCTCATACATTCTCCTCCTTTTCACTTTCCATCTACTCATGCTTTCCTTCCATACCTCCTTTACCAATATCCCCTCATCTAATCCACACAGTTTAATATTCGTAGACTTTTTCGCCGATTGTTTGGGTTGCTTTTTTTGCGCTGCGTCTGGGGTTTTTATCTTAGTTATTAGCGGTTTATACACTTGCTGTGTCCTCTTGTGGATTTGTATTCTAATGGCTTGTCATATTCTGAATTGTCAGCATCTTGTTTAACATTCTAATTTGTCTTGAAGAAATATTACGTTATTATCCAAATTCATGATTGTCCGCTCTTTGGATCAACACTAGTTTCTAGTTTATCATCGCTGCCGCCATCATTTTCATACTGTTTAACCTCCTCGCCTTGACAAAAATAGCATCCCTGTTCATTTGCATGACATTTTTCAGATACTTAATACTTCTTTTATGCATTTTTGCACCACATTTAACACACGTAGGCCACTGTGTGGTATATTACTGCACTTTTACACTTTCCACTAAGAGAAGATTCATTCACGTCTTCTGTGCTCAAGATCATTTAAAAAATATTAAGGATAGTAAGGAGAACATGAAAAAAATTTAATAGTGTATGCAGTGTTTTTAGATTTTAAAGCCGGGCTATGAGAGAGTTTGGTAGAATTGTTAAAAAGAAAAGGAGTGAGTCATGGAGAGTGCATTTAGAAACATGGGTTGTTGCGATTGTAAAAATGGATGTATCATATAATTTTAGGTAATGGTATATAATAAGACAGAGACACTAATTCAATCATTTGGGGATTAATTTATATACTAGTGATGCAAAAGAAGTTCGTGATTGAAAGAAACAAAGTGTGATATATGTGTATAATATGTTGTTAATATCGTAAATCTTTAGTAAATCAAATTTTATGTTAATAAAATATTAATTAAATTCGGCACATATCTTATGTGTTCTAGCTCAGAATTACATAAACTGTAACACCTTTGGTTGTCCTACTTACAACATCGTTGATTCCATCTACAAATTGCTAGATCTGATTACATGACGTATACTTTGGGGAGAGTCCTCGACGTCGTGATAATGTGGTTAAAACATAAGTTTTCTAATTTAAAATAACCTAACGTTATAATTTCGTTTCATCAAGAGTTTTACTGCACTCTACCGAGGTTCTATAACTCCATATTGATAATCGCGGTTGTCTGCCTTCACGTCTTTTATCCGTCGATATAAACCGTTAAAAATATACATTTTTGTGCTACTCTATTTTACCATTAACCTAATGCAATCGCTCTATATGTTTTCTTAAGATCTTCGATATACCTAGATGTATAACAGAAGATCCAGTATGAAAGCTCCTTACCCTTCTGACATTCTACTTTTAGTGATGAGAATCTGCATCCGCAATTCCTGTACGTTTTATTTTTTTTCTTATATTTCATCAGGAGTCAAAACGTAATACTAACTTATCTCCTGGTACTTCTAAATTTGCCTTGCATTCCAATCGCCCTAGTTAAATCTATTTTGTTTCTGTATTTCTACAATGTTTAGAATGTTCTGGATATGGTTTTCAAAATAAAGCACCTATGTTCCTGGAAGATTTTCCCGTCACTCTTCTACTTATTTTCCTGGGTACTTAAACTGTAGAAATTATTTAAAAGCAGCTTGTTTGTTTTTGAATAGTATTTTTTAGATATATAAAAATTTCTTCAACGATTTCACTTCTGGAAATAATTTTATATTTCTGCTAAGGCAGTTTCGATTCCTAGTATTCGCATCTCTATAGAAAAAGAACCAATATCCACGTTTAAGATCGAGTATCGTAAAAATAGTACACCCAATTAATGTGTTTAAAGTCTTGTCTATTCAGGGGAACATATATCTATTCTTTTTAACATTATTGAGTTAGTGATAGTAATAATAATAATAATTATAATCATTTATTTCCCAACAGATCTAAAATCTAGTTACAGAGAAAATACAAAATTAAAACTAAATAACATAAATCCTTAAAATTATATTAGTCCAAAATAACTAAAATAACTAAAGCAAGAAATCCACATAAACTATTTCCAAAGATATCCACGGATATATGATGGATAGAATGTATAGTGGTTTAATTGAGATCAATGGTGAATAATGGCGCGTTTTTGTAATTATTTCTAGGTGTATAAATATTCACGCCCGCTTATAAAGCAGGACTCTTACATTTATAATTTACTAACTTATATAGGTATACTAATTTGGAGATATTTCTGCGGGTTGATATTTTGGAAACTTCAAACAATGAAAGTAAATTATTGTAGGAGACAGAATAATCACTTTAAACATACATTGTTTTGTAGTGCAGATAACGCAAAAAATATTCTTTTGTATCTTTTCGATTGCAGTAATATACATTTGCTTAAATAGTAACCAGACTTGACAACAATATTCTAATTTAGAACGAACAAATGTATAGTACAACTTAAGAACAACAGGGTTATCAAAAGAACGACAGGAATGTTTTATAAAACCTAATATTTTGAAAGACTCAGAACAGATATTCCTAATATGATCTGAAAATGAAAATTAGCTCGCAATCAAAGGTGACTCCAAGATCTTTGACAATAACAAGATTACTGTGCAAAGTTATACAGTCATATATACTATTGATGTTCCGAAATAATTTTATTAACATCTGCATACATCAAGACACTAGATGAAACATCAGTTACCATATTTATAAAAATAATAAACAACAGAGGACCCAGATTTGAACCCTGCGGTAAACCGATACTAGGCGTAAAAGTGTATGATTTGTGTTCTTTGTATTCAACATATTGTGTAATTATTAAATAAAAACACGACTGTTTAGAGTTTTGTTTTCTTTATAGATACACTGCTATAATTGTTTCACCACACTGTGGCTTCATCAGGCAGATGAGTAATGGTTTTATTTTAATACAGTAGCGACTTAAATATTTGTTTGGATGGGTGGGGACAATTATAAATTAGGTAATGCCGAGTTATTTACATAAGTTTGCTCGTTAAATAATATGTTGCGTTTTTGAAATTTATTGATTTCCAGCTGTTCCAACAAATTTAGTTTTTTTCCCTTTTTGGCACGTGTGTAGAATTTTGAAGTTCGTATTGAATTAATGATATTCTTCCAGGAGGTGGTTAGCGTTTATGTTTATGTAGTTTTTTCTTGGATGTAACTTTTTCTGTGTTCCCGAATTCGATCCTCGAAACTTCGGCCTGTTTGCCCTACATACACTTTAGGACAATCGCCACATTCAAGTAGATAGACGAAAGACTTTTTGTTTTTTGCCACTTTATCTTTAGAATTATTAATATATTTGTATATAGAATTGTTAGTCTTAAAAGCTGTTTTAATATTTAATAATTTTAGTTCTTTGCTAACTGCTATGAAAGGAGAGCCAATGTATGTTAATGAGGAGTCATTTTTATTTGCTGCTGGTTTTGTTTGGGGAATATTAAATAATTAATTTTACGTTTTTGTTTTTTATTTAATATATTGATTATTAGCTCGTTATCCGTTGTTGTTGGCGATGTTTTTATGTAATTTTGTAAACAGGAGAAGCAAAGTTAATAAAGAATAAAGAATATCGCATAGAACAGATCAACTAGAATTCGATATATTTCATAAACCGACCCACACCGATACACCAATCCATTTTAAATTCTTTCACCCCATGCCCATAAGCTAGCAGCATATAATTCAATCATACACCGACTGATAAATACCCCTTTATCGGAGGCCAATTTACCATCGCCAACAACAACGGATTCCCTAATGAGTTAATAATCAATATATTAAATAAAAACAAAAACGTATAATCGTATAATTAATTATTTAATTTAATCCAATTCGGGAACACAGGAAAAGTTACATCCAAGAAAAAACTACATCAACATACGCTAACCACCTCCTGGAAGAACATTTCAAAAACGCAACATATGATTGAACGAGCAAACAGATGTAAATAACTCTCCATTACTTAATTTATACTTGTAACACCCCCAACCCTCTAAACAAGTATTTATGTCGCTACCGTATTAAAAAATCCATTACTCATCTGCCTGATGAAGCCACAGAATGGTGAAACAATTGTAGCAGTGTATCTACAAATAAGGCAAAACTCTAAAAAGTCGTGTTTTCATTTAATAATTGCATAATGGAGTTTCGCCAAGTATCAGCCTAATAAATTCAATATTCAACATATTGTTTTCAGTCATGCAAGTATGAATAAATTGAACGGGTTTTTTATAAAATCCAAATGTTGATAACTTTGATATCAGTAAATTGTGATTTATGCTTTATGCAGGTCTGTGCAGACGACACCAACTTGGCCGCTACTATCCAGAACTTTATAAATTGAATGCATAAAAATTAAAACGTTCGAAGCTGTAGATCTATTCGTAACAAAACCATGCTGTCTAGATGATAAAGGTTACTAAGACGTATATTTATCTGCGGACATATTATTATCTAAAGTAATTTAGCAAAGTTGTTAATAACAGAAATAGGTTTGTAGGTATTAAACATACCCGAATTACCTGACTTAAGCACAGGCGTGATCCTCGATACTTTCTAAAATTGAAGAAAAGTATTACATGTTAAGGCAAGGTTAAAAATATGAAGTGAAACAAGCATGAAGCATTGAATACAATCTTTAATAATAAAACTTGGTATATCATCTAGACTAGCAGTAAAGTTATTCTTCAGTTGCTTGGCTGCATCGTATAGGTCGTGTTATTCAATCATCTGGAACAAAACATTGAGGCTATTTTGACTACTATCCACAAACGATTGATTCGATTGAACAGAGTATATAGATTTGAAATAAGAAGCGAAGCTGTCTACATTTTTTTTCCGATTAATCCTATAATTTATCCTTTAAGAACATAACACCAGGTATTCTAGTTTGACCTTTTTGTAGCGTTAATATAAGACCACAGCTTTTTTGGGTCATTTATAATTGATTTTTTTAAAACTAGTGATGATGATGAATGATTTATGATCCTCACTAATTTTAATCCGCAAATTGATTACTTGCATGTTGTAAAAGTTGTGTTTTGTTTTCCTGTAAAGTTTTCTAAAATGCTGTTTAGTTTTAATTAGTTTGATAACTTTTTTGGTAAACCAAATCGGATATTTTAACATTATTGACCAATCGCAATGTAAAACCGATGAGTATAAACTTGTAAAATCAGCTTTGCGGAAGGTATAAGCTGTATGACAACTATTAGGATTAAAGGAACAACTAGATTTTTGAGCTATCTATCGTTAATGGCGGGTAATTAGAATCCGGGGAAATCATGTGAGTATTGGATTGATGAGGCCGTTACTTGTTGAAACTCCATATTATCACTTAATAAAACACTGACGTAATGTAAGGTTTCAAAAAATCGTTTTATTGTTCTACAACAATTGTTTCGCCACACAGTGGCTTCATCAGGTAGATGACAAATATGGTTTTTACAATTTACAGTCATTACTTATATATTGTACAACTAGGCGAACAAAATAGGGGAGGGGGGTAATGTCGAGGTCCAAACAAATTATAATTTTTGATTTTCCTAATATAAATGTAAGATACTATTAATATAAATATGCAAATAATAATTGTGTTAAATGAATGTATTGTTATTCAATGTTTAACAAAGGTGAGTTATTGACTTCTAGTTGATCATTTAACAGAATACCGCGTTTGTTATATTTATTTATTTCCATTGATTCTAATAGATTGAGTTTGAGGCCTTTATTTTGTCTGTGTAATATTTTGAAGTTATCATTAAATGAATGTCCGTATTCTGTTAAATGATCAGCGTAGGTTGAGTTGGATTTTCCCTGAATGAAACAATTTTTATGTTCTTTTATTCGTTGCTCGAAATTTCTGCCAGTTTGACCAACGTACACTTTTGGACAATCTCCACAACTTAATAGATACACTCCTGATTCTTTATTTTTATTTGTTTTATCTTTGGAATTATTTATAAACTTGGATAGGGAATTATTAGTTCTAAAGGATGTGGTAATGTTAAGGTTTTTTAGGGTTTTCGCGATATCTTCTGATGATTTTCCTAGGTAAACTATTGATGTATAAGGATTCTGAGGTTTGTTTTGAGGTTGGGGAAATATTAATGAAATAATTTGTTGTTGTTGTTTTTTGTGCAGTAGGTTTTTGATAGAGGAGATTGGGAAGCCATTGTTTTCGGCGATTTTGTAAATTCTGTTGAGTTCTATGTTAAAATTAGTTTTTGATATGGGGGTGTTAATAAGACGGTGCAGCATGGAATTAAAGGAGGCGAATTTGTGGGATTTTGGATGAAATGATTGCATATGTATCGTTGTATCTGTCTGTGTGGGTTTATGGAATATATTGAATTCATGTTTATTGTTTATTCGGGTAATTGTTAGGTCTAGGAAATTAATTGCGTTATTTGTTTCAACTTCTAGCGTGAATTTAATGTTACTATGTATTGAATTTATGTAATTTAAAAGAGATTGTAGTTGTCTATTAGTGCCTGTGAAGCAGACCAAAATGTCATCTACATATCTATGCCAATATAAACAATTTTTAAATAAACTATGTTTTTCGATTATTGATTCAATTTTTGAAATGAAGATTTCGGCGAGAAGAGGGCTTAGCGGATTACCCATTGCTAATCCTTCGGTTTGTTGGTAAAACCGATCGTTAAATTGGAAATAATTTTGGGTTAAGCATACCTCCAAGAATAAGAGAATTTCGGATGTAATAATAGGATTAGTACCATTGGCGGTAAGCCTCTCTTTTATCATGTGAGCATTAGCACGTAAGACCAGTTGATGAGATAACTAAGCCTAAAAGTCGATTGTTAGCGTTTAATATGGTATTAATTTTGACTTAAGTTATTTGATAAAATAAAATTCTTAACCTCAATAGCCATCGGATTAACTACTTTTTATTCTTTATATTCATATCTAAGAAATTGATTGATTGGTTATATTCTAATTCCATTGTGAATTTTATGCTGTTATGAATACTATTGATATAATTTAAAAAAGATTGTAGTTGTCTATTCGTGCCTGTGAAACAGACAAGAATATAATCCACATATCTATACCAATATAAAATACTTTTGAATAAACTGTGTTTTGCAATAATTGACTTTAAATTATTCATGAATATTTCGGCAAGTAATGGGCTTAAAGGATTACCCATTGCTAAGCCATCGGTTTGTTGGAAAAACTGGTGATTAAATTTCTTAGATATGAATATCAGCAGAGTGAAGAGGAAACATGAATTTAACATTTATCACAAACCTACTCATACAGATACAACCATTCACATAAAATATTTTCATCCTTTGCCACATAAACTAGCAGCGTTTCATTCTATGATACATCGTGTAATTAACACCCCACTTTCAGATAGTAATTATAATAATGAGCTAAACCGCTTTTTTACTATTGCAGTTAATAATGGGTATTCGGAAACCATGATAAAAAACATACTAATTAAAAAGCAAAGACAACAAATAACATCGATAATTTTTCCAATGTCCCAAAATTCCACTAGTCAAAAGTATGCATCTATTACTTATTTAGGCCAAATGTCAGTCAACATATGTAAAATTCTAAATAATTTTAATATCAGAACTTCCTTCAAGACCAGTAATTCTTACATAACTTTATTCATAATGCAAAAGACCCAACAGATAAAAATAAAGAATCGGTCGTCTATTTGTTACCTTGTGGAGATTGCAGTAAGGTATAGTCGGCCAAACAGGTAGAAACTTTGAAACCAGAATCAAAGAACACCGGACGTGCTTCACCCAAAATAAACCCAATTCGGTATTAGCAGAACACCTCTAGGAGCATTATCACAAATTCAACAACAACTTTAAGATTCTCCATAAATGCAACAAGGGACTGAAGCTCAATCTATTAGAATCCATGTAAATAAACAAATTTAACAACGACCAAACAGAGACCAACAATTCGCCATTATTAAATATTTTTCGATTTCCATGTCAATATTTTTCGTTTGTAAAATATTTAAAAATGTTTGTTAACAACCGCAAATCCCCCCAAATCCCTCACAAAGTCCCTCTCCGTTAATATATTACCACAATTTGTATTTTGTCACAATCATACATCTACCTGATGATGCCACAGTGTGGCAAAATAATTGTCGTAGTACAATAAATTAATTTTTGAAACCTCACGCTATACGAGTGTTTAAATAAGTGATTATAATGGAATTTCAACAAGTAACGGCCTCGTCTATTCAATTTTTTTTTGTTCGCTATAAAGTACATACTTGTTTTACTTAAGGCTGAAGTTATTTCAATTTTCTACTTATGGATAATTCTCTTTTTTGTTTCAGAAACTGGCGAACGACATTACCTTTTCAATAATGTAGAATAAAAGTTAGTATCCATTATTTTAAGTATGGTTTTATTAGTGTAAAGGATTTTGCTTATCATCATCATCGACCACAAGTATAAAGATCAAAAGTGCAAAAAAGCTTCCAAAAATTAGTTAATCTTTTATATCAAACACTATAGTTTAGTGTTGCCTACAAGTTGATGTATATGTATTATTATAAAAGCATCGGCATGATTTGAAAAATAAGCTATTTTTACAGTTTTTTTTTTGGTTTGTGTCGACTTTTGTTCAACTTTTCTTACATCAACGCCCTACGTCTTCATTCATGTTCCCTGTAACAATACATTAGTTCGCTCCCCGAAGCAAACAACTGCACCAGTTTTAGTTTGGTTTGTTACAAACATCCACGTATTCGGTGTATGCTTTCGCTTCCACATGAGGGATGACAACGATTGTTTTATTATTTTGTTTGGGTATGATTTATTATTTTGGTGTACAGCTTCGAATGCACAATTTCTTCGGACATCTCTCTATTGGTGGTGGGCTGCAATTGCGTGTATTTTCCTTGATGTGCTGACGTCGGTGTAGTTCCTCCATGGTAAATTCACACCTGTAATTCCACTGGTAGTGTCTAATGTCAAATAGTCCTCCTTGGTAACATTGAACGCCGTACTGGTTAATTCCATTACTTCATATGGCATGGTATTGATGATAGGGAAGTGCCCAACTGCGATGATATGTGTCCTGTTCTTAATAACCATTGCTTTTTCTTCTGTCCTGGTTCTGATAACAAGGTGCGCTGGAAGCACATTACTCTTATTAATTACGTGATCAACTTGAACGGGCGGGACTATTTCAAGGAATACTGAATTATCTGCTTCTATATACATTTGTATCACCTGTTTTGCAGACTACTGGAGATCGTTCTGTCTGATTTACTCCTGAAACTATCCATCCAAACTCTATTTCATGTAGTAAATATCCGTTTCTTTTTACCCTGCTACTTCAAAGTATTTTTCCATAATGTTTTGTTCCCAGGAGAATGTCAATTTTACCTTGACGGTGGAAGGTGTTATCCGCAAGGTCAAATAATTTAAACTGATTGGGTGCTGGCTGGTAACTTTTAGCAAGACGTAAAGCTGAGTTAGTAATTTAAATTCCTCGGAGTTTATTGGTGTTAACACTGCTTGAATTCGGGACTTTAAAATTTACTCAACGGTGTCTCCTAATCCGTTGATTGTATTTCCCACCTTCTCTCTGGGCAACCCTAAGACTTGGGCTGCTTGCTCAGTAATAAAGGAGATTTGCGAGCATTGGTCTTTGTGTATGTGTGCGGTAATTGTTGTCCCTTGGCTGGTAACCATCTTCACTAGTGCGGTTGGTATTTCTATTACTTCTGTACTGTAGGCATTGATGAGTCGCTGGTTTTATTTGTATCGCGTTGTTTGCGTGCCACGTAGATCTCCTTGGCGTTGTTGTTTAGCTAGTTCTGTATGTAATTGGGTATGATGGTATCCATTACATATTCCTATGCCACTGCGAGGGTCTAGCAAGGATTAGATATCAAAAGCTAGGCACTACAAACCCAAGCGCGGAGACTTATACCCAAGCCCCTCTGGCAAGGATAAT
Organism: Ontholestes murinus; assembly: GCA_963969525.1. Classification (NCBI taxonomy): domain Eukaryota; kingdom Metazoa; phylum Arthropoda; class Insecta; order Coleoptera; family Staphylinidae; genus Ontholestes; species Ontholestes murinus. The sequence goes on from OZ018387.1 coordinate 76,949,475, forward strand.
AGGACTAATCAAAGAGGCAAAGCTAGAGCTGGTCATCTGAGATAAACAGGGATCCACAATAGACCTGGAAAGGTCGCGGTGGAATAGGCGCTGGTGCCACCCATACAACATCTTATCTAATCTAATCTAACGGAGCGATGAGTAGCACTGTTGACTACTTAAGTGCATGAGACAGTTACGACAAAGGGCCAGGAATATAGGACACCGCACAATATATTTTGGCATTTACCACATGTTCTTTGTTTCGTTGGGTACCTCCTGTGGTAATTCTAGGTATTGGTCAAATATCTTATTCGTTTCATTGTCCCACTTGCGCATAACAATACGGCCTGTCATTGGATCCCATGTGTTTCATATCCCAGGTTCTGGAATACTTGTATATATTCTCGGGTAGTGTCGTGGAGGTTTTTAAGTTAACCTGGAGAATCGGCTTTATAGGTTGGTTGATCCATAAACTTGTCTACTAGTTGAGCAATGAGGAGCCGTTTGTTGTCGTACCGACGTTTAAGAGTTTCCCATGCGGTTGTATAATTGATAGATGGTTTATGAGTTGTGCTGCTTCTCCACGTTTTCGATTTTCCGATTGCAGAAATAATGCTGTTGTTACGGATAATTTGTTGAAATAAGTCCTGGAAGTTAACCCATTTGTCATTTCCTCCCTCTTAAGATGGTATGGTTTTGGCTGTGGTGGTAGGATTTAATCTGGAGGGTCCGACCACTGTTTGTATTATTATTTATTTGAAAAATAAATTATTGTGGCTGGTGGCGTTTATCGGTAAGTTTGCATCTTCTTGTTTAATTCAGCCCAGTGTAGATCGATTTGATGTAACCACATGTCAGCTTCATCTTGTGATATTATGGCTATTTGTTTTGCTTGATCGGGAAGTTCAATGAAGCTGAATACCAATTTTTTATGACCTATGATTGCTGGCGATGCTTCGTGAGTTGTTTCTTCGGATCGATGAACACGGTTGCCAGTTTGTGCCTTCTTTGTGGTACTTCTGGCAAAGTTCGTCGTTGTGTTTAATCTTTCGCCACACAGTTTTCAATTCTGTTTGTGCTACTTTTAGTTTTTGCCTGGTGATATTCGTTTTTGTTACTTCGTTCAGTATTTTTGTCAAATATTTTCCTAATGCTTGTTGCCTCAGGACGTACTTGTTTAGTTGCTCCATCTGTGATGACTAAAGTTGTCTTCTACTTAAAGTTGGACTTGGAGGCAGTAATCTTCGGTGGTGAAGACGTGTAAATGGTTCAAGTTTGTCAAAACACCTGAATATCTCGTAATTATTTTATGTTTATTTATTTCTTCTCAAGTATTCTTAATTTGTTGAACATGGTCCTAATTTAGCGGAGACCATCAGATCATTTTTAGATTTTCAGTTGGTTTAGACCAAGATATTATCAGTTGTACCAGGAAATGCAAGTCTTTTTAAATGAGCCATATCTGACTAAGTGATTAAAGTCCATTTTACTTTAGGAGACTTTCTGACTGCAGATTCAAATTACCCGAGAAAATCGGTCTAGAAAGTTTGCTTATCAAAATGAGGTTACAGTTCTAGTTTGTGAACAAGATAAGGAACTATTTCATTAAATTTATTTCTCCAATATTAATGAATTATTGGAATTGCATATTGCTCCATACTTTATCTTATTCTATGGGACTTGGGAAATTGTAGGATATACCAGCATTTTTTATTTTTTTGAGAATTTTAAATGAATTTCTCTCTCCAAAGTGTTTGGATTTTCTGTGTGCTCTAAGATTTAGTAACTTTTTTAAACTTTGTTGAGAATAAGCCCCTTTCTTATGAATTATTATCCAACTTTTATATTTATAATCCTAACATCAGAGTTAAGCCAACCAATATTTTGTGAATTTTTATTTGCACACTTATGTGGAAAAGACGTATTAAATGAATTGGATAGTATATTATAGAGGTTCTTTCACCTTTCATTTATTTACAAAGTTGAATTATCAAGAAAACTTTAATTAGAAGTTTCTAAAATAGTATCCCAATTAATCTTATTCTCCAAAGAAAACGATCTATAAAGAAATTCTTATTTTCTTAAATATTAACCCGTGATATCATATGAAGCAAATGGTGATAAAAAGGCACGTGTTTTATTAAATAATTTGTTTTCTGCCAGTTTAATTTTTATTTTTATGTAATTGAATCAATCAAATAATTTATAAATTTATAAAAGTTCCTGATTTTTAATATTACGATAACGACACTGTCTGATTTTCAAATTTGGTTTATTTTAAACACTACACAGTGTGGCGAAACATTTATGGTATTTAAATAAACCAAATTTGAAAATCAGACAATGACGCTACCTTAACATTGAAAATAGATTTTCAACGCCTAAGTGCCTCAACAATCAATCAATTCCTGACTTCTCTTAGAATTATTGCGAAGGATCTTCAAAAACATTTAACTTGTGTGTTTTTTGTTTTAATAATTAAAGAAAAAACTGATATGTTCGAGGGAGATTACATTAAAAATACAACTGAAATTATTTTTGAAGTCCGTCTTACAAATAAAAAAGATGATGCGATTGCTTTATATGAATACAAGGGTATATCATATATTAAAGAATTGGGTGGAAGAGACATGTAAAGGGGACCATATATTTTAATAATACATTTCTGTATCATTATGTGCCTTATATATAAGGAATCTTTCTTGGTTTTCTAAATTTTTGGTCATTACAACTTTTCTGATAATGTTTTTACTGCCATACACACTAAGGCATATCGGCGATAATTTGTTTGATCTAAAGTAAAGCATATATGATCAAAACTACATGCCATTGGAACTCAACGCCTCTTCTAAATACACGTAATAATACGACCGAATGACATACGGCCTGGTAAGCGGAGCCTAACGAATATAATCACTAAACTTAACAAATAGTAATTTATGACTGTAATAAATCTAAATAACCAGTGTAATCTAACCACAAAGAATATTATTCGTGGTTAGATGATCGTGAATTTTCCAAAGCGGTTTAACAAATCAAATTGTTTTTATAAAAAAAAGTATCTAAACGTTTCAGCTTACACATTTTTTGTGCGTGTTTTTTTTTTCACATCTATCCTTAACCCCGACGTCCCCGTAACAATTGATGTCTATCGGAAGGGTGTTTTATAGGTCCGAAAAGCACACAGGTAGTTGCCGGCGGGGGACCTGCGCTCAAACAGGTATAACAAGATAAGGGCGTACCTTTCGTTGCGTGTCACTTCCCCGAGTGAACACAATGTATTAGAGTACCTGTGCATTTCGGTATTTTTTTTCTAATGTTTCCATTTTTTTCAATGTGTCAACCAGCATAATTCAAGTTTCATAGATATTTCAGAATCATATGGATGTTTTTGCTAAAAATAAGCAGCTAGTTTTTGTTTTTTTAGGAGGGGGGATTTTTTTCTAAATATAGAAAATTGTACAATTTGCAAACTACTTGAGTTGATACAATCTAATAATTTCGTTATTTAAATAAGTAATCATTGGCTTACAGATTTTGATCTTGCCTTAATAATTTTGATTATGCCCCAAGGTCATAATTACTTTTTTAGGCGAAGTTATTTTGTTACGAATGAGAAATTAAATTATCTAGAAACATTTAATTATATACAAATGTGCAAACCAATGTTAAATAATACAATTACAATAATCACCACAATGGAAATGCCAAGCAATTATATGTACGTGAAAAACGTAAAATTGAATAATGAAGTTTGTTGTATTTGCTTTCATTAATTCTTTCATGGGAACGGATAAATCCGTATTGTTCGGGATGCTTCCGCATAGTTTCAACAGAGGGCAGGTGCTGTTGCAACTCTGCCGCGCATACATATTAAAGGCCGCGCAAGAACGTTTCAAGTTTAATCTGAAAGGCAAAATCCCGCGAAGACCGATCAGAATCCCATGAATAAGTTATGAGTCCACCACATAAATTGGTGCTTAAGATATTTAGATTACTAATTCTTCAATTATGATATTTAACAATTTTTTTTATCAGAAACGATTAGTTTCTTCCATAATAAAGTGTTATTGCTGTGTAAAAATTATACAGCTTGGGCGTGTTAGAATCTTTAATAGTAAGTTGTTTTTTGTTAATAGATTATCCAAATTAAAGTCGTAATAATAAGGAATTTATTTGGCGCAATGTGTTTTCTTCTTATTACAATAAGATTAGATTTATCTTATAATATAATGGAATGGCAGCTTGATGGTGGAAGCAATTGCTTTGTAAAAAATCTTGGAATTAGGAACTTTGAAAGAAATAAAAAGTGAACTTTCTCTGAAAGTTGCAGAATCGCTTATTATATTTTTTAGATTTCAAGAATTGTCGTATTAATAGTAATTTTGAACTTTTAATTACGAACAACTCCATCACTAATTAGATACTGATCCTCCCTTTAAATATAAATGAAAAATTGTATTTATAGAACCTTAAATTCAACTATTTTGATTGATTAAAATACTTGGTTTTGTTTCTCTTTTTTTTTAATTTTCTCTGCTTAATAATGACCAACAGTCGATACTAGTAGGAGGGAAAATGGAAAATAGTGAAACAAAAATAAAGTGTTTTTAGCGAGAAATTATTCTAATTTACTAATACTACTAATAATACTAATTTATTTTAATTAAATTTGTCATACTAATAAAAAACTAATATATCAAAACAAACGATACTTCAGACAAACAACCAATCAAGTCCTATACATGACCGAAGGTTAAGAGAAAGAAATAATCTTCAAAATAATATAATCAATATAAACAAATATTAGTAGATTATCCCTACTGAGACTCTTCAATATCGAGTATAACAATTAAACTTGTTTGTGGTTTTAAATACAATATATTAAATATGATGTATACTACCAACATGGCAAATAAATAATTTGTAGGCAAAATTCTATACGTAAATTCTAATAACTGGTTTGAACGGATATATTAAAACTTCTAAGTTACGGTGATTCTAACTAACACCAATAGGCAGTGCAGAATATACGATTCAACCAATAATGTTTACATCTAAACACAATCCTGAGTTATGGACAAGTTAATAACTAAGGAATTACCTGAAAATCAGTAGATGAAAGCTGAAGCAAAATTTTGGTTCCGACGAAGAGACATTATTTTTACCTAGGCCAAAATTCTTTATACCAAGTTGGCATTTTATCTACATCCGATGGAATTCGATCTATTAGATGATCATGCTAGGAACAGAGTCAGCTACATTATCTACACAAAATCCCAGGTTCAACAATGGTCATTTGCGAAACTGACATCATCTTAATTCTTCTATTTACCAACAATGTATTAGCATTATTAGAACTAATTAAATTTTCACAACGGATAACTTCCCAAAAATTTAAAGAAACTTTCATGCATTCATTAGCATGAAAGAATATTGATGACTGTGAGCTGAGAAAGAAAAAAATAAGCCAAAAACTGAACACATCAGTCCGTAATATTTCTGCTAAACAACTTTTGCAATGCTCAATCAGTAAAAAAAACTCATTAGATGTATGTGTCTGATCTAAAGAGTTTTTTTATTAACCTAATTTAAACTAGAAAGTCATATAATGATGGTGTCATTCGACGTAACAAATATGTGTTTAAAAATTCCTAAAAACGAATGTATAGGATCAATGAAAGTTATATTCAAAGAAAATAATGTCAACCCAATTGTCCAAAAAGAATTTGTAAATTTACTAAAAATCATTTTAAAATACAACTATTTTACATTCAATGATATACATTATGAACAGAAATAAAGTCTTTAATCTCATTGCTAGCCCACCGAAATAGAAGTAAAGGATGCACTTAGTTCATGCTTAGGCCCGGTAGCGCTTGACATAAAGGTGGGCCTAACAAAACCCAATACAAGAAAGCAAATGGCCGCTATCATCCAAGTAACAGAAGCTCAAGCTGTGACTCTTCTAGAAAAGGCCAAAATAAAGGTAGGTTGGATAAATAGCAGAATTAGGCGGAGAATAGAAGTAACCAAATGCTATAAATGCTTTGGATATGGTCATCAACAAGCAGCCTGTACTGGTCCAGACAGGAAAAAATGTTGTGGACAAGGCCATACGTGGAAAGAATGCCAAAGTACTCCTAAAGGTTTCTTGTGTCCCGAAGGAAATACTGACCATATACAAGGATTAGGTAAATGCCAAGTATTTAGAGCAGAACTGCACAAGGCACGGGAAAAGTTTTACAGAGGACAAACTGATGCAATGTAATCTGCACAGAAGCAGGACAGCAAACAATCTCCTTCGACAACTTTGCTTGGAGTTAGAGATCGACATGCTGTTAATAAGCGAACAATACAGCAACATTGACACCGACCACTGATCATCCCCTAGTAAATACGGCATTGATGCCCATGGAAGAGGCAGAGGATTTGTTTGGGTCAAGTCTAATGAAACATATTTCTTTAGTTGTTACATGACACCGAACGAGTCGATTGCCGAGTTCCAAGGAAAACTAAATGAAATGGAAGACGTTATGCTTAGTATAGGCGGAAATATTATTCTGGGCGGAGATGTAAACGCAAAGGCGATCGAATGGGGAATGGATGTTACAGACTCGTGGATGGAGAATATTAGATTTGGCAGCTAGGGTAGGTCTCTTGGTGATAAACACTAGAAACACTACAACTTTTAGAAGAACTGGTTACTCACAAACCATTCCGGATATCACTCTGGCTTCAGAGAACCTAACCGGTAGTATTAAGGAATGGTAAGTCATCGAGCAATATACTGGAAGCGATCACCAGTATATTACTTTCGAAGTTCGCAACCGGAAAGCAGATAAAGAAGTGGTAACTCCTACAAGAAACAGGTGGAATGTTGACAAACTGAATGATGACATACTAACAAAAATCATTGCAGAAAGTTGCACTCATACAGTTAGACAGCAGCAGGCTAATGTCGTTGTTGAAAAAACAATGTCATTAATTGAATATGCCTGCAACAAATCAATGCCAAAAAAAAAAAGAAAAGGTCGGAAACAAGTATACTGGTGGACCAACGACATAGCCAGCCTTAGACGTAAGTGCCTTCATTTAAGAAGACTTGCTACTAGACAACGTAGACGAACGAATGGGATAGCAGAAAATGAGTCGCAGGCATATAAAACAGCTAAAAGTGAACTAAAGATGGCAATAGAAAAAAGCAAAAGAGAAAAATGGAAACAGTTATTGGAAGACGTAAACAGAGATTCGTGGGGGTTAGGATATAAGTTAGTCATGCGGAAACTAGGAGCAAAATTTAACAATCCTGTATTAGATCCGAAAAGATTAAAAAGAATTGTTGATGAACTATTTCCTACACACCCACCGCTGGAATCAACAAGTTTAGATGAAACCACAGTTGTACGGGAATTTACAATAGAGGAATTATTAAAGGCATCCTCAGCTTTAAAGAACCGCAAAGCGCCAGGTCCACATGATATACCTGTTGAGGTCCTAAAAATAGTTGCGCAGAAACTACCTAATGTACTACTAGAAATGTATAATAAATGCTTATGCGAAGGAATTTTCCCGGATGTGTGGAAGGTGCAAAGGTTGGTCCTAATCCCGAAAGGGAAAGGATCTACTGAGTCATCATCGGCATACAGACCATTATGCTTGCTTGATACGGCTGGAAAACTTCTGGAGGGTATGCTGAAAATACGGCTGAAAGAATTCACCGAAGGACCGAACGGATTATCAGAGACATGGATCAACAACATGGATTTAGGAGGGGTCATTCAACTTTAAACGCCGTGAAACAAGTAGTGGATGTGTTTGAAACAGCACAGGCCCAGAACAAGTACATAAGGCCGATCGTAGTACTGGTAACTTTAGATGTTAAAAATGCACTTAACTCGGCTAGATGGGACGTGATTCTAAAGGCACTCAAAGAGAATTTTAACTTACCTCTATACCTCCTGATGATGAGAAGCTACCTAAACAATAGAAAGTTAGTATATGATACTACAAAGGGGAAAACTGTCAAAATACTTACCTCCGGCGCTGCACAGGGGTCTATCCTGGGACCCATTATGTGGAATGTTTCATATGATGGTCTTCTCAGGATGACCATGCCGGATGAAGCCTTTCTAGTAGGGTATGCAGATGATATAGCGGTTGTAATCGTTGCTTGAAATCTAGAGGACATGCAGCGAACTCTAAACCAAGTAATGCGGAGGGTGTGTACATGGAGAGCGAACATGAACTAAGCCTCGCAACAGAAAAAACGGAAGTTGTTCTACTGACAAGAAAGAGAATACCATTAGAGGTACCGTTTAAAGTAGGAACCGAAAAAATAAAATCAGCAACACATTTAAAGTATTTATTGTTGCGCCTGGACAGTAGAATGACGTACACATATAGATATGATGTGTGAGCAAGCCTATAAGGTGACTTCATGTTAAGCAGACTAATGGCAAACGTAGGAGGACCTTTGTCCGGGAAACGCAGACTACTCATTTCCGTCGTACACTCAATCTTGTTGTATGGATGTGAACTATGGGCAGAAAAGATACCAAAAGTGCTAATCAAGAAAATGGCTAAAATCCAGAAAACAGGTGCAATAAGAATATCAAGCGCATACAGAACTGTAGCCGAATCCGCAGTACTGGTAATAGCAGGGGTTACACCCATTCATATTATGGCAGCAGAGAGGAAATCCGTATGGAACAATAAGCCCTCACTCGTAATAGAGCGAGCACGACCATTGGCAAAAGAGGCATCAATACACAAGTGGCAGGAAAAATGGCAAAGAGAAACATGGGGGAGATGGACTAGAAAGCTAATACCAGACTTAACTAAATGGTTAACTAGAAAACATGGAGATGTCAATTATTACTTGACTCAATTTCTGTCTGGCCACGGGTATTTTAATTCCTATCTGGAAAAGATTAGGAAAACGGATACCGCAAAATGTCCATATGGCGACTCAATGTGCGATGATGCAGAACACACAATATTCACCTGCAATCCTTGGAACGCCGTAAGACGAAGATTAGAAGAAAAGGTGGGTAGAATTACGCCACATACCATAATAGTTACCATGCTATCCAGTACTAAGGCGTGGCAAGCAGTATCCTCCTATGTAGAATACATACTAAAAACGAAAAAACGAGACTTAGATAGTAGTGGTTCATAGAACCAGAACCGAGGCATCCATTCCGAAGCAATGTCACAAGACGGTCCCAGGATGGTTTCATGCCTGAACAAGGGGGTTTTAGTGGGTGCGAGTCCCACACACCAGAGTGAAGTCTCCTCTGAGGTGCATAACGCATTTCCCCCTACGCATAGTAAAAAAAAAATCTCCATAATGCTGGAAAATTTAACTAGGATTATTCTAAACTACCACATAGTAGGTCGCTATCATCCTCTTCAACAATCTAAGGATTGAATTCTCAGTAGATACAAAACAAAACAAAAATATTAAATTCCTTGACCATTCAATTACAAATATGGACAAACTATTGAATTTTGAAATATATGGAAAGCCAACATCATTTGATTCATTAATATCATTTAATTCAAGGTACCCCCTTAATTATAAATTAACTGCATTTAATTCAATGATCGATGGAGCACTCACGTATCCCATATAATAAATTGGTTATAAAAACAAAATTAAAATGATTTTCATATTAGAAAACAACAACAACACAAATAAAACAGTAGATAATTTAATTACAAAACAAAAAAGTAATAACCTTAACAAAATTTTATATGCATGTTCGAAAGTAAAAAATTAAACATTCAAATCATTAACATTATTTTGTAAAGTTAGCCTATAAACACGTTATCTATTTATAGAAAACATGATATTAATGTGGCATTTGAACCAATAAATAAAATATTTAACTTCGTTTTTATTTCCAAAACCCCATTAGATAAATTAAAAAGATCAGGTATTTGAAAGTTAACACAAAATAATTATAAAGAAATTGAGGTAGGTCAAAATGGTCACAACCCCAAAGCCTAATTAAAAGAACATCTACGATCTTTCCGATTAAATCATACAAATTCAACATTCGAAAACCATTCAAAATAGATATACTCGAGTCCTTCGAAATTCACAAAGCAGAGAGTAATTCGGAATTTCCAATAATTAATGATCTTAGTATTATTCTTCTTATTTCACTCTGTATAAATATGTGTTTCAAACTAGAAGTCTTCTAGTTAGAAAATGACAGACTGTCGAAACTGTAGTCACTACATAAAGTCTCAGTTGTACACATATATGTATATCTAGTCGAGGAAAAACTTGGGACGAAAAAACATTTACATGTTCTTATCAACCTGAGAAAACAGCCATCTAAGAAAAAAAAAACTGAGGATTATAAAATCATTGGAGATGCAATTTGATGATAGCATCTAGGACCAACAGCTGATCTAGTACATAAAAAGTACCAACTGTGTACAGGTTAGCAGTCGAGCAACAATGAAAATACAATTAATTATGCCAGCCTTGGACAAAAAACGCAAAACATCCACTAGAAGCCAGCATGAAAGTACGATGTTCCATCAATTCGTACATCTTACGTTAATCGCATAAACTACCTCTATATTAATATTTCTAAAATAATTATTGAAGATGATATTTGTACCTAATGTTTAAAAAATTGATAGCTCTAGAAAAAAAAAAACAAAATGTTGTGTATAGTATAAACTAGAAAAAGATCAATAAAATATAATTCTTTCTAAAGATAATCCTCTAATATCTACTCTGTAATGAACTTTTTTTGAGCTTAGTTTCTTAAAGTATTCAAAATAAATCATACAACTGGTGTCAATAAAATAAATAAAAAAATGTTTTTACCTGTTCTCCGTGAGAGTGGATTTCGGTCGCTTACAAGAACTCAGCCTTTCGCACAAAATTCAACTGACCCAGGAGCTGAAGGTAAACAAAAATAGACAACGATGTGTGCTCGCAGAATGGGCTCTGTAGCAGTTGGAAACTGACCCTAATTTTCATCCAAAAATATCTTGAACGATGAGGCCAATTTGTGGACTAATGGGTACGTCAACAAACAAAATTGCCGAATTTGCGATAATGCCAATCCATATGAGATCCAAGAGCTTTTAATGAATACCAAAAAAGTCAATGTTTGGTGTGGATTTTATGGTGGTGGCGACATCGGTCCATATTTCTTTGAGAACGACGTTCGTCAGGATATTACCGTCAACGGCGAGAGCTATAGCTCGATGATTACCAAATAATTTTTGCAAGACATATGGCTTCAATAGGACGGCGCTATATGCCACACATCTCATGTCATGTTGGACATTCCGCACGAGCGATTTGGGGGCATGGTCATCTACCTGGAGGTTAGACCTTTTCTTGCGAAGTTTTCTTAAGTTGCAGGTTTATGCAAATAAGTCACAAACCACAGCGGTTTTCAAAGCCAATATAACCCATGCCATCGGTCAAATACAGCCTGATTTATGCGCCAGAGTAATGAAAAATTGGACATTTTTGATGCGAGTCACTCAGACATAATAGCATCGTGAAGCCTTTAAAAAAATAAAGATAAAATGTCACACACACTTTGTTTAATATAAATAGAGATAGAAAGCGCTTAATGAAAGACCCTACATAATCAATATTGGAAAGACTAAAGTCTTAAGAATAAAAATTGAGACCATGCATTGGAAAAATACCATTAATTTTTAATTTGTTTCACTTTCAAAATTTGATCTAGAGAAAGAAAAGTAAATTTAAATGAAAATAAATTATTAACTCATTATTACATTATATATTTCAGAGTCGGTATTATAACAGGTTATTAAAATTAATATTATGACAACAAAAATTACAATATTTTCTTATGGTGTTCTGTCTGAAATTGAGATTGTAAGCCTCAGATAAATATGCTGTTTATATACAAATAAAATATATCCTTTAGGTTGTTGTTGTAAATAATTGACTTATAATTAAAAATAAGAAAGCATTTTACAATTCTATTATTGATGAAGGTTTAAATTAAATAACACTTGGTTTGTATCACAATTTTTCTCTATTTACTCGACTAGTTTCGCTTTTTGAGGCGAGGCATTATTAAGATTTAAAATTTTATTTAAGAGAAACAAAGCAAACAGTAAATAAATAAATAAATCACATTTCTTAGAGCTATGAATTAACTTGTAAATACCTTCTTAAAAATTGATTTATCCTTCTCTGAAAAATACGCTGAAACTGTATCCTTTACTTCTTTATACGTAGAAAAAGCTCTTTTTTCAGATTTGGAAAGAGATAATGATATCGAAGACCACCTTTTGTAAAGCAGCCAACGAACTCGACTCTTGTGAACAGGGGCCTCGTCGTAGTTAATTTCCCTCTTCCTTATGCGCCCCAGAAAACTGTCGTCATGAGCTTTCCAGCTAACTGCGAAACCTTGAATTACTTAAACGGTGGTATACCCTTTTTATGCCACAGCATGGAATCTAGCTTAAACTTAGGGTCATAGTGATGAACCGAAGTTTCATCTCCAGTAACAATTTGCTCCAAAAAAGACGTCCTTGTCTTCATGACACTGGTTCAAAAACGCATGTGAACACTCGACGCACTGCTGTTTTGTGGCGGTATGAGCAATCTAGGCACCCATCTTGCACTGACTTTTAAGATGCCGAGATTATTATAGAGGACCTTAAACATGGTTGTTTTAGATACTCCAACCATTTCCGATAGTTTTTTTTTCAAGCGACATCAACAGACCGCTAAGATAGGTAATCGTCTTCAACTGATTCCCTGCCTTGCTTAACGAGGTTGTGCCATTTGTATACCATTTTCTTGGACAAGAGTCCCCGCAAACAGATGAAATCCCAATATGGTTTGAACACTTGTTTCTTGCTTGCGCGGAACTTTTTTTCTCCATATTTCATAATTTCTTCCGGATTGAGTTGCTTGATCGACGATAGTTCAAAGACTACTGACCTCGTTTTGATAATACTCGGTAGATATACTAATGATTAGTCACTGAACACGTTAAAGCCTGCGCGAGCACCTCCACCACCATCCAACCCCGCCATTGCGCGAACTTAAAAATGTACAACTGATTTAAAAAGATTATCTTCCTACACCACAAGAACAAACATATAATATTTTATAATTATTCAAATATCATTTTATTAGTATTATACCCATTTACTTTATTTCACAATTCTTAATAAAATCTGCAACTATCATTAGGTACTAATGTTACTCAGTGTGTAATATTCTGACTAACCTAGTGAGTATGAGATAGTATTTTTTAAGAATATTTAACACCTAAAACGTATCTTTTCTTAGTCCAATTTTAGTCAGTTAGTATAATAATGCTGTACTTTATAGGAGCCTCTAATCCATTTGCCATTTGCTGGTCGTGCTCATCGACAAAAATTCTAAGATATTTCAAGAAAAGTTTACCTAAGGGAAGAAGTTAATTTTCGTAGTAGGATAGAGATTATTTCCAATATCAATTTCTATGACATATATAGTGATTTACAATATTATTCCTAATTCTTACATGTAAGTCCTGCATATTGCATGTTCATATTATTATATTGAATATTTATTAGACTGTAAGTAGAGTTTCAGCTTAATTACGTAGATTTCGTAGGTTTAAATCGCAGCAAAATGTTGAGGGACTATTTATATCAGATTTAAATATATCAATTATTGCCACTATTGTAATAATCGTTAATGTCAAAATTCTACTATCATCAGTGTTTCCTCAACTCATCTTTCCCTTTTGCCGGTATAGTATTGCGAACTATATAAAATAATATTAAATAAACCAATTAGCATAAATATGTACACACAGCTGACTTAATATAATTGCTGCATCCACCGTACTTTAACCAATTTAATTAAACCTTCAAAGTTGTAAGTTTTATATTTTTGACCGTACGCCTTTTATTCGTTTTTGTGTTTTTCTTACCTCTTTCCATATAATTATTATATTAAAAATCAGGTTTCGGCCGCACGCATTATTAAGCGTGGCGGGGGGTTGAATCCTCACATGCTCCTTCGCTCTCTCCAGGTAAAATATTTGAATAAAGAAACGGCGTTTAATTACGTGCCATGCCGCGAATTCAAAAGCACAGGTAGACTTTTCTACGAAACGGTATGAAATGGTGGGAATCGTCTCCGTAACGATGGAAATAAACGGAGAGGAAATTTATTTTATTAATTGTAAATGCCGATTCTGTAGCCCGTGGTTTCGATATTAATCTGAATATGTGCAATTACCCGCGTCAGGTAGCTTGAACATTTTAGGTATATATGGTATATTATTATATACCTTTTTTTTTTTGAAAGTGGGTATTATTAAAACTAGATTAAGTGTTAGTTTATAATTTTGACAAAATAGTAAAAATTATTGCTTGATTTTATTGAATTGTTTTAGGATAGCGACACCATTAAGATGATATCTATTATCTAAAAGTTTAACTGGTTAAGCGGATTTAATGTTAAGAGTTACCTAAGATCACATCTCAAAGATATAGACTACATTAAAAAGTTGATATCTTCACAACTGATAATATCAGACAATTTTTTAATCTTTTTAACTGGTTAATTCTATGGAAAATGTTTATACCAGGTAATAATTATAAATTTCCACAACAGTAAAATGGAAACTACCGTTTATATCATCTGAAGTTAAAATAAAAATCGCTACAAACACAAACATGTATACTTTGACTGATAATTGAACTCAGTACATTAAAAAGTTGTGTCTAAAGTCTTAGCAGGAGCAACATATCTAAAAAATGCAACTTTGTTATTTTAATAAACATTACAATTAAAGTAGAACACGATCATTTTTTTATAAAAAAACCTTTTAAATGTCTCAGTTTTAAGCAACGAAGGAGCGAAAGAGTTTATTAGGTTTTTTACTATTAGCTAACTCTACCTTAAATATCCTAGGTTTGTTAGCCATATTACTCCTGCGTATGTATGGCAATGTTCTTAGTAGTTTTTCTGTGCTATCCACTATTTTATATCTTGGCATTCCTTTATTTTCTCCTGTATTGGTCTGATTTGTAGCTTTCTTCTATATGTTTTGTTCCTTATTTTATCCTTTCTAGCTTTATTTTTTATTTTCTGAGTATTCTCATCTCCATTGCATTTATTCTTTCTTTGTGTTTTTTTTGTCATCGTCCATGTTACGCTGCTATATATTAGTGTCGGCCTTATGACATTTTTCATAATTTCTATTTTTGCTGTTTTTGTTATTTATTTCTTGTTGATTAAAGTTTACACTTTAAAGATTGTTTGTCTATTTTGTCTTCAATTTCTTTGTCCATTTGTCTAGTTTCCTGAATTATTGTTGTACTTGTTCGATTTCCTTTCCTTGCAAAATTAATCAAAAACGTTTACTTTGTTAATATCACACTTTATTTTTAAGTGACTCGAGTTTTGATCATTAACTGATTATTTTAAAACTTAAACTTCTAACGTTTTTGTTTAATTTTACAGCATGTGTCACGAAGTTAACGCCTCAACCATTATTCAATTCCTTTCCTTGTATTTTTATTTAGTGTTCTTGTTTCTCCTATGATATCATCGTATTTGTTTTTTTTTTTTTTCATAATTCATTTTTTGTTTATTTTCTACAGTTTTTCCTCTATTATCTCCATATTTTTTTGTAGTTCTTCTCCTGACTCCGCAATTATTGCCATGTTATCTGCAAACATTATTTCACCTATTTTCACTTTCGTCTTCCAATATCCAACCTTTATCTTTTTCATTATTTTCTTTGCTTTTTTCATAGCGCTGTCTAGTATTATTGTAAATAGCATTGAGCTTAATATACAGCCTTATTTAACGCCTCTTTTAGTTAAAAACTCTTTAGATTCCTCATTGTTTGTTCATATTACGTTCTTATTCTCCTCACACACGTTTTTAATTACTTTTATTATTTCCATTTCTATTCCTCTTTCTTCTGGTTATATCCATATTTGTTTCCTTTTTATCCTGTCAAAAGCTTTCTCGAGGTCTACAAAGCATATATGCATATTTCTATACTTCATGGTCATTTTTTCGCTTAGTTGTCTTAGTATGATTATTAAATCTTGTGCACTTCTATCTCTTCTAAATCCACATTGACTATCTTTCAATGTTGGTTCTATTTTTGTTCTCATTCTACTCTCCAGTATCCTTCTCAATATTTTACTCGGTATGCTCGTTAATGTTATTCCTCTGTAATTTTTACATTTTCACTTCCTTCAATTCTTGTGTATTGGTAGGATTATTCCTTTGTTTAATTATTTCTGTGTTTTTCCGTTTTTTTATAATGTCATTTAGTACTCACTTATAATAATTATTTACATCTTTATTTACAGAAAAAAAGGAAATAATATACATGTAATTCTACTACCACCCCCCCCCCTCTGTCTTTCATCCTGGATTTCTCTGTCTTACAAACGTCATTATTGCTAATGTCTAATGGTTTGTATCGGTGGTTGTTCAAACGTCGTGATCACTAATGTTATTGTGAAATGCAGAGAAGAACTGGTGAATTGTGATTTCAGGGTATTTGTATCGAGCTATAATTAAAGGATTACGAGGGATACACATGTGGTTAAGGATGTTAATATTACGAGGGTTAGTTGCGAATTTTTGAGGGAGGAATGTAAGACGTTGTTGAATGGGAGTTAGATTGGCTAATTGGTACAGGAGGGTGTTAGATGGATTATGTATGGGGTTAAGGGGATGTATAATTTTTGTAAGCGTACAAAGGGCTGATCGTTCCGATGCCTGAATACTTTTAATAGCGGAAGGATGGGGTTTATAGAACAGGATAGCGGGGTAGTCAAGAAGAGGTCAGAAGATAATTTAATAAATATGTACTGCTGTTTTCGTTGGTATGCCTTAGTTTTTATGGGTGAGGCTTCTGAAATGCCGAACTCTCTTCTTGATACTCATTTTAAGGTATTTTTAAGGGCATGTGTTTTAGAAGTTAATTTGGGATCAAGTGTTGTACCAAGAAATTTGCAAGAAGGAGATGGTAAAATAAGATGATTATTAATGGTTATATGCAACGGAGAATTCTGTGGTCGATGAAAAGGAAATAGAAGCTGGGATCTATTAGGATTAATGTTTTTTATCATTTTGCAAACCATAGTTGTATGGTATCGATTAGCCCTTGTAGTGTGAGGGCAGTATCGTCTGCGTACAGGAGCGGATAGGATAAAGGCTTTATGTAGTGTGGGTTAGGGTTATACATATCATAAACATAAATGTTGTAAAGTAACGGTGATATAGGGGATCCTTGGGGAACACCTTGTTGGGGGACAAAGGCGCGTAATAGGGTATTTAGAATTTTAACTTGCAGGATTTGATTGAATAAGAAGCTGTCTATTCGGTTAAAGAGATGAGGTGGGATATTTATGGAGTTGCATTTAAACAGCAAACCTCGATGCCAAACTGAATCAAACGCTTTTTGACTGTCTAGTAGGGCAATTATATGTGTAGTTAAATATTTTTAGGATGTATTTGTGGATATTGTTAAGGAGGGATTTGAGGACAGCTCTAGAAACGTTGTCATAACCGAGGCGGTGTTTTTACCTTTATATAGACAGGTAAAATATTCTTCCTCATTTATATCGTCATTGGGAGGGTAACGGATGTGTTTTTTTTAAGTTATCGTACGTCATGGTGTAGTTCCTGTCAAAATGGTCTGCAAAGGCATTTGTCATTAATTGTTCGCCCGTAATTAAAGATAGTGAAATTGGGTCTTGTATTTTCTGTAGCAGGTCAGTTTTCCTGTATTTAGTCAGTTTTTTAAATTTGGTCCCAATATTGTTTTACTTGTTTGTCGTTAATGTCCTTGCATGTCGTAGTTCATACGTCTGTCTTGTATTCTTTGATAAGTCTTTGTATAGTATTATGTAAGCCACTAAATTTCTGTTTTAGTTCGCAGTTATTCGTCAAACGTAAGTCTCGGTACAGTTGTCTTTTGTATTTGATCAGTCTTAGAATTAAGTTTGGGAAAGGATATTTGTATTCTTTTTTCATATATGTAGGTATGTGTTTTTTAACTAAGTCCGACCATTTATTAAGAAATAAAGGAATAGAGGATGGGTTTACTTGTGTGTGGGATGTAGTGACGCCCATTTTGTCTTATTTATGTTAAAGTCTCCGATGATGACAGCGTGGTCGTATAGGGATGCTTTTGCGAGGATTTAATTTTCAATAGAGGAAGAATGATGAATATAAATGAGGAAAAGGTGGAGTGTAAAGGTTTGAAGTTCAATAGTGCAGTGTAGGAAGTCGTTCATTATTTTATTGATTTTAGGAGGATTGGCTTCTCCTATTTTAAGACCTGGCCTTGCTGCTACTATTGAACCACCACGAATATTTTGATTAGAGATAATAGATGGGATTTGGATAGACGGCCAGTTTTTAAAAGAAAAGGGTTTGGTAGTTTTCGTTTCGACCATTAGGTTGCATCTATTGGATTATTACAGAGGAAATTAGAAAGGAGATGGGATGTTTTTGACAATGAATTGATGTTAGTATATATATTATTTAGGCTGGCCATTTCTTACTACCTCGATGTGTCCTATATGGATAAAATTGGCTCCACTGTCATTTAATATTTCTTATGTTTTTATAATTCCTTCTTTTCCCATGTATTTCATCATTTCTGTACTTATTGCATCATATCCTGGCGTTTCCCGTTTTTTAATTATTCTTTTTTCCTTTGTTTCTTGATATTCACTTCTGTTTTCTTCTTTCTCTCCTTCTGTTAGCTCTTGAATATATTTTCTCTATCTTTCCGTTATTTTCTTTTCGTTTGGTTAATATCGTTCCCTCTTTGTCTCTTATGTTTATCATATTGTACAATTTCCTTTTCCTTAATTGTTTAAGGGTTTCCTTGAATATTTTCTTGTTCTTCATAAAGTTTTCGTTCATTTTTTTATCTGTTTTTTCGTTTATATGCATCTCTTCCATTTTCTTTTTCTTTTTCTTTTATCACTTTAAATTTTTTATTTTTTTTATTTTCTCAATCCACTAATTCGTTTTTTACATATTTATTTCCTATTTTTGTCGTTCCGCAACTGTCTTTTGCTGCTTCCTCTATATTCGCATGTTTTTCTTCTTTCATGTATTTATTGTGTATTTCCTTTGGAATTCCTCTTGTATGTGCTCTATATGTTTTAATTTTTTCTTTTATTTTGTTTCCTCTTTTGTCGGCCTTTTTCTTTCCTTTCCATATTATGTCCATTTTTAACAGTTTGTTGTCACTTCCTATTTCCGCTTTGACTCTTGCATTTTTAATTTTTCTCCAGTAGTTGTTCGTTTTTGCATCTTCATTTGGTCCGCATGGCACTACCATCGTCCATATTTCATCTTCTATTACAGGGGCGGCCAAGCTCCTTTATAGTCTGAGCCATTTTGCAATTTGAATTTTTTCGTGAGCTGCAATTAAATACGTATTTAAATTTAAAAAATATTTTTTCTACAGAAATTATATTTATTGAACAAAAGTACAAAACATGTGTATTGAATTTATTTAAATATTAAAAATTAAACACATTTATTTTACTTCTCTTGATAATTCTTTAAAATTCTTCTTGCATCTCTATTAATTCTAATTCTCCAGATGTTTTTTGGGTAATAATTATATTGGAAATGGAAAACTCACCTTGAATTATGTTAATTTCAAATAGATTCAGAAAAACATCAAGAGACGAGTTAAAATATTTCAAGTCTTGAATTCTATTTTGGAATTCCGTCAAAAGCTTTACTAGCTTTTATATATACTCAATGAGTTTTTCTTGTTTAAAATTGGAACAATTTTTTTAATTCGAGGAAAATGTCATTTTTTTTTTATTTTTAATGACCTCTTAAAAAAGTTGTAATTTAGTTTGAAAACTAAATATATACTGTGAGAGGTTAGATATTATTTTATATTTATCGCGCCGTTGTAAATTTAGTGTTTGTAAATGTTCCATTGCATCAGTCAAAATCCTTAAGTCTTGTAACTCTTCATCGTCTAATTCTGAATAATGTATTTCCTTTTCTTTTAGAAATGCAGTTATTGGATTAAACAAATCTACAAAACGATTTAATACGTTGTAGCTACATAACCATCTAACAATGCAAAAGAAATTAATGTCATTTGGAAGTTCTTCGTCCTTTAATTCTTCAAGGAAATTTTGGAATTATCGATAATTTTTTGCATTGAGAATATAATTTACAATGTGTAACACTGTTTTAATAACATCAGGATATTTAAAATATTTTGTAACGAGATGTTTTTGGTGAATTATGCTGTGAATTGGTATGAATTGTGGAATTTCATAATCATCTTTTAAAAGCCTATAAGACCGATTTTTTTACCCAGCATTGCCAGAGCTCCATCAGTTGCAATGCCTACAAGTTTATTAAGAGGCATGTCAAATGTTTTCCTTATGGAATCTAATACATTTTTAATATCGACATCGCGGGTTGTCTCTTGAAGTGCTACTAAATCTAATAATTCTTCTTTAACAACAAAGTCACGTGAAACAAAACGTATGAAAACTGTCAATTGCTAAAGATTTATGATATCTGTCGATTCGCCAAGGGCTAAGCAATACAGTTCTTTAAATATTTTTTTAATCATATTCAAGAGCTGTATTAATTGCAATTATGCGTCGTTTGGTTGTGTGTCTCGAGATGGGAATTTGCGAAACAACTTTGTGCAATGTTGTATTATTTGGATCTAAAATTTTAAGTATATCTTTCAAGTTTTAATAAAATCACCCTCTTCATAAGGGCGTTTTGCTTGAGCAATATTCCAGGCAATAACAAAACTGGCTTCAGCCACATTATTAGCTTGATTGCCGAAGATCATCAAAATTGACTGTTGTTTATTTCAATGTAATTTTAAAGAAGCAAATGATCTTAATTAGGTGGCTACTGATTAGAAAACTGAGGATTATTGGTTTCACAACGTCGACGTAAATTGCTAGCTTTAGAATTTTTAATTAATTACAAATAACACATAATGATATTCCGTTATTGACAATAAAAAAGATATTCTCGTCCCACTCATTATTAAAACTTTTATTTTCTTGCTCGTATTTTCTATTTTTATTTTCGTTCTCTGTCGCCATATTTTTAAAAGAACGGGAAATAAATAAGGAAATTTAGAAAATACAAGTTTTGTGTTATTAAAACAATAACAACACGTGTTACATACTACGAAACAAATTTAGTTAACTTAGCAAAATTTCCAGATTACAAATTATATCCGTAGCAAGAGTGATACAAATTGTTTCCTCCAGAGCACAATGTCAATTCTCCGTTGCAATGAAATTTCATAAATTTAAAATCGGTCTGGAGTCGGTCGATTACGGACGATTACGCAAGTGTTTATGATCGTTCGTGCAGTTTTCGATGTGTAATATAATTTTTAACTTGGACGGAAATGAAATTTGTTACAACTTTGCACTTAGTCTTGATATTTGTTATCAGTAATTTAAGACATATGGAACGATTATATATTTTTAAAATATAATAGCACAAAAATGAAAAGGGAACTGGGGTACATTTATCGAGAGCCACAAATAATCCTTCTAGAGTCGCATGTGGCTCGCTGCCCCCCCTGTACTATTAATTTTATGTCTGTAGTCATAATTCTTTCATTCAGATGTGTTTCTCTTATTATATCTTTTATCCTTTCATGTGCTAGGATCAGTCCTACTCCACGTTTTGCTCTTTCTTTTGTCCATATCAGCCAGTATCCTTTATGGATTTTCTACATTCGTTGTCCTTTTCTTTTTGTCCCTTTTACTCCTAGTACTTTGATTTTTTGTTTAAGCATTTCTTTCACCATTTCTACTTCTACTATCTTACAATGTTTTTAATATTAGAAGTATCCAGGATTTTCTTGCTGTTGTAATATTTCATCACACAAAGATGACACATCAATTAAAGAACTATTGTGGAAAATTTTGGTTTTTATCATATTTATATATTTATATTTAACGCTTAATTTTCTTTCTCTAGTATATTTTCAAAAGATTTGCGATGCATATAGTTATTATAAATAGCACAATAAATAACATTTAGTTTTTCTAGATCTAATAATTAGAAAAAAAGACGAAAATACTTCGCAAATCTACAACAAATAAGTCTTATTAAGACTACAAAACAAATGACTAATTGAAACAACTACTTCTCTTGCTAATACCTCGACAGACATTGAATGATACAAAAGTAACTTTCGTGTTACAAATAGCAAGGCTGTCAAAGCAATACTAGTCTGAACGTATTTATTTCTGTAAAATAAACTAAAAATGGTTGAATTTACGTTAAAGAGTTTGTGAGTGAATATGGTATGATAATTATATTGGAACAAGGTTTTCTAGATCTATTGTATTGTTGATCGTGTAACTTTATAGCGCAAGATACATGAAGTAAAACTAAGTAAGTACAATTTTTAATACCTAATCAAAAATGGCATTGTGCAAAATAAATAAAAATGAAGCTTAATGCGAGTTTTAATAATTGTAATAAGAAATTATATTAGTCTATATTTATATTAATTATATTATTGCTGTTGCGTATAAACTACCAAAACAATTTTAAACGACTCAATTTACGCATCACAAATTCTGGTGATGGTTATTTGCGTATAAACGTGTCCCCTCCCCCAAAAACAGGTAAATGAAACCTAATAAGAAAGGGTATTACACGTAGACGATGTGACGCAGGTCAATAACAGGCACTTTTTTGTTGCCTGTGATAACAAGCGAGTACATTAGAAATACTGCTGCCATCAAAATAAATAACCTAAACTACTTTGAATTAAACGTAGCAATAATCTGGTAAAATAGAACAAAATTGACATTATTACTTAGAGAAATGAAATGTCTTGATTATGGATTGTCTGTCTAGATTATGGACTACGTAGTATGTTGTTAAACTTTCGCCTTTCAACCAACTTGTATTAAATGAATCCCATTATCATTTTAAATAAAATTGTCGTGTCTAAAAATATTTCCTTTTAACTAATGACATTGATGATAAAAATAACGGTTTACCGTGACTGTAACCGCTATTGACTTGTAGCACCATTCTGTAAGTAATCAATTTATTAAAAAAAAAAAACTTCCGTTGTACTCCTTCAAGCTGATGAACAGTATTGTTAGTATAAGGCACCCATAGAGCTAAGATGTGAGGTTAAAGGTTTTTATGATATAAGCTTTAAAATGTATATTAAACCTATTAACAATCCTAAAAATTTTAAACATTTGTTATATATATTTTAAATGTTAATGGTTGACTAAATCTATTATTGTGCAGCATATAAATAAAATTATTAGACCTTCCCCAATAAAAGGGAATACACAAATATTTTTTTAAAATTAAGTTTCTCATGATTATTTTGACATCATAACATAGCATTGATATTTTTATAAAAATTCAAGTTATTGGTGTATTAAAGAAGCAGCCCTTTTATAATATTTACTCTAATGTTATTTATAAACGATAAAAACAACAAGAGCCCCCGATGTGAACCCTCAGCTAGTCCCGTTGCTACGTATCTGCTAAGAGCTTGCCTATATGTGCGAGCTGAGTTCTATTTTCTGCAAAACGTCGTATCCATATTGTGATATTGGAAGCAATCTAATTTTTATAATAATATAGTATGCAGAACTCAATCAAAACATTTGGAGTATAATAATATATTAAATCCACCTGCTACTCACTCTCAAAGAAATTTAATAAATATGTTAAATAATACTGCTGATAGACAGAAAGACCTCTGGTCGATAGCCTTTTGACAAATTAATACATTGACACATCATTCAGTATTCATCATTTCAATATAAATATGTACAAAATTTGTCAATAAATATATGTTACTACTAATACTGCTGTTTTACCTCTTAAAAATCCATGCTGCTCATTGTGGTTACGTTTGAACATAGTTAGCAAACGTAACCATAATGTTTAAATGGTTGAGGAGTTCACTTCGTGATACATTTTGAATTTTAAAATAAAACAGTTTCTTTATTGATTTAATACTATATTTAAAAATGATATAGAGTGTGATATGAAAAAGGAAAGTGTTGTATTTACATATAACCACATTAATTGTTTAGACAACAGCTAATTTAACATTTTGACGATAACAGATTAAATTGATACCATTCGATTGTTTTTAATGTTTACTCTACAACTACTATTAAATATTGACACCTCAAAACTTTATTTCCAACATGCTGGAAAAATATCCCACCACAAAGAAACTGCAAAAATAAATTGTATACGTCTCTTTCATGTGTACACATCTTTTTAAGAAATATGCAGATGTACCATTAGGAACAGCATGGTACGATGATGGAGAGAAACAATTTATTCAATAGTAACATTGATTTTGTATAGATCTTCAGTCTTTAAACTTTATTGTCACGGTATGTACATAAACATACGTATTAGATATTTGTTATTTTATATTTATTTATTTATTCGATGTGAATATAAATGTTTCGAGACTTACAAATAATTCTATTGGTACATGTATAAAGAAATTTCGACTTCACATGGAAAGGCTTAATTTCACGTCTACGTGATCTTCCACTCTCGCCCAATAAATAAATGTCATACTGACAGATATTACTGTAATTAAAACAGCTCCATGTAAAATGGACACAAATATGCCAGTAATGGCCAATACTTTGCCTAAATGGCATAAATAATTTGCTGAAAATGAATTCCATCATCTGAAGCAGAACAAGGGTCTAGAGTGGAAGAACACATGATGAACTCCGCCCGCAAGTCCTGTGACCTAATTTTTAATGTATTTATCTTAATTTTGTTTATCTTATTTTAATAGGATCTTGTAAAGCAAATATGAAATATGAAATAATGCTGCTTTCATAGTTCTGCTGTTAGTATAGGTCACTTTAGTGGTCTTTCACCAGTTTTTTTTTTATATATGGCACAACAAATAATACATTACAATATTTTCCAAAAACATAACCCATATCTCATTCTTAATTCTATGATAGCGTGATAAAACTATTTTAATGGACCTTGAGTGAGGTATGGTTTTATGACGCGGACAAGATTTTTGTCATAATATAGTTTTAAGAATTTTATATTCTGTTACGTTGCACGTGCAAGATTTCGGTTTGCTTGAAAGTTTTATATAAAAACTAGAGAATAATTTTCTTAGTATAATGTTACAGTAGGTTTCTAATTTGGAGATAATTTTATTATCGACAATGGTTGAGGCATCGTAACCGTACATAAAAATTGGAATGTTTGTAATATAACTTATTACACCATTAATATAAATAATGAATAAGCGCGGTCCTAAAATTGATTCTTGCAGAATCCAAATAGTAATTATCTCGTATATTGATGAAACATTTTGAGATGTGATTCCTTGACCTTGGCATATTTTAACTCTTTGTCTACTATATTCACCTCCTTCTAGGTGTTCAATAATATTAGCATGCAAAAAGTGCAATGCCATTGTAGTTTTTTTCAGAATACATGCTTATAATAGCATTAATTCCGAATAATTTATTTAAAAAATACCGAAAACAAATATAATGATCTATATAAGCATAAGATGTTGCTTTATATTCCAGTTAACATTAGATATTTTTTGAGTTCAATCTACCATTTTAAAATAAGACAGTGAAGGGTAAATGTGTGGAATCAAGTAAATATTCTGGAATTATTAAAGACTTTGACGTGAAATTTAAAGTTAGGAATCATTGTAAACTGCGTATTTGTTTTAAGAATTTTTGACTTCTGATTTAATCGGAAAATGCTTTATTTGGAACTAATAATTAGATTAGTTAGTGTATAGTAATTATTTATTGCGAGAATGTTAGAAGTGAAAAAGCCAATGATAACTAGTAGTCAAATATAAAATTAATAATCATATTATTAACTAAAACTGAAAGAATTATTACATTTTTTTTGTTATTTTGTAATTCATATATAATATTTAAGCGCCATTTGTCATATATTGATCTTTCCATTCTTGCTGTTTGTAATTAAGTATGTACATTAACTGTAAATTTGTTTATTTAGCTTCAGAGTAGTTGATAAGTTGTGTATTTTTCGTTTTTTATACGTGTACTAATTATATTTTGACAATTGTTAAAAAAGGAGATTTCCGTAATAAATAAATAAATAAATAAAATAAATAGTGAAGTAAAATAGGAGTACCGTATGATCGGAAATTAAGCTCAATGTTTTCAATGCTCAAACTCAGCATCGCTTACTTTTCGACAATAGGCAAGTAGGTGTGCATATTCTCTTCTAATACTGGCGTTAACTTTAGGTAGAATTCTCTGAATATCTTGGGTTATTCTCTCAGCTAATTGTTTGGTATGTTAACATAATTTTATAAAAGATGGATTAGAAATAGAAGTCTTTCAATCCATCTTTGATAAAATGTCCTATCTAAATGATTTTAAAATTGACTATTCCACTCCTATTGCATGTAGCCAATGGAAATGAGGCATGTGATATTTTTTAGCCAATCACGTCAATTTATAAGGGAATAAACACCAAGTTGCTGTTTATTCACCTGAATAACCTGAAGTTAGCTATTTCCCGACAAATGAATTGAATTAGCCTTGATAAAAAAGCGAAAAACGTTGTTTCTACGTATGACAGTTGCAAGTAGGTTATAAAATCAAAAGGTTTGGTAACACTTCATCATCCATAATAAATGCGACGGTGACAAGTTCTGCACCAAAAAATCAAACTTAAACGAGATCGTGTGTTTGGAAACGATTTGAAGAAATCTGCGCCGATAAAAACTACCAGTTGTTAGCAAAACTTTAATGGAAACTCTTGCCGCGATTATGATGACTGGGCGTATAATATAAAGAAGGTAAATGCAAATGATTATAAGGGAGGTGTTATTTAATCAATGTCGAATTTTTGACCAAAATACTGCAGGAGATATATCATAAAAATTTTAATATAAACATTGAACCATTCACCGATTTTCGTTTCAAGTCGTGGAATAGTCTTTCCAAATAGCATTCGTGATGACAATTAAATCGGAATAAATTTTGTTTTTAGCGCATTCAAGTTTGTTGCTTAATCGCGATTTTTATAAGCAACAAACTTTCATGCAAAAACAAAATTTATTCGAGTAAATTGCCATCACTTATGGTATTACTTGTGAATAATAAAATATATTAAAATCCTTCAGTTCGTTGTAGAAAATTAACTAATAAATTAAAAATACGAAAACATTTTGTGATTCTACAACAATGAGTCTTACATAGACTACAAAACAAATTGCTTGTTGAAACAACTACTTCTCTGGCTAATACCTCGACAGATATTGGATGATACAAAAATAATTTGCGTGTTACAAATAGTACAACTATCAAAGCAATACTAAATTGAATGAAATTATTAGTCTAAAATACATTTTTATTTATTAGATTATACAATAGAAATAATCGATTCAACAAGTAATTTGTTTTGTAGTCTTAGTAAGACTCATTGTTGTAGTATCACGGAGTGTTTTTATATTTTTAATTTATTAGATTTTAAAATTCTCACTTTTACTCATACTGTTTTCTAACTTTAAACTTTAAAGGTTTATAAATAAAAATAAAATTTGCAGAAAGACCTCTGATCGATAGCCTCATTCATTTTATTAATCATTTTAATGTGAATATGTACATACAAAAATTGTCAATAAATATGTATATTATTATAACTAGAGAGTGGATAATATATGATAGCTTAAAAATGTGAAAAAATGCACGTAAAAAGCACTAAATTGAGAGAAAGAAGCATTAGAACAAGCAAAATAGTATTAAAACAGGAAAAAAGCATCAAAGGGACTATATTTTCTTAATTAATCAAATTTGTTTTATTTTAAACACTACATATGTTTCGCCATACTGTGGCTTCTTCAGGAGAAGAAAATATACAGATAAAATACGCATTCCTTCTTATATACTAGGTTCTATTTAGTGGGGGAGTGAAGATTTTTAAGAGCGGGGGATTTGAAAGTTCTGTTTGATCGTTGAGTAGATGGCCATTGTGGAAATATATTTTCTTAATATGTAATACGTTTATCAATATGTTTATATAGAAATTTTATAAGTAACTGCTTATAACTAAAATAAACATACTTTATTTACGCAATATATAATATTATGTAAGAGTATTTAAAAATTAAATTGTAATTTTGTATACACAAAAAAACTAAAATCTAATTACAGTTGACCACTAAATGTTGTTCTAGGTGGTCATTTTTAAAATTATGCCTTATGTCGCGCAGTAAATTTTTGAAGGCAGAAAAGATTCTCTTCACATCTATACTTGTTATGAACGCATTTTTAAATTTAGCTTTTCATTAGAAAATTGTCGCTATTCAAAATCAAATTTATTTAGTCTTACTAAGACTACAAAACAAATTAATTTGAAACAACTACTTCTCTAGCTAATACTTCGACAGACATTGAATAATACAATTTAATTTGCGTGTTACAAATAGTACAACTATCAAAGCAACACTAATTTGAATGAAATTATTTCTGTTGAATAAACTAATAAATGATAAAATGTACTTTATTTCATTCAAATTAGTGTTGCTTTGATAGTTGTACTATTTGTAACACGCAAATTAATTTGTATTATTCAATGTCTGTCGAAGTATTAGCTAGAGAAGTAGTTGTTTCAAATTAATTCGTTTTGTAGTCTTAGTAAGACTCATTGTTGTAGATTCACGAAATGTTTTCGTATTTTAAATTTATTATTTAATTTTCTACAACGAACTAAAGGATTTTAATACATTTTATTATTCAAATTTATTTAATTTAATATTAATAATCCTTAATTTTTATCAAATGCTTCTTCTGATTTTATTTTTATTTCTTGGCTAATGCATCCAGGTATTTTCTAAATTGAATATTTAATATGTATGTGTTTTTGAGTTATGTGAAGATTTTATTAAAAATAAAAACGACGGTTAACCATTAGGCGCGAGCGGGCGTTATCTGATACGTCCGTACCACCACCATCCTTTATTGTAAAAAGTTGCGGTCATTATGACCATTGTAAAAATTTGTTAGTCAACTATTAATAATGAACACATCGTGACCGAAATGTACATCTAGTGCTTAAATAAACATAGTGAAGAAAGGAATTTATCCGCGTTTTTTATTATGAATCATTAAAATTGATTATTAAAGTTGTAGATACATGCAAAAATATTATCTGCTTTTCTAAAGATTTTATTGTCTAGCTCACAAAATTTATACGGGATTTTATGTAAGCTAAATTGTTTTGAAGCTCTTGTTCCTAAATGATTGGCAGTCATTAACTGATTTGCTTGTCGTCTCCAGAAAGTCGTATATAACCTTTTTAAATCCTTGTTCGCATAGTACATCGCGGCATCTAGCCAAGTTCCCCATCTTGTTAGCACTGGTTGGTGGGGCGGTGAGATATCAGGTAATCTTTCCTGAATAATTGTACTCGCTTTTTTAAAAACATTTATTTTTTATTTTTAACTAAATGTATCAATGGAAAATTCATTCATTGTTTCAGCAATTCGTTTCGTACAACGTATTAAATGCGTCGGACAGCATTAGTACACTTTTGTAACTTGGTACTGCATATGGCAAAAATAAACTATCATTTGTGAATTTTGTTATAGTGTCAGTTTTCTTTAATTCTTTTGTGTATATCAAAATACTGTTGATCGGGAGGGATGTCCTTATCCAAAACTCCTATTATTAAATTAGCAACAGATCTTCCATAGGCGTCTGTGGTTTCATCCATCCCAAACCATATATATTTGTTGTTATTAATATCTTTAATTTGTTTGTATAGTGTCATTGTACGCAAGAGGTATATATTTTTATCTTCTGGTGCTTTCATCAGGAATGCGCATTTTACAATATTTTTCCAAAAAAGATTTAAATGCATTGTTTTGTAATTTTCTTAAAGGGATATTCGAATTTAAGTGTTTTTGCACAAATATAAATTAAACCTAAATTGTCCATCGTTTGTTGATGATGGTAAAGATTGTGAAATTGTCTGCTTGCTATAACTTGAATTAGTTTACATTTAGTACTTATTGCGAGGCCTGGCATCTTGGGACAAAGGCGCCAGAGCGAATGTTATTTTCAAACGACTGGACAACCTTCAACCACGTCAATTCCATTTATAAATTTCGATGTTGCCCAGTACACATGTCACTGTAGGCAATAACATGACTTTGGGTCGTTACATTGTCTAAATGCCTATACATCTTAACTTTATTGTCGTGGAAATTGTGAAAACCCTCGCTTAAAACATACAAATTTCGCTTATAATATGCCATTGAGACAGATCGTTTAAATAAGGTTCTTTGTAAGTCAAAAAAAAAAGGCAAAGTATTTATCAGAATTTTTTGATGCCAGAATTTTATCTTCTTGTAATGCCTTTCTTGGTAATTCAAAATCTTGCAAGTGAACATCATGTCTTTCTAAAAGAATCGTTCTTTCTTCGTCATAAGTAGTTGTTTTAATTTTCATGTTTAAGAAATCAAAATCTTTACGGGGCAAATGAAAGTGTAACTTGAAATCTCGTTTAAAGGTTTTCCTCTATGTCCATTCATAAACTGAATTCAAGTTATTTTCCTTGTATTTTTTAAGTATAAATTATACATTTTTTATGTTTAATTCAGGATTTAAAAACATCCGTTCTGGATTTTGGGATCGAGTATAGTGACTTTTAAATGCCGGAAAGCTTTTTATGTATCAATGAAAAACTTTTTACATACTAAAATGTTTCCACCAGAAGGGACCAGGTAAAATTTATAAGCGTATGCCCTTATAGTGCTCTAATTATTTCTAGGCCTCTTTATTTTCACGTTAAATATTACAATAGAGAAATACATTTTGCTTATTAAAATCACCTATATTCCAGAACTTATTAGAAAATTTCTATACGTTGTGTTTTATTAATCCGTTCTATACATTTCTTCGATCAATTACAATTTTTTGGATTCAATTTATTTTGCTGGAATGAATATTCCTCAGTATTCTCAGTAACAATATCCTCATCTGATGAAGATTATACCTTTATTATTCTATTTTTATTTTTACGATTCGTTAATTTATTATTCATAGCGGAATTATCTTCATTCTCTGACTCTAAGATTATTTTTGTTTATATTCACGGGATTTATTTCTGTGTGAATTTATTTAAAATTAAATAAAATAAATATTTTTAATTGTCATAAAATATTATTGATTTACCATTTGTTCTTACCTATTTCACTATCTGGTAGTATGAAGTTATATATTTTAGGAAACAAATAAAATAAGTAACCTAAACTTGTAACACTTGACACGTGATATAAAACAAATGTAAAATAACAGGTTATTGATCGGCAACCATCTGCTACCTACCCCTATCAATTGGACTTACACCACTTTCAAAATCGATGATTATGTAATTTCATTTACCGACCAATTTTAATTGTGCAAAACAATTTGTACACAGGTTAATGAATTATAATGAAATTGTGACAACACCTAAGTTAAGGTTCGTACTCTATAGGGTGTGTAAGAATTTCTGTTGTGACGCTAGCTGTATGTCAAGCCAAAGACTTTTTATCCCGTATAGTATTTCCTTGATTTTTCGCAAAATTTATTGTTCAAAAGATATAAATATTGTATTCTTTAAAACTCTTAATTTGTATAATAGCTCAATAACTCATTGGAAGTAAGACATGATTTATAATTTTGTAGGCAATCCAAGTTTATAAACTTGAGACTTGCTGTTTTGCAGATATACAACTTTCAATTTTATCTAAATGAATATATGTTCTCTTCAACATCATTTCTCATATACCTCACATGTAACTGTATTATTTTATGTTATAAAAGTATATTCAACTAACTAAATGATTGTATTGCTAGTTTTTCCGAAATAAAAAAAAAACAAATTCTATACAAAACCCAATTTATTATTAAAAGTTTAAAATAGCTGTTGCTTCACTAGTTTTATATAAATAATATATGTACATTTCGAACACTTTTAATAATAATTACTCTTCACGTACTCAATCAAACATTCCAACAGAAAAAAACTATTTGTTGAATATTTGATAACAGCAGACGTAATTTATTTAAGGGTTAGTTGTTTCTTATATTTAAAGGCAGGAATATTGCAAGAACAAACTAACTATAAGCATGTATGTATTACAATAGAAGTTGCACTTATACATCAAAAATCTATTGCCCCGGGTGAGGATCGAACTCACGACCTTAAGATTATGAGACTTACGCGCTGCCTACTGCGCTACCGAGGCATATTAAATTGAGAATAAATTTTATAATTAATTATAAATTTTGCTACTCCTAGTAAAATCATTACAATGCCAGTTAAATATTTATCAACAAACTCTTGGTCTTAGAAAGAATACAAACTATTTAATCAAAATTATGGTTGCCACCGTTACTATGTGATATTTCATGACATAGAGACTAAATTAAAAACTTCTTTGTTTTAACCACTAAAATAGATTTTTTAATAACAGCAACGAATTGAGAAAATTGTATTTTAAATAGCACATAAACTTAAGTTTAGTGTTTAAGTGTGATGACTAAATTATATAAAGTTACTAAGTTTTTAGAGTTCGCAGCAGTTATATTTACACTTGCTCATATGCGTATCCGATATGGTCTAGTGGCTAGGATACCTGGCTTTCACCCAGGAGGCTCTGGTTCGATTCCCGGTATCGGAAAGTTTTGTTGAATGAATTTTGAAATTCGTTCTTGAGTTACGTGAAGATTTAATTAATAATAAACTTGGAATAAGAACACTAACACTTTCCTCACAAATAATTTTCATATAGATAAAGGTTCAATATATTTATAATGGTCACTTTGTGATCGATTTTACATCTAGCTCAAATAAAAATTATTTGTGAAGAAAGTGTTAGTGTTTTTATTCCAAGTTTATGAATGAATTTAATTTATTAACAATTGCAACGTTAAGATTTCTTCATCTCCTACATAGACTAAATATTATTCCAATTGGTTTTTTCGTAGTCAAGACTCGAAGAATTGATTTAAAGTCAGATCTCAATAATGTATTCTTAGAACTATTATCATAGAATTGCAAAAATCAATAAAATTTATACAATGTGTACTGCTGCGATTAGTGCGCTACTTCTGGCGATTCAACTGATTGCATCGATAATTAATTTACTGACTCCAATATTAAATGCTGTGACAGCATAAGCCATTTATATCTTCTAAATACACTATGGAAATTTTCTTAAAAAGCAAAACTACTAAACAAAATGAATACTTCAAATATTCTGTATTTTAGGGTCTCAATTCTTCGAACAAATATCAATTAAATTAATTAACAAAAAGTCTTTTTAAAATACTAATTTAAAAATTTGAAATATTTGAAAAATCTACAACAATGATTTATTGAAACAACTGCTTCACTGTACAAAAGTAATTTGCGTGTTATAGCACAACTATCAACGCCAGTTTGAATGTATTTGTTTCTGTCAACGAAACTACAATAATTTTAATTTATGTTGAAAGGTTTTAGGTAAAAAATGAATTAGAATTAAATGAATGGTATTTATATTGGAACGACAAAAATTTATTTTCTAGAAAATCCAAGTTTATAAAATATCTATAAAAACGTGTTCAGATATTTAAGATCTATGGTACAACTTTAACATACTCTTGATTTTAGAAACAAACAAAAATATTTAATAGAATGTTATAAATATAATGAAAAACTAAAAACTTACTCTGACGTGTACAGTAACCGACACAAAAATGAAATTTTATGAACAGCTAAACTTTCTTTTAAAGTAGAAAATTTAATTTAAAAAAAAAATGTATTTTATATAATTGACAGTGCATTTTTAATATGCAATTGATCGAGGTTTACAATTAAAAAGCTTTGATCTAATTTTTTTAGGTTTATATTATAATTGTGCTACAGGAACTAAATGTTAACTAGAAATGTGAAAAACACGAAAACATTTCGTAAATCTACAACAATGAGTTTTACTATTACTACAAAACAAATCACTTTTTGAAACAACTACTTCTCTGGCTAATATCTCGACAGATTTTCAATTTTAAAAAAGTAATTTGCGTGTTACCAAGTAGCTAAGCTACCAAAGCAAGACTAGTTTGAATGTATTTATTTAATAAATTATTAATAAATTAAAAATAATTAAATGTACGTCAAAAAACGAAACACGGGTCTGCAGATGAGTGTAAACTGCAGTGTTAGATTGTTTACATACTTTTTTGAAGACTACCTCCATAGTTTCTGAAAATGTCACTCAGATTATACTATATTGTTGTTATGGCATGTTAATATGAAAATATATTTAAAATCCTTCAATTAAAAGTTAATTTAATCAAACCATGGTACTCTTTTTATCTATTTATTTTCCCTATTAAGCATTCAATAATTTCGTAGAAAGAATTGGACTGCCCAAGTCTCCTGACGAATTTGTTTAAGTAAGTTTTAATTTTGGAGTCTCCCTTGTAGGAGGCACAAGTATACAATGTCAAAGAAATTCGTCTTATCAGATGCAGAAGGCCAGACCTTCGTTGGCTAAACTGTGCCCCGTCATAAACACGAGATCAAACATATCTGTGAAAAACCGTGCTATTAACTATGATGACAATGCCTTAGCTGGCGTTTTTGAAAACCACTTTAGATTCATCGCGATACAAAGATTCCGAGTATGCTGCAGTACATCAAAGTACTCGCTGTAAACTTTTATAACCAAATAGACTATAATTCTCCCCTGAAATAAAATTTCTGATATACGATGTTACTGCTAACAGCAAACGTATTAACTCAATTAGCTCTTCAAAGCTCAGAGCCACCGTAACCGAACGGTGATGCTGCTTCTTTCGAGGAAAGCACCACAAAAGACAACCGAATCCCCCAAATTATGAAATCCGAGTAGAAAAGACTGTATGATCCTGGTATATTCACATTAGAAATCGTGCAGGAGTGGTTATATTCGATTGAAATTGAAAATTTGTTGTTCAATTTGTCAAATAAGCATAATTTGGTTAAAATATCTTCATAGTGAACCCTACTGGAGTACCATAAGCCCTACGCAAATCAAAGAATCTAAATCTTTAATTATTTGTATCCATGTTACTGGGTTAATATTGAAACAAGATAGAAATAAGTACTTCCCAGTATATTGAACTAATTATTTTATTTTTCTGGACTAGTTTCGGGCGTTTTGCCCATCTTCAGCAGAAAAAACGTCGATTTTATTGTGTGATTCTGTTTTGTTGGACCATCTGTCTAGGTATTAGGTTAAGTATATGTATGTGCTGTTTATCGTGTTTGTATTTTTAGTTATTGTCTATTATATATTTATTGTCGTTTGTTTTAACAGTTTTATGATGTGTCATTCGTTAGTAATTCGTTAGTAAAATTACTAACGAATGACACATCATAAAACTGTTAAAACAAACGACAATAAATATATAATAGACAATAACTAAAAATACAAACACGATAAACAGCACATACATATACTTAACCTAATACCTAGACAGATGGTCCAACAAAACAGAATCACACAATAAAATCGACGTTTTTTCTGCTGAAGATGGGCAAAACGCCCGAAACTAGTCCAGAAAAATAAAATAATTAGTTCAATATACTGGGAAGTACTTATTTCTATCTTGTTTCTAAATCTTTAAGATGGGTAATTTTTAAAATAAAATTATCGAATGGACTAAAAAAATCACTTGTTTGCAAGTATTGTTAGAATGCTGCACCATTCTGCTATGAGTATAATTCAAAACAGTTTATCCGCCTAAATAAGGGTTCTAAATATATTTGGTCTCTCTTTTGATATTGAGGAACATGTAGACGTAGCAATAAATTTGATAGATGTATACAATCGATTTTAGCATTAACAGTGTTATAAACTAAACTATAATTTTTTGTATTGTGTAATACAAAATATTTTAATAGTAGGTGATATTTACCACTAGAATAAATTATGTAAAATTTATAACACACGAATTTTACAAAGGTTTTCTGGATGCCTTTAATGCGATCGCAAAGATATTTTCTAACTAGGCGACCATATAACACAACAGTAATGACCTGACAGGATAGACCTGATCAAAATTCACGCCCAGATCCTGAATTTACGTTACTCTCTCCAAATTAATATAATTTAATCGATAGTGAAAATGTATGCACTTGGAAGTTTTTTTGCAAATTTTATATATTTACACTTACCAATATTTAATTCCATACCATTGTCGGAAACCAGTTTTTCAAAGACAAAATATCATTTTAAAGTAGCATCGCGTCTTCAGGTGATTTAATGTCAGAACCAATATCGTTCACAAATCAAAGGAACAGTACTGGTCCAATGTGTGAACCTTGGGGTACACCTAACCTTGCAATAATATGTTGCAACAGCATGTTATTAAATTTAACAATCAGATGACGATTTTCAATGAAAGATTCAATCCAAAGTGCTAATGAACCACCTAAACCGCATTCAGTTAATTTCAAGATCAACCGATTATAATTAACTCGGTCAAACGCTTTACGAAAGTCTGGGTAGATTGAGTTCACTTCTAGGCTTCACTTATATATGAGCTGTATATCAATAAATTATATGTAATAAGCCTCATTGGGTATAATCCATTCTGCTGGTGAACTATGACATGTTTGAAATGATTTTAAAATAATTCCGTCATTAATTTGTCTTGATTGAGATAGGTCTATAATTAGAAACAAGATTTTTATTCCCAGATTTGAAAACATTATACCTGTTTAGAAGGATTCCATTTATCAGGGAAGTATCGTTGGACAGCGATCTATTAAAAAGTAGTGTTATGGGTTTTCTTATAGTTCAGTGGAACAGTTTTTAAAGAAACTGGCATTATTTATTTACGAACAGTGCGAGATAACCTTCACTGATTAGTTTTTAAATCTAACCCTTACATGTTTAGCTACAGAGTTATCCAAAATACAAAATATACTTTAATAAACTGTAAAATTTGGAAAAATTAATAATAGAATTAAAGCTGAAATTCAGTTACACATGTTAATTTAAGTTTTACGATATTTTAAAGATTGATTTGCTTATTAACAATTTGAACGTGATTATTTGTTCTGTTTCAAGTAAATCGGTACATTTCACAATAACTGAGATTTACACTAGTCATTTTTTATTTAAATACCGGTTTTCTAAATTACCAATTTTAAAATTTCAAGAATATTTTTTTGGAATAATTATTCTCTTCCTAATATGTGTACTAAACATGTTCGATAAAATACAAAGATATCATAACTCTTACTTTATGTGATTTCTGTATTTCACCAAATGTGTATTTTTTAATAAAAGTCGACATGAGGAGAGTTATTCTTAAAATCGAACTTCTGAATCTTTAACTAATTTTTTCTACTTACACTTCATCACTGTAGGACAATTTATTCTTATTCTGCATAAAATTATCTACAGCTGTGTTTTTTACGGTTTTCTTCTATCAGTCATAATAACCGAGATATATTGATTTTAAAAAATTGACACATTTTACATTTTTCAAAATATCTGGTAGGGTATACCCTTGAAATTTTTAAAAATCTTGAAATTGCAATTTTATTTGTCTTTTAAAACTACACATCTTTCCACATGTAACCATTTTTCTATCTCTTATAGTTTTCGAGATTCCCATAGAGAACATAAAAAACTCACTCTGTATATATTACTATTTTGTATGGCTTTAAATCTAATAGTAGTTATTTATTATTATTACTACATAATATTAATTTGCTTGTCTGTAGAAACTATAATTAACACAGTAAATGTAATTTGAAATTATTTATTATAGTGAAATGAATTATTTTATAATTTATTGCATTCTATTTATATTTTTCAATGACACAAACAAAATAAATTAGATCATTTTACGCAATATGAAACAAAATAAAGTTTAATAAAAAAATAATAAATAGACCACTCGATACAAACAAATATTATAGAAATATAAGAAGATAATAATTCACCTATGCTGTTCCATTAAAATATAATTATTTTTTTAGTAATATAACTAGTTCCGCGAACATAAAAATCTAGTTATTTGCTATTTTTTATCAGAGGTTAAACCGTTTTAAACTAACAAGGTTTTAAATAAAAATTACTTTATTTGTTTCATTTATTACTGCTCTTCGAAAATTACTTAGTTTCGAAACTAGTCGAAGATAAACTGATAAATATCTGTCAAACAATCAAGTTGTTTTTGGTTTAAATTTATAAAAGATGCACGTTCGGTGCAGTGCCTGTGTAAATCGATATGACGATTACCCCCAAAATATTTGAATTTTTCTAATATAGCTGAGACACTTTCCTAAAACTATGGCTAATATAAATTTAGAGGACTAATAAATTATATAATAAAAATAATGCAAGAGAATTTTATCATTTTATCGTGGGCAGTGGACCCAATTACAAACGAACTATAAATCACTCATGCTTTATTTATTTACGACTAATGTATGCAAATGTCCATATATTAATCTTATTTAAACTATAAATAAACTAAATTGATATTGTGCTGAAGTAACTTTTTGTTTCGTAAATTAGAAAGTGATATAATTTATATTTGATGACAATAATTGTTTTCTTGTATGCTATTTATAATACGTCTTTGTCTGCCACTGAAACATTCTATGAATAAAATAATAATAATAATAACAATATTAATGACCATTACTTCCCCATTAGTAATTTTGGTATATACATAGATCATCATACAAAGCAGCAAAAATGAGTACGATAATAACATTATTTATATATATTATGCAAACATGCTGTTTTGTACAATTTAATAGACTTTTAGAATTAAAAGTATTTCTAGTGTTAGGCGCTCATTATCAATAACAACATATATTATTGTTATTGCTATAGATAGCACCTAGCACTCGAAATATCTAAGCATAGTAAAGAAAGTTAATTAGAAGGTTAATTAAACACTTTAAACAAATGTTTAATTAACCCTCTAATTAACATAAACATATTTCACCATGGGTTAAGGGTTAAGTGAGAATTTAATTCATCGTAGCAAATAAAGTTTGAATAAAGGATACAGCAGTGTTATTTATACTGATATACTCTTCACGAAACCCAAATAAACAAACATCGATTAAAAAGATTATTATTGATATAGTGAAATGTGGTGGAATATGTCATTGTACATTTTATTTTGATTGTCTCTGGATTCGCTCAATATTTAATGTAGTGCTTGTGTAGTATGGATACCATATTATGGAAGCATATTCGAGTTCACTGCGCACTAAAGAGAACTACAGAGTTTTTAATAGTAAAATATTAATAAAATATTTTGATGTGGCATTAGAAATTTCAGCATCTTTATTGCAGATTTACATACAGACGACTGTCAAAAATAATACCGAGATTATTTATACTTGTACACCTTGGAATGACAGAGCCAATTATGGTAAAATTATGTATAAATATAACATGCTTATGAGAGTATGACACAACAGAGCATTTGTCAATATGAAGGTTTAATTTATTTTGAACATCACAGCGAAATCAAATCCAAATTTTGTTAAAGTAAAATAAGGTCATCTTAGGTCGTTAATGAATATAACAAATAATAGAGGTCCTAAATTTGATCCTTGCGTTACACCTGAGGATTACAAATAATTTTATGATTAAAAAACAGTATATTGAACATAAATAAGTCGGTTTTTCAGATATGAAGCTATGAATTGAAGGAAGCTATCTGGTACACCGAAAAAAACAAAGTTTCTTTAATAAAATATTGTGTTTAAATCCGAATAAATAACACCAGTTTGGCCTCTATTACCAGAGTTTTGCTGAGGTATTGCGCAATGATTGTCAACTCTGTTATTGTCGAACTACCTGGTATAAACCCTTGTTGATGTGGTGAAATATACTATCGGGAGTATGCATTAATTCATGCGTTTTTTTAAGAGAGGGCGCTAGCAGTATTATTTCGCGTCGTTTTCATCCGTGACTATATTCATTTGAAAGCTACTGTCATTGTGCGTCTTTTTCAATATATGTAATTTTATTGAAGGGTAAACAACATTTTTTTTCTATTCATTTGAACATGTCGAACTTTGTGCCAGAAAAAGTGTTTTTGCGGGGAGTTCTTCAATACTTTAACATGAAGAAAAGTGCTACCGAAAGTCATCGTATTTTAGTAAAGGTTTATGATGCATGGTCTTTCTGAAAGAACGTGCCAGAAGTGGTTTGCATGGTTTAAAAGTGTCGATTTCAAATTAGAAGACGATGAACAACCAGGACAGCCAAAAAGGTTTGAAGATGAAGAATTTGAGGCATTGCTTTATGATGCATGCCAAATGCAAAAAGATCTTGCAAAATCATTGGAAGTTGATCAAGCAACCATTTTCAGACGTTTTAAAGCATCGGGATTCATCCAAAAGCTTGGAAATTGAGTGCCGTATGAATTAAAGCCAAGAGACATCGAACGCCGATTCTGCATGTCGGAAATGTTGCTTCAACGCCACAAACAGAAGTTATTTTTGCATCGGATTGTCACTGGTGATGAAAACTAGATTCATTACGATAACCCCAAGCGCAAAAAATCGTATGTGAAGCCTGGTCAGCCATCAACATCCACGGCAAAGCCGAATATCCATAGCGACAAGATAATGCTCTGTATTTGGTGGAATCAGAAGGGTGTGTTGTATTATCATCTGTTGAAATCGGGTAAGACGATTCTACCGAACACAATTAATACGTTTGAAGAGAGCGATTGCTAAAAAACGACCAGAATATGCAACCAGACACGAATCCATAATTTTCCATCATGACAACGCTCGGCCACATGTTTCAAGACAGGTTCAAAACTATTTGGAAAACAGTGGGTGGGAAATTCTACCTCACCCGCCTTATAGCCCAGACATAGCCCCTTGTGATTACTACTTGTTCAGATCAATGTAGAATGCCCTCACCGGAATACGCTTCACTTCAGAACAGGGTATCAAAAATTGGCTCGATTCATTCTTCACCACCAAGCCAGAGAAGTTCTTTTGGGATTGAATCCAAAAACTGCCAGAAAGATGGGCAAATATTGTAGCTTCTGATGGACAATACTTTGATCATTGAGTGTATAACATTTTTTTTACAATAAAGCCTTAATTTTAAGAACAAAAAAAATAATTGACCTTACTTTGTTTTGTACTTTTTTCTCGTAATCTAATTTAATTGTGTCTTACTTTTTTACTACAATGTAAAAATATAGTTTATATTAATTTTTCGCAATAATATATTTTTGTTTCCAATTTTCCAACCACATCGATAAATCAATCTTGCAGAGGCAACCATATTAGGAAGGCCGATGTGATTTGATTCAATTGATGTTTTAATTTATGCATAGTTTGGCATAATGTTTTATAGAATGACTAACACAATTTGAATAATAAGTAAAAAAAAATAATTGATTTAATTTATTGGTTTTTCCACTGATTATTTTAATTATTTTAATCGTTTCACTTTTTTCAGCTGACTATTTAAAAATGATTCTGTTTCTTAAGAAAATAAACCTACTTCTGACATTTGCAATTATTTCCTTAATTTCATTTTTTTAAATAATAAGTTATTTGATAAAATTATGACTCAATATTTAGAACATTTTCAATGGATTTTATTTATATCTTGTATTTGTTTCATTCATTAATCACTTGCTGAAAAATTATGTTAATAATAGGTCTTTGATTAAAAATTCGCTTGGTTCGTTTCACTTTATTTTTTATTTTGTATTTTAATATCGACCAGTTTCACCACTATTCTTGATAATGGCCTAGTGTTGAATCTAGTCGGATATTAAAATAAAAAATAAAGTGGAACAAACTAAGTGAAATTTTAATAAACTAGCTTGTATTTATTTTCAAGGATATTTTTTTTATTTAGGCTGATCAATTTAAGTGTTAGTGGCACTTGGGCAATTATAATTCTAGATTCTAACTAAAATTCTTTAATATCAACGTCAATGGCGCATTAATCTAGCATATCCGACCTGTCTTAACAAAAATACCTCAGTTTAGAAAAAATATATCAAACATTATTATTGTTTAATCTATAATTCATTAGGGTATGTTAATATAATCTATAATTTATTGGAATAGGTCAAGAGTAGGCATTTTTAATATATATTTAGTACCGTGTATCAAGATCTTGCTAGTTTTAAACTGGATTTTTTAAAAGGTCGATGTTTGTTCTCTGATGAATTATAAACTACTAAGACATCAATGTCATTTTCTTTATTCGATTTATTTTATTTGACAACTACACAAAAATCTCGATTGTGTTGATTTTGATTATACTTTTGATTGCTAGAAAACTTAATTATAACTTAATATTTAAATAAATATCTTTTTAATTTAGTTTATTGCTTACTAGCCCTAAGCGGAGAATCTCCAGAACGGAAAGCATGGCCTCCTAGGGGGTTAATTAATTAATTGTACAAAAGATCTAACAAGGCCACAGTGCTGTAAGGCTGTTTATAGCCAAACGACCCCATCTAATCTAATATAAAGTTGTTTATTTTTTATGTATGTAAAATCCAGGATTATAATCCAAATAGAGATAGTAGTATTGTACTACGGTACCCCCACCAATCATTGAAGATGGTAATGATTGGTGGCAATCTACAGAGGTTAGTAAGTGGCTGGTGGACTCGACAGATTGTTTGTATTATACCCTCCCCTGCAATAAATTGCTAGCAATGATGCAATGGTGGTAGGCTGTACTTCAATTAGACTTCTTCGAATACCGTATCTTCTTCCTTGCTTCACATTCAGCAGACATGTTTCTTAGTTAGATAACAGAAAGGCTTTAAGCCAACTGTGATGTAAACTTCGATACCGGGCGCATATTTAGATATATTCATCAGCTGTTTACAGGTTTTGGGACAGATCCTTTTGTAATTGGATGGAAATCAACTCTTTGTGACCTCATATTCTAAAATTGGGACAGATGGGCATTTAAACATATTTTATTTTTGCTAGCGCCGATGTTTCATTGAAGCCCAATGCAATAATCAAAGCATTTAACTAGATACGAATACAGATCTCAAGTAGTTGAATATTACCCTAAAGAACTTTTTATCTCATGTTACATCCAAAGGAAAAATTTAAAACTTGATGAATCATTTATTGCTTGAAATTAAAGCATATATAATTTCATATTAATTAAATTATTTCATTGATAAGGCTGTTATTTGTCGAAACGTTTTGCTTGATTATGTAGAGCAGATGAACATCTCTATGAATACACGGTGTGGTGAAACGATTGTAACAGTGTATCTACATAATAAAGCAAATTAAAACATCCGTGTGTTATTAATTTAAATGAATTAAATTATTATAAGACATATACTCGGGTAAACCTCAATGTGTGATTACAAGATATTTTCTATGATTTCACGTTTATTATTTTAAGGTCTTTTGTTAATATTTAAGTTAGACTCATTATTATTTCTATCATAATAAAAATATTTATGCCTATAAAATTATTATTTATAGTGCTTAGAATAAAAGCTTTAAGTTCAAAATTTTAGCACAAAATGTTTAAGATTATTTTAATAGACAAACATCGTTTTTCTGTAAATTGTAAAATTGGTAATTTTATTAAGAAAGATTATTCTATATAAATTTTCATTTTATAATCTGTTCTAATTATCTGATACATTTGATCTGTTTTATCGTCCTTTATAATAATATATAATAAAAATATTTCAAAATTTGCGGTTTTATTTTTCAAACTCAGAAGTCTTAATTAAATCTGTATTTTTCCATATATATATAGGGTGAGTTTTTTTTTCGATGTTCTCTATAGGGATCTCAGAAACTATAAGAGATAGAGAAACGGTTAATGGGGTGGTGTAGATTTACGAGACGAATAAAATTCCACTTTCAAAGTTTTCAAAAAAGTTAAGGGTAACTAGATATTTTGAAAAAAGTATAAAGTGCCAATTTTCTCAAATCAATATATCTCGGTTATTATAACAGATATAAAAAACTATAAAGGACAAAGTTTTAGATAATTTTATGCAGATTAATAAAAAAATAATCAGAAAATTTTAATCGCCATTATTTTCCCAGATATGACGCAAACTTACATTTTTTAAATGGAAACCAGAGTTAGCTATGGCCTCATTTAAAAGGTAAATTTTTTCTCTTTAATCCAATATGACTTACGACATAATTATTTCTAAAAATAAGTGAGTTATAGTCATTTTAA
Organism: Ontholestes murinus; assembly: GCA_963969525.1. Lineage (NCBI taxonomy): Eukaryota > Metazoa > Arthropoda > Insecta > Coleoptera > Staphylinidae > Ontholestes > Ontholestes murinus. Next base: position 76,993,766 of record OZ018387.1, read on the forward strand.
GTTATATTATAAATAAAAAATGGGCAGCCATGAAAAAGATGCAAGTAAAACAATTGCAGTTGTTTATAATAATAGCAATATTGTTATTGTTAGTTCTACAAAGTAAAACAAAAATGAAAAACCAGCATAAAGAATTATAATTTTGTAATTATCAAATGGCCTTCTGTATGTGGCATAAACCCATTTGTCAAGAGGATAATACATCTTTATTACAGTAACACATATTTACAAAAATAACATATATACAGTATGATTAGTGTTTGTCACTGTCACTGTCTGGGCTATCGATCATAGGTCTTTCTGCCCTGTCTTAAAAGAAATTTAAAAAAAAACATATAAAAATTGCACCTAGTTGAATTTAATATTTATCAAAGAGGGTTAGGTTGGAGGGTTTAGTAGCAAATTTTGTGCTGGTGCTAATGTACGATGGGTAATAGAAATTATTTGGGTGGATTCGTAGAGTAGGTCATTGGACGGGTTATGAAGAGGGTTATTTGGGTGTCTGATTTTGGTAAGGGTTCGGAGTGGGGATCTTTTTTTTTGTTTTGAAATCTTTTCTAAGTATCGTTTAAAGATCAGAAAGCGCTCGAATAAACAGCCGCGTTTGCTGAACTGTATTCCACGAAGAGAATTTTGGTTCTTTGAAAACGTTAAAAAAGTCCTCTGGGGATTTTCTGATCACCTAATTTTTATCGAAATTTTTCAGCTATTTCTACAAATATATAATAAAAGTTTCAATTCTAAATTATTGTCGTTTTACTTTAGGAAGATTAAAAATTATCCTCTAGGTTCATGGGGACCCATTGGACCTTTTAATTATTATTAAATAAATAAGCATCCGTTAAAAATTTTAATTCAAACAATTCATTGATAACATCCGACATAACAAACTTCATCAATCTTTATCCACATATCACTGCTACCTCAATATCCCAATTTCTTTCAACCCTTGAAAACTCAATTGAAAAATACACCCCTAAATATAGCAAACAATATTTTAAATACCCATCATTACCCAAATATATTTTATGCCTCTTTAAATTTATAAGACCGCTATTCCGTGACATAAGACTTGACAACGACCCAAATATTATACGACAATTGAATAGGTTACACAAGGACATTCACAACATGATTTCGGAGTATAAGAAAGACAAATGGCTAAAAGCTTTCTAAAACATTAACTATATGAAGGAAAAAAAGTAAAAAAGTTGTAAAAATACAAAAATTCAGACTTCATTTTCAAAATTACGGACCCTTCAACCGAGAAGATATTGAATGATAACAACAGTATAGCTGACGTGTTTGCAACTCATTTTAAAAATGCATATAAAGAGACGTTTGACCCCAACTTTGAAAATAACTAAAGTACATACATAAATGATCTAATAGAAGAAGATGATTATTTCAATTTCATTTCATTTTGTACTCAGGAAAAACTACGGTTGCAATATATGACAAGATACCCAGACAAATCCTTAAAAATCTCCCCTTCGATATACATAAATATATTATAAAATTTTTTAACTACTGTTAATATTTCCCATTTGAGTGGAAACAGGGTATTATAATTTGCATTACCAAACCCGACAAGAATCCATCTCATCCAGCTAGCTAGCGGTATCACCCTCCTCCCGGTAATTGGAAAAATATTTGAATCCCTTATAAAACAAAAATTCTTATCTAATGTTACCCCTCTCATTCCTGATTATCAATTTGAATTCCTTACCCAAAGATCTACCACTTCACCCTTGACAATCCTAACTTCCAATTGCCAAACAACACACCTCGAGGGAAAAATGTCCGCTACTGCATTTTTGGACATCGAGAAAGCGTTTGACTCGGTTTGGCATCAGGGTGTGTTGTATAAATGCTCCCTCCTTAACATTCCTTCCCACCTTATAAACATTATCGAACAATTTGTATGCAATAGATCCCTTAAAGTACGAATACACCAATCATCCCAGAGCAGGATATCCCTCAAGGGTCATCCCTATCCCCATTGCTTTACAATCTTTACTGCTCTGACATATATAATCCCAATCCTACGTTATTTAATCCTTTCGCGTTTGCATATGACACTACGCTAATCACTCATAGTGTAACGCTTGAGAAAGCAATGACTACTCTACAACAGTTAATAGATACATTGCAACACTGGTTCGCAAAATGGCGGATCAAATTAATTCCAATAAATCCCAGCTCCTCATTTCTTACCATAAACCTTCACATTCACCACCTACATTGATAATTAATAACTTGCATATAGCCCCATCCCAGCAATGCAAATATTTAGGCATTTGGTTTGACAACAAACTTTCATTCAAACATCATGTTGGATAATGGTTCTCATAAGAAGAAAATATTTTTAAAAATATAAAAATATTAAACAACAAAAATATTAAATTCACATTAAGATAACATAAATTCACCAAAGTAATTGAAATTAATAAGTCAATAAACTATCTAGACCTTTCGAAACCTAATATAAATAATAGAAATGATTTTGCCATACATCATAACCCACTCATACAGACATAACTATCCATAACAACTCAATCCACCATTTCCAACACAAAATTGCAGCATATCAAGAAATGGTACAAAGATTAATTTCCGTACCAATGAATAAGGTTAATTATCAAAATGAATTGGATAGGATATATGAGGTAGCATTGAATAACAAATATGAAAACAAGCAATGAGATTATAGATTTACGAAATATTTTGTATTTTTAAATTATTATTTAATTTTCTATAACGACCTAAAGGAGTTTAATATGTTATATTGAAAAATCTCTTTGTAAAATCCAATCAAAGCTCTCAGAAGTGTTATTAGTATTTAAGAGAAATGAATACTTATGAGATATTTTTAACAAATTCGAGAGATGAGATGAGCGAAGTAGTTGAGAATCGTTCGCTTTAAATTAAGTTTTCAGAATTTTAACATCAGTCAGAGAGGATGTGTATATACAAAATAAAATATGACCTAAAATTGAACCTTGCGGGATACCTGCACCAAGGGTAACACGATTGGATATTAAATTGTTGATTTTTACTTATTACCGATTTTTAAGGAGATCCAGATTGGTTGTATGTAAGAATATTGTTTTCTTTAATGAAAATTATAAGTTGATCTTTTACTGTGCATTCTAAAATTTTAAAACAACCGATCTTTTAAATTTTTTGGAGTTTTGCTTTTAGGCGCAAGAGTTATACTAATTGTATACGTATTTGGAAAAATGAACAACGAATGACTAAGAACCCGTGCCGTTTGTTGTAATTTTAAATTGATTGATTGTTGAGGCACTTAAGTGTTGAAAAACCATATTGACTATTTAGATAACAAAACTGTTAAATTTTCAAATTGGTTTTATTGTAAACACTACATATGTTTCGCTTCTTCAGGTGAAAAAATATTTTCTTCACCCGAAGAAGCCACAGTGTGGCGAAACATGTGTAGTGTTTACAATCAAACCAATTTGAAAATCTAACAGTTTTGTTATCTAAATAGTAATTTTAAATAACAAACGCTACATAAAAAAAACTTTGCCATCAATATTACTTAAATAAAGTAAATTATCAATCATTATGAATTCTAGATCATTTTGAAAATGTGAAATATCGATATGTTGTAGTTTTCTTTGGTACATTTATTGCTATTAAATAATAATTTATTGTGTATTCGCTATCTTTAATATTATGGATGCTAAAGAGGTCAGCTTCCTTGCAATAGTGTATATTATATTAGAAAAATAAATCAAAATTGACTCAGAATATTGATTAATACGTAAAATACGAGAAATACTCCAAGAATCTTGACAAAATAGTTTAGTGCTACAATTTTTAGAAAAAAAATCACACTGTACCAAAACATGGCTTTCTTGTGTAAAGATTAAATAAATGCAATAACATTAACTATTTATTTAATATAAAAATAATTACTGTATTGATGAGGCTGTTATTTGTTAAAACTCCATATCACTTAATAACACACTATATGTTTTTAAAAATATTTTTATTTCTACGACAATGTTTCACCATACAGTGGCTTTGTCAGGTAGATGAGAAATAATCATCATAACATGAATTAATTTCACTTAACCCAAAGTGAAACATTTTCAATTAATTAAATTATTGATTGAAGCACTATACCAAGTGTTTTAATCAAGTATTTTAATCAAAATCTAATTAAAACTATGTTTTTTATCACAATTTTTCATTATAAATAAATTAAATCACAAATATAAATTATCATGATTAAAAATATGCATTCAGTTCCAAAATAATTTCGATTTAATACTATTCCATTTAATGTCATATTAAATAAAAAAGAATCCCGTTTCTTCAAGATAATAATTGTATCATTTTCTTACTCTATAATAATATTTTTGAAATATAAATCGTTAATTTAAATTTGAGTATAATTGAAAAGATAAATAAATAAATCTTTTATTAATTTAATTGCCCTACGAATGAAATTAAAACGAAATGTATCCAACGTTTTAATAATTAAATATGACAAATGTAACAATTACGACACGCATTTAATAAATCCGTATCGAATTCCCGATTTGAAATGCAGCGCAGCATTTTCGAGCGCTCCGAGAGAGCGCGATTACAAATGAAGCCGTAAAAAAGCGTCGCAACAAACAACAATCAGTCAGAAACGTCCGTCGCCTGTTCATTCGACCATGCACAAACGGACTATTAAATATTAAGTATGTAATTACGATTTCATAGACATTTATATATTTTAAGACAAGACGGAGGAAAAAAAAAATAGGGTACGATAATTTCGGGCATGATATTAGAGGCGAGGTGAGGCGGAGGAAAAACGGAACGTGGAATAGATTTACGATCAAAAGCTGGTCCATCTGACATCGTCATAAATATTGTTTATGTTTAGGTCGAACAGGTAGGTAAACTGGCAACGTCGTCTTGTTACCATTGGTTCTGGGTACCAACTCCTCCCCAGGTAAATACCGCGCGGAGGAATTGTATTCAGTTGAGCTACGCGCGCGGTACGGTTAGGTCTAGAAGGTACGCCGGTACGAGGTGTGTTTGTTGATATTTCGGAAATTCGAATTGAAACGCTAATTGTTTTCTTACACATACAGTGACAGTGCGTGCTGATCAGAATTTTTTTCTGCAGTTTTAAGTGAGTGCTATTAGCGAATTCATTGGATTACCAGGATATTACAATTTCAGCAGTGTTAAGGGGTGAATCAACTGGTGCGTTTTTGCTTTCTTAAGGGTAGCGGCGTGTTTTTGTTTTGTTGTTAATGAAGGTGTGCTTTTTGTAGGGGAAAAGAGTTGATCTGGTACGGGCCGGCCATATTGCATACCAGTCGGGCCGAAAGAGCGAGAGCGAGATGCGGATGGCGGTGTAGAGGAAGAGAAGAGAGAGGAAAACACCTCCAGAGGCTGGACGAGTTCCTGGACGGGGCGAAGGGGCCCTGGAATGTTAGAGTGCCGTCTCTAATACACGTGTCGCGGAGTGAAAAAAATCGTTGTCAATAATTATGTTATCATCGCACCCCGTACGCACACACGCGTGATCCTTGTGTTACTAATGAAGCGTGGATAGTATTCGAAACAGAGAGTGGAATTATGTGGGGTTCATTGTGCTGGCTATTAGCCATGGGGACGGTTTTGATAGCGGGGGCGCGAGGGCCCGGACCTGGCCCAGGACGGAAACGATCGACACCGGAATCATCTTATTCGACACAAATGCAATCAAGGGCTGTGGACACTAGAGTTACTTTGGAAATTCAAGAAGGACAGCCTAAAGGAACCATCGTAGGAAGGATACCAATTAAGCCGGAATTCACCTACCGTTTTAATGAACCACCACGGGAATTTACATTGGATCCTGAAAGTGGTGAAATTAGAACAAACGCTATTTTAGATAGGGAAAGTTTAAAAAATGACAGATTTGACCTGGTGGTGCTGTCAAGTCAACCGACATACCCAATCGAGGTGCGAATTGTTGTACTAGATATTAATGATAATGCACCAGAATTTCCCGAACCAATTATTGCCGTGTCGTTTTCTGAAAGCGCAGCATCAGGCACCCGCCTTTTATTAGATGCCGCAACCGATAAAGATATTGGAATCAATGGAGTTTCTGATGATTACCGAATAATCGCAGGGAATAAAGATGACAAATTTAAACTCGCTTTAACAGCGAATCCAACTGGTGAGACATCCTATTTACATCTGGAAACCACGGGAAAATTAGATAGGGAAACGCAAGGATTCTACGTATTAAATATATCTGCGCGTGATGGAGGAAATCCGCCCAAGCACGGTTTTCTCCAGGTCAACGTTACCATTCTAGACGTCAACGACAATCCACCGATATTCGATCACAGCGATTACATAGTGTCACTCAATGAGAGCGTTCCTCCAGGTACACCGGTTTTACAAGTCATGGCCACCGACAACGATTTAGGTGATAATTCCAAGATAACATATTATCTAGCTGACACGGAAAGACAATTTGCCGTGGATCCGGAAACTGGAGTGATATCAACAACCGAATTATTAGAATGTCCACAACAAAATTGCCCACAAACCGCGAAGCCTGGCGGTAATTGTCCGAAAAGCTGTGTTTTTACGGTATTTGCCCGTGATCACGGTTCTCCCAGACAAGACGGCAGAACCTACGTTACGGTTAATTTAGTGGATGCCAACGATCACGACCCAGTGATTAAGTTCAGATACTTCCCACCCACGGCTGGATTCGCGACGGTAGATGAAAACGCCGGCAACGGTTCCGTGGTAGCTGCAGTTTCGGTGGTGGACCTAGACGAAGGACTCAACGGTGAAACGAATGTAAAAATAGTAAACGGAAACGAGTTAAACCACTTTCGTTTGGATTACACGCCTAGTTTTGATATAGTACGAGTAAACGGTGTTTTAGACCGTGAGGAAATCGGCAAGTACAATTTGACTGTTGTAGCGACTGATAAGGGAAATCCTCCGCGGACAGCGACGGCTTTCTTAATTATACACGTGAACGACGTGAATGACCATGAACCCGTGTTCGAGAAGAGCGAGTACTCGACGGTGTTGAGCGAGCTGGCGCCTCCGGGTACCTACGCCGCCGGTATCACCGCCACCGACGAGGATTCAGGAGTTAACTCCCAAATATTCTACGCGTTTGTCTCGGGTAATGACCACCAGTGGTTCGACATCGACTCAGAATCTGGATTAATCACAACACGCGCCGCTCTCGATAGGGAAATTCAAGGCACGGTCGAGCTGAATATTTCTGCAAGAGACGGCGGACCCAACCCGAAGTGGGCATACACGCAACTAAAAGTAACAATTTTGGATGAAAACGATGAAGCACCTAAATTTTCCCAGCCTAGAATAAACGTGAGCCTTTCCGAAAGCTCACCACCTCGCACTCTTGTGGCCATGTTAACTGCTGCAGATCACGATCAAGGCACGAATGGCAGCGTTACGTATTCATTACACCCCTCGGTACAACAAAGGTACCCTGACGCGTTTTCATTAGATCCACTCACAGGCCAATTAACGACACGCACGAGTCTGGACCGCGAACGAATTTCGCATTACGAAATTAACGTTATCGCTAAGGATCAAGGTATACCCCCGCAATCATCCACTGCGACCGTTTACCTGAACGTACTGGATATTAACGATAACAACCCTGAATTCTATCCGCAAAAATATTTTTTACCTGTTTCCGAGGACGTGACAACGGGTACTTCCTTGATAAAAGTGGCAGCCACAGATTTGGATGAGGGAGAAAATGCGATGGTCACTTATAAAATGGAAAGCGGCGGTGATGGCTTCTTTATAATTGATGCCTGGTCTGGAACAATTAGTTTACGAGGAAATTTACGAAATTCACCTAAACCAATTCACAGATTAAAAATTTCGGCAGTGGACCATGGAGGAAAACGTGCTCCCGAGGATGCGATTGTTGAAATAATGAAAGAATCATACATCGAGGAATTGCAATTCGACAATTACAATTATGAATTTGTTATCGCGGAAGATCACGGCGAAAAACCATCCAAATTAGGGCGTGAGGTTGGAAAAGTGCGTGTTCGCAGTAGCGAATCTGTTACATACCATATAATCTACGGCGATTTTAAACATAACTTCCAAATTGATGAGTACACCGGTAGGATAACAACTGCCAGCCGGATAGACCGAGAGCAAACTCTTTCATACAGTTTAAGCATCGTGGCAAGAGCTGGTTTATCATATGGAAAAACGATGGCCATTGTTACGGTTTCCGATCTAAATGATAACAAACCGTTGTTTTTGCGCGAAAAGGAGGATATAAAATTACCAGAAAATGCAGCTGTCGGACAAGAGGTCTACCTAGCGAGGGCACGGGATTTGGATGCCGGCATAAATAGTCGTGTAACATATAATTTGAGCTATAACCCTGAAGATCAGTTTAAAATATCTGAGGCTACCGGCGTTATATATTTAAATCGGCCCGTTTCAGCCGAACCCGGCACTATTTTACATATAGAAGTAACAGCCACGGATGGCGGAGAGCCCCAATTATCCTCCAAGCACAGCGTTGTTGTTACTGTAGAAGATGTAAATGATCACACACCAATGTTCGATCACACATCATATGAAACTTCACTCCTAGAATCAACCCCCGTGAATGCAAGATTCTTTGCCCTTTCAGCCACAGATGTCGACTTGGGCTTAAACGGTCGTGTAACGTATTCAATAACTGAAGGAAATCAAGAAGCAAAATTTGGAATTTTCCCAGATGGATTACTCTATGTGCGTAGTCCTCTGGATCGTGAAGATAAAGACTATTATTCATTATCAGTAACCGCAACTGATTTAGGAAACCCATCACGCTCATCAATAGTACCAGTTGTGATACACGTGATTGACGAAAATGATAACCCACCAGAATTTACGAACACGACATTTACTTTCAACATACGTGAAAACGAACCGCCTGATACATTCGTGGGAAAACTCACAGCCAGCGATAAAGATATTGGCAGAAACGCCGAGCTAATTTTCTCCCTTTCAAACACGCAAAACGATTTCGTGATCGATCCTAAAAACGGGTTCATAAAGACGTTGCATACATTCGATAGAGAGGAATTAGTTGCTCTCACCACCAGAAATTTTATAACATTCGAAGCAACTGTCACCGATAACGGAAATCCACGCTTAAAAGATAAAGTTAAGGTCAATGTTTATATAACTGATGTTAATGATAATCCACCGAAATTTCTCCGCACACCCTATAAGGTACAAATTAGTGAAGGATCCCCATTGAGTACACAAGTTGTGCGTTTGTATACGACAGACGTGGATGAAGGATTGAATGGTGATGTGTTTTATACGATCGAATCAGGAAATGAGGATGGGAAATTCGAAGTCGACGAGGCGACCGGACAAATCGTTCTTGTCCGGCCGTTGGATAGGGAGACAAAGTCGAAGTACACACTTAACATAATTGCTCACGATGCTGGCCTTAAGAACAGACTGAGTGCGACGACGACTGTGCAAATAGAAGTGTTGGATGAAAACGATAACGCGCCACAGTTCACCAGGATGGAATCGAAAATTTCGATTCAAGAGACGGCCCCGGTTAACACGGAGCTGATCCGGTTCAAAGCCACCGATAACGATTTAGGTATGAATAGCGAAATTATTTTTTCAATCACAGTCGGTAATAGAAAGGATACATTCCATATCGATCCAACAACCGGTACCCTGTATTTACACAAAGCCTTGGATTATGAAGAATTATCAGTTTACCAGTTAAACATCACCGCTTCAGATAATGGTAATCCTCGATTATCCACGACGGTAATGTTTACAGTTGAGGTTTTGGACGCTAACGATAATCCGCCTAGTTTTCCAAACACTGCAATCGTGCGCCAGATTAGAGAAGGAATTCCGGTACATACCCCGATCGTAACGGTTACGGCGGAGGATCCTGATTCGGGAATTAACGGAAAAGTAACGTACGCGATCTCTAGACAAGAACCTGAGGATGGACGGCGGCACTTTGGTATAAATCCGTCAACTGGAGTGATCCACACCATGTTACCGATCGACAGGGAGAAAATCGACACGTTCCGGTTAACGGTCGTTGCGACTGATGAAGCCCAGCCTGCCTCCAATCGGCTGTCGGCTGATAAATTAGTGACAGTGATTGTTGAAGATATTAACGATAACGCCCCCATGTTTGTATCCATGAACTCAGCGGTTTTGCCCACGCACATGGGTAGAGCTTTTGGAAGAGACGGTGCTTTGATAATGAACGTTTTTGCCAGAGACCTCGACTCTAGCACCAATGGACTCGTGACGTATGAACTTAGCAGCGGAAACACGGAACTTTTCTACCTCCATAGAAGCTCAGGAGCCCTTACCTTGAAGAAGTCCCCATCGAATCCGGAGCCCAGGTACAAGCTCAGCATCAAGGCGACCGACGAAGCCGTCCAGAGCGAACGCAAATCCACGGACGCGTACATAACCATCATCGCGGTAAGTCCGTACTCGAAGGGACCAACATTTCAAAGTGATTCGTTCAGTGGTAGTGTGTTCGAAAACGAGCCCCCAGGTACTAGTATTCTGTCGATATCGGCCAAGTTCGGATCAGCCGACGTCGAATACTATGTAACTAATGTGACGGGCAATGGTGTGCAAGTGGACAGACTGTTTGACATCGACACGAAATTAGGAGTTCTTTCGACTGCCGTGGAGTTGGACAGGGAGGTCGGACTGGACCTCTACGAAGTGGAGGTCTACGCCATCGTCGTCGGTGAAGGAATGCCGAAAACTTCTAAAACTAAGGTTAGATTTAAAATTAATTATTATAAATTAGTTAGGAACAATGAAATAATTTTAAATAACGTGTTAGAGCTTTTTCATTGAATATTTTTTACAATTAACTGATTGTAGATCATTATAACCTATTCTTATAACGAAAATTGCAAATGAATAATTTCCTATAAAATTGAATGAATTGATTAACTATCTTATTTAAATTAATAAATTAATATGAAATATAAGTTTTAAAAATCTGAAACTGAAAATCTAAAAATATATTTTTAGAAACACTAATTATTTATATTAAAAAAATGTGGCATTTTCTAAACAGTTAATCGCATGAATACAAAAAGCAAAATAATAAAATAAAATAATATTATAGATTTTTTAAATTAATGTTATTATTAAAATAAATCAATTTCAACAAATTAAACCCATATTTTGATCATAAATACGTAACTTATCACACAGTGTATTATCAAATGAAAATTCAATTTCCCACGTACGCACATCAACGCCCACGCAGGATATCGGACGGTGCCCGTAAAAACGTTTCGGATTTCGTTTCGTGATTTGCGCAATTTGATTAATTCCGAGCATAAACGTCCCAATAAAACAGCATCAACGGCGATAATTGCACGGGGGCGATAAAAACCACAATAAATTTTAAACAATATCATTTGAATAATCTCACTATAAAAATAACCGACCGGGATTAGCGGCTACCGCCGGTATAAATAAACATTACCGTTACGAAACGTTAAATATACACGCACAAAATGTTGGGATCTGAAAATGCTATAATTGGTATTTGAATTTTTATTTGCGGCGCCGTAAAATATTATCAAACGGGGATCTTGTTGTAAATCATTGTAAATTATAATCGGCTACAATGTGTTGGTCGTTCGCATTCTTATGATATTTTCCGTTTGAATGAAAGCCTGATTGAAATTTAAAGCTCTCTGGTTCTCCAAAGAATTCGAAATAAATATTTGCATTACTATCATTTTAAAGTTGAAAACATTTCCTATTTCCTAATTTGAAGTCAATATTACTATTATACTAAATGTAAGGCCTTTGAAATACAGCGATTTTCATGGAGATTTTAACGAACGTATGGGCAGCGAACCCAGTAGATACAGAAATTTAATAAAAACTTTTAACGAAAAAAATAAAGTTTTGAAAATATGAAGCCTAAATTTAATTAATATAAATTAATTTTCGGCGTTATTATTAGTATTATACTAAAAGTAAGGCCCTTAAAACTTAATGCGATCTTAATTTTCTTGGAGATTTTAACGAATGTATAGACTGCGAACCCAATAGATGCAAGAACTCAATAATAGCGCTCAATGTATCATGTATTTATTTCTCACAGATAACTTAGTGAAACATTATGTTAATATAAATGTTTATAATTAATATTCACTGGTTGTTTATTTATATTACTTCATTTTCAACTAGTTTCGGCTTAATGCCTTTATCTAAGATGATAATTCTTGATAATTAAGCTGAAGCTAGTTAAAAATTTTAACTACAAATATTTTTAAAAACATTTAATATTGAAATTGCGTTGTTATGAATAATAATTAAAACAATTAATTTTTGCATTGATACAAATACTAATTAATTCATTAAAACGTATCTAATCGTAATTTTCATTGTATATAGATAATATGAAATAGTAATATATATCTATGATTAATCTATATAGAGTATGAAACAGTAATATATGTCTATAATTAATCTACATGAAGTCATATTACCTTTCATGGGAAAATACGTATAGTATTGCGGAGACCACCTCAATTAATAATTAATCTTATAACTTATACAAATAAAATAAAAAACCGAAAATCTATTATTCAAGCGTGAATTTTCATGAAATTTTAGCACGCGGCATTTTTCACATTCCGAATTTCATGTCTGATGGTTGTTGGTTATAAATCTCCGAGGTCGGTCACTTCTCGCTTTCGGAATTTCATATATCAAAAGTCCCATACATTAACGAGGAGACAGCTAATTATTAATAACCATTATCTGGAATTTTTTTGCGCTTTTCGCCCACGACGCTTCCACAGGGATAAAAAAACCGCGAAAAAGATCTGCATCCATTTAAATAAACGAAGTGTCAAGTGGCGTGTAAGTTACTGCGAACATTTTTTTTTACTGTACTTTTAATAATAGCATTCCAAATGCCGGTGTGATGATGAATGTTCTTCACGCAGAGCTAAATGAAACACGATGGTATAATATATTGATTGGGCAAAGAATAATAAGTTTTAATTCAATACTATTTAATAATTGGAACGTTATAAAATTGTGTTTTAAATTTGAATTATAATAATAAAATAAAATAATTTGTATGTGTTCTTGAGTTATGTGAAGATTATATTAATAATAAAAACGCGGCTAAATTCTTTCTTCACTGCGTTTATTAAGCACTAGATGTACATAAAACAGTGAAGGAATGGATTTAACCACGTATTTATTATTAAAATAAAATAAGCCAAATTTAAAAATCAGATCTTATCTCAATATTGCAAATGGATTTTTAACGCCTAAGTCCTTTAACAATCAATTAATAATAAAACAATGTTAGGACGCAAAACGATTATAGATGGCGTTTAATTGTTTCATTGATCAATTATGGTTTTTGAATAAGGCATTTATAGTAAAATAGAAATTATTATAACAATTTCATTCATGACATTACAAGGACTGTATGTATCATACGACTTTCGATTTCTAAAATAAAATCCGAATCCACTACTCGCACACAGGGCGATAAATTATCCATCGATTGGTGTATCTCGTTCTTCGCGATATTCCTTTTATGAGCACCCCTATGCAAATGTCCGAAAAATCAAACAGGTAACCAAACCGTCTGGCCAGTCAGTCACCTTTTGCGCGGCCATAATATAATTTTATTACCCCCATAATATATACATAAATTTGAATACATTAATTGATTTCTTAGAAAGGCGAACTTAGACCAATCATTAATTCGATTTTTGCTGCGATCCGTCTGAAATTCGTAATTTCCGTATTTATGTTGGCACTCGCGGTGATTAAGTGCCGGCACAGTCGTAAATAGTCGATGATGAGTTTTCGCGTAATTTACGAGTAATCGGATTATTGCCTGGTTTTCTGCATACTGTTCGAAATGCGGTTTGTTGGTATTAAGGTTTCGAGGAAGTTTATGAGACGTGAAAGTAAGTGTTCGCCTGAAAACGAAATTTTGTTTACTTTGGCTATAAGTTGATATAAAATTAAGAAAGTATTACTTTTCAATATTTGAAAAATAAGATAAGTCATTTATTACTTGATACTACATATTTATTCTTTCATCCAAAAATATTACCACAACAAATAATGTCAACCAAACTTATTTTCCATGAAGGAAACTTTCTTAGTTATTGATAAGGATGTATCTCTATATATCAAATCAATATCTAATAAGAAAAGTCTAGGATTGGACAATAACATAATCATATTTAAAAACCAAAGAATGTAACATTTGTTTCCTATGAACACTTTCCCAAATATGTTAAGGTTCTGCAGCACACTTGTGGCATGTGGAAAATTAAGTGCCACTGTCCAGACTTGATGTTAAGTCATTGAAGACAGTAAAGATAAGGCTAAGCTAAAGAATTGTTAAATAGAATGTCTAAATTAACGAGGATTTTACAGTAATAGAAGCTGATCTAATGGGGGAGCTGGCAAGTGAAGTTAAATAATAAGGAACAACACTATATGCCAACTTTGAGGAAATTGATAATTTAAAGAAATTATTTGATGTTCTAAATGAAGAGAATAAGCATTGTATAGAATTGCTTAATGAGTTTAGGTCATTAGTTGAAGTTTTGCAAATAATGTGATTTAGAAGAGGAGTCGATAGCAGAAGTACTGATATTTATTTATTTGATTTGCCTGTTTTTTTCTCTGGTTAATTTCCAGAGTCTTTAATATTAAATTAGTTGAATTCATTACTTTACAAATAGTACTTTGTAAAAGCAGGTTTAAGAGGTGTTACAATATTTTATCTTAACACTTAATTTTGTCACTTTTCGAAATATGTTTGAAAATAATAATTGTTAAACTTCTTTATAAAATTCATGATAAGGCATATATGGTAAAAAAATACCTTTTTTTTAATATCAAACACTTTTTGTAACTTTTTAGTTTCGAAAGTTTTAGCCTCTCATTTTCAAAATTATACTTTTATAAACAATCTTACAAACAATTTTTAGATGGCGTTGAAAAAAGGGGTATATATAAGGTCAGTTTGGTCGTTAATGGCTAGAATTTTAGGATTACGTTTAATTTAAAAAAATCAAGAGACTCAAGTAAATCCAATTTTAAACCATTTTAGAGAAAAAATTTCAAATACATTTTTGTCGTCAACATTGTTATTATTATTAAGGGAATAATTAGCAAAAGTTGATTTTTCATTTATGTTGTTATATGAACTTATATGTTCTTTGAGTCTAATTTCAAAATTACGACCTGACTAACCAATATATATTCCTTTACAAGTGATGCAAGATAGTTTATATATAATTTAATAGTAAGTAAGTAATATTTGGTGTCAAAATATTACACAGATCAATTGAATACATATTATTTTATAATAATATAAAATAGATGCATAATTAATTAAATTATACGTAAAGTTGCGGCTAAGATGAAAATTAGAAATAAAAGTCAAACACTAAACTACAAAATAAGTTAATATAAAATTAGCCACATTACTGAGTACAAAACACTGAGTACAAAATTTGTCATCAAATCTTGCTAGATAATTATTCCTGTATACTAATAATGTATTCTTAATAAAATATTGTTTTGAAGTAGCTTTAATTTTTTTTAATGGGAGACAATTTATTTTATTAGGAAGCATATTAAATAATTTAGGTCCATAGAAATTCATTTTGGTGTTTGTTTAAAATCTAAGGTAGAATAAGTAAAGTTTACCTGCTTCTCTGGGATATACTCATGTATTTGATACTTAGTTTGATATCGATGCATATTGTTTTTGACATATATAAAGCATTCAAGTCTATAAATATTATCAAAAGTACGAAACTAGATTTACACTCCCCTCTTTAAGGTAAATTTGAGATTTCTCTGACAGCTCTTCTGTGTAACCTAAATATTGGATCAATTATTCCAGTTTATCCCCATGCTAAGATGCAGAGATTGACAAAGAGCAAAATAAGCTGATATAAGTGCTTTTTATGCACGGTTTTACTGAGTCTCAGTAAAAATATGTTGCTGGCTAGTTTTTAGCAAGCTAATCACAGTTTGTATTTCATGTTAATTTAGGGTCATTGTATATGCCTAAGAACTTTGAGTACGTTATCTGGAAAGGATTAATTGCTTTGAATGAAAATATATCATTTGCTGTGTTGCTCTCATTTAATGTCGGCATATTAGATGTTAACCATTGATGTGTTAAAATAAGTGAATTTGCATTTAGGTCTATTGCAGATTGAAGACTATGTGATGCAGATTTAATAATTGTATCGTCTGCATATAGAAAAAGCTGATGAGTCATTGTAGATGTTAGCAAGATCATTGATAAATATTAAATAATAATAATAAAGGACCTAAAATGGATTCTTGTGGTACACAAAAATTAGTTGGTACGTATGTGGAACAACGATCTCCAACTCGTACCATTTGGTACCGACATGCGGGACACATAGTAATTAAATACCTATAAATTTAACTTTACTCTACAATTGAAAAGAAACTTCTACAGGAAAATAATTACGTACTTTTACAAATAATTCGTAAGGGTTAAGCAATAGTTGTTCAAATATTGTTAGTGATATATTATAAACTCTATGAATATAACAATAAATTGAAAAACATTTAATTTCTCCTTGACAAAGGACTACCATTAAGTAAAAATCGTCACCATTATCCTGATTAAAAAACTGTTGATTTAATGGACTGCCATATAATAAAAGCCATTATCTTCATTAAAAACTGTTTATTAATTTCGATTACACTTTTTTTAAATTTTCACCTGCCCAATTTTAAATTTAAGAATGAAGAATCAACCAACCATGCAATTGATTTATTTAAAATATATATTCAGGAATTTCTAAAGCTTAAAAATCAATCGGGAAAATTTTTCAAATATCTTTGATACAGTGAATTATTTCTATCCTATCAACAACAACCATTGATCACTTTCTTTTTATTTAGGATCTAAAAGTCATATCCTGCTTGAAGATTTTTGATATCAAAACAAGCGAAATCCATTTTAGACACCCATTTAGTAGACTGTTGTCAGACTACCGACTAAAACCACATTACAGACGTTGATTTTGGAGCTGATTGTAGATAATTGGTCTTTTTTGGTTAAGAATTCTTCAAAATAGACTTGGGTGGTCGTCCTAGTGGCAGTTTTCTTGAGGAAATATTTGAGTAATAATTAGGATATTACGATGCCTTTCATGTTTACTATCAGCAGGGACATTGCATTTCAGATATTTTTTTCAGAAAGAAGGGTTTCTATTTCTAATCTATATTGCTATAAAAGTATACACCAAGCAAATCTAGAATATTGCAAATTCCGATATCTTGAAAAATTTGCCCATTTCATAATTTGAAATCTTTAGTAAGCATCTAAGAGCAATGTTATATGTTGGAGCCTAGTAATTACTTAGGGTTTGCAATAATTCTAAATAGGGAAAGTTATTACTTAATAATCATAGTAAAGAATTTCATATTTTTATTGTAATCTCTGTTATTTGTTAAAAGTTCATTTTTTGTATTATACACAAAAAAACAAATTTTCTAAAGAGTTCTATTATTTTTGCAACTTTATTACTTCTTTACAAACAACAAAAGAAAATACAAGTCTTCGGAAGTTTTGTGTTTTTATTATAAAACTTAACAATATTACAATGCAAATAATTTTATTATCGATTTTTGCGGCCTCGTTATACATGTTCAGTATAAATAAAAACTCTTTGTAACTTTGTTTGTATAACACTATTTATTTTTTGATGACTAATTTTGGCATCTCAAACTGCCATTATCAAAACGTAAAGTGATTTTTTTAAAGTTTAATAATGGCACGTTGAGATGCCGAAATTATAGTTAACAAAAAATAAATAGTGTTATACAAATAAGGTCACAAAGTTACAAAGTGTTTTTATTTACAAATAATTTTAATTTATTTTTGGTTGATAAACTCTTTCTTCTATTAAAAATAAGCCTCAATTTAATCAAGAAAGCCTTACTATTTGAATTTTGATATTCGATCATTTTTAACGAGCAAAAATGCTGATCAAAAAATTTTCTGCGATAGTAAATCTAGTTTCTGATCAAATTTATATTCTATCATTATTTATATTTGGGGGAATCAATATTATCTTTTTGAGTTATGATTTATTGATGTGATTATAACAGTTTTATTAGTATCCATCGTAAGTCGACATTTATTCCCCACTTACTCACTTATTAGGGCAATCTAAATTGTTGCATACAATTTTTCTTCATTAATGGGATGTTTATGAATCATCCCTCTTTCAACCGGTTTGGCCAGTGTAGAGGTCGATTAATCAATTTTCTCTTATTATGTTCTTCCATGTCTCATTTTATTTTCTCTTAAGGTTTCCTGTATGATGTATCCCACTTTTTTCTAGGTCTTTCTTTTTTCTTCTTCTTGCCTGTCTATTAGTCTTACTCCTGCTATTTTATGCTTCATATTTTAACCTCTACGTCAATATAGATTCGTATATTTTTCCTGGTGTGCTCAGTAGCGATATTCCTCTATAATTTTCACACACTTTACTGTTTCCTTTTTAATGTATAGGTATGATTATGGCCTTTTGCCCATCTTCTGGTATTTTGTTTTCTTCAATTACCTTATTCATTAATTCTAATAATATCCAAAATAAATAAACAATTAACTTTGTTGGTATCACTTTTTAAGTTAATTGTTTATTTATTTTGAATTTATCAAAATGTATCACGAAGTGAAAGCCTCCACAATTACTTATCTAATAATATCTTCTTTCCTATTTCTTCTATATATTTAATCATCTCTGTTGTAATTTTATCATGTTCTGTTGATTTTTCTAGTTTCATTTTCTTTATTTTATTTTCTAGTTCCTTTTCAGGTATTTTCTCCCCTTCCCCCGTTATTGTCGCCGGCTCTTCTTCCTGTTCGCTTTCACTTTTATCTCCATTTAATAATTCTTCGAAGTATTCTTTCTATCTTCCCGTTATTTCTTCACTATCTTTTAGTATTTGTTTCTTCTTATCTTTATCCAATTTATTTCTTCCTTATTTTTATTTTTCTTTTACCCTGTAGAATAGCTTTTGGTTTTCTCTGTAGTTATGTTCCATTTTTTGCCCAATATTTTTGCTGTCTTTGTAATTTAAATAGCTTTTCTCTGTTTGCTCTTGTTGGTATTCTGTACAAGCTTTTTTTCTTTCATATTTCCTGCTTTATCTCTTCTGTCCCCCAATCAGTTCTTCTCTGCCCCTGTCTTACCCTTGTAGTTCCACATGCAATTCTTGCTCCTTTTATTATGTTTATTTTCGATATTCTTTTATTTTAATCTTTAAGATCTCCAAATGATGATCACTTCCTCTCTCATAGCCTCTTCTTACCCTTGTGTCCATTATTCTGTTGCTCAGATTCTTTGAGACTATTATAAAGTCTATTATTGACTTCTCATTTCTATTAATCTGTACTATGGTATATTTGATTTTCTTATGTTTAAATATTGTATTTGTGATTATGAGATTATTTTCCATGCAGAATTCAATAAGTTTCTTCCCAATTCTGTTCATTATTTCTTCTCCTTTCTTCTCCATTTTTCCCGATTACTGGTGCGAATCTTTCTGCTTGTTTTCCCACTCTTGCATTCATATCTGCCAATATTATTACTTTTTTATTTGTGTTCTCAAGTGCATCTGTGAGTTTTTTCTACCTCTTCTGCTTTATCCCTTTCGTTCAGTTCATATATAATAATGAAATCTATTTCTTCTTTCTTGTCCATTTTTATTGTTACTTTTAGTATTCTTGATCAAACTTGTTCCCAGTCCACTATCTTGTCTTCCCACTCTTTATGTATAATTATTGTTACTTCTTCTTTTACTCTTTCCTCTTCCTCCACTCCGCGTATTATTAGTATATGCTCATTTATCATCTCCATTCCCTTCACTTTTACTTTTCTTTCTGTCACTGCTAGTATTTTTATATTCGCATCTTCAAACTATTTTATTAGTTCTTCCTCTTTCCCTTTTATCCCTCTTACGTTCCATGTTCCCATTTTTATAATTTGCGTTGTTTTATTTTTATTATATTCCTTTCGGTTCTGTTTTCTTTTTGCTCGTGTCCGTTTCCATTCAATGGTTGAATTCGGTTTGGCTTCCTTGATAATAATCCCGTTTGCCCGTTTTTTCCTTTTCTCCCATTTATAAAATTCTTTTAATTAAAGTAATAAACTAATTTATTTAAAAAGTAAGAGGAATATGATTCCTTTAAAATATATATTTACAACAGTAACTTCAAATAAGTTTATTGCTTATGCCTTGCTAGAAATAGTGCTGTTTGAAGGTTTTGCATCGCTCTGCTCCTTCTCTAGCTAGCGTCTTAAATATTCCTAATTTTGAACCAGAAGTCATCAAAAGCCAACAGCTGCATTACAAGTTGTTTATCACCAAATTGTTCAATTACATGTTTTCCTCTTGTTCCCAATCTCGAACCTGGTAACACTAATTATACGGGCATCGTTGCTAGTTTCCAGGAAGTGGATCAGAATACGCAGCAATTCATAATTCTTTTCATTCAATAGAGATTGAATTGCGTTCTCTCTCCAGAATTTGCTATTGTGCAGAAACCATTACATCTGTAGCATGGTCATTAAAGAAACTAAGATCCTGAACAGAAGACTGCAGTTTTTTTTGTGAGGAAAGCCACATCAGCTGTAACATTCTCATTGTCGAACTTCCTCTGCTCTAAAATAGCCAATTACCGAAGCACCTTACATTGCACCATGATAATGCAGTGCTTCTTAGACACTTGGGAGTCTTCAGGTTTTTCAATGAGGTTTTTGATTTCGGCCAAAATAACCCTTGTCACTTTATCACGGAATCGCTAGGAATATTGGCCACTCTCGGAATGATGTACTTCTTCATTTTCTCAGCGAGCAACTGATTATGTGATAATCGTCGATTCTTAGCTTCGTTTTGAGGCAACGGGCCACCGATTGGATGTATTTAGTATTCTGCATTTTCAACTGATCCTTAAGAACATATCAGATAAAGATCAGATAAAAGTGCAGGTAAGAGTGCTCTATCGGGGTCTGCTATTTTATTTTAGCAATGATCCTCGATGTAATATTGGTAATAAAACCATTCTGGCGAAATGGATCTTGATAGAAAATTTCCACACGAGTCCTATCCTCCTGTATCATATCATCCACAAGAATCAAGATGTTCAGCAAAGTTTGATCGTTTGAAACATGATCCAATAAATATACATTAATACAATTTTTCTTTTGATAGTAAATTAGTTGATCGTATTTTACTTTTCCTCTTCAAAGTACAAAAAGTATTATATTTATTTACTGCTTCATAAAACTAAATGTTGTAAATTGACGAATGGGGTAAACATTTTCTAGTGCTTAATTTTAACTGGAATCTCTAGAAGTGATTAATGATTATAATAATCCTCATACTTTATTTTACAAAGTATACTACAAGGCGATGCCGTTTTATTTTCAATGCGTTTTATTTACAATTGCCCATCAACGACACAAATCTTTTTAATTTCCGCACTTATGCCGCTTTTAATACACCATTAAGGAAAGCGCGCCTGCGAACTGTTAGACTTATAATGACAATGGATTGCTTTAAACAATCGATCAACGCCAGATGGATTCTGAATGTCAAGTTCCGCTGAAACTGTTAAATAAACAATTTAATGTTGATTACTTTCATACATTGTTGAGCCATTGTGCGGATTCCGCTTGACCATTTCAACTGTTTTTATATAATATGTTTTATTATTTTACAGTCAATGAATAATAATAACAATAAGTATTTATTGTCTTTGTACAATAGACCGGCGAAGAAAGTTTCTCTTATTATTGCTGTTGTTTTGTTGTAATATTTATTTGTGCTTACTTTTATATCATGCTAATTTATAAGTACCGTTCGTTTAATATGATGTTATTAGATGATGATTATTAGATATTAAAATACAGTTTAAAATATTTTTTGCCCACTTTTCTGTACTAGAATTATTTAATTCATTAGTGATTTTTTCACGATCACTAATAAATCTACAACAAAATGTCTGAGATACTTAAAATGAATGATTTTATTAGAAAATTCATTTTTAGTTATTTTTATATTATCCTTTGTTTAAGATTTCAGATTTTGAACCCGATTTAAGAAATAGTTTTATTTGCTGTTTAGATTGAGCATTAACCATTTAAAAAGAGTAATCAATTTTTTCTGAAATTTTCATGAAATATATTTATTGTTCTAATTTTAATAATAAAATCTCTAAAAATAAATATAATCTAATAGGCTAATTACATGATATGAGATGATAAATAAGATACATAAGATATATTATTATTTAAACTAATCAATTTTTTCTTTTCGCGTCCAATTACGTAAACCTAGTGGTATGAAATTTTTGCAGAAAAATAACATTAATAAGTATTAAATACCAACCATATTAATAAAGCTTTTACTTGTAATAGTGTTTACTATAATTAACACTAAGCCAAAGAAATATATTTCATGAGTTTTATGAATAATGCATTTACACACACTTTACAAAACAATATTTATCAACGCTTAGTAAGTAACAGAAGAAAAAAAAACGGGTAGTGTATACACCGAAGATTCAATTAACCGAAACGGCCACTGATAAATTAGATTCGAAATTGTAATGGATGAGGCCATCTTGGTTGACCACTCCGGCATAGATTGGATCCGAAGCATTTACAGCTTCCTCCTCAATTATGGTCTTCATTATGCAAACACTAACCACTAATAATTTATTTTGAGTTATTAATGCGCCTAACTGTAGTCCCAACGTTGGCCAACGTGCAATGGATGCATCAGCCTAAGATGGCCGCGAGATGGGAAAAAAAAATCAAAATGGACATTCCACGCTCGGGCCGCAGACGAGAGACGGTGGAACTGTCGCTGCGCTCGTTCTATTTTAATCGTTTGAATAAGTTAAATGTAAATAGAGAATTAAGGCATGATTGTATTATATAGTGTATCGAACGGAAGGTGTTATTTTCAAATCGAGTAATACACACAGATTTATGGTAGAAGTTTTCTAATTTTTAAAAACCACTTATATACAAATAATAGATAATAATAACTATTGTCATTATTGTTCTTTTGTACCTATTGCTGTTGGTTGTAGTTAAATAATAAATTATATATTATATAAATCCCCGATTTTGCAGTCATTGACAAAAATTATTTGGACAGGTTTAAATATCATTTAGATATTCTGATATTTCGAAATAATTGAACTAGTACTTCAGATTATCAACTATTAGAGTTTTGTAATAACTATTGCTGCTCTTTTGCTTGAATGCTCTCAGTAAGGATAATTATTATTTCATTATTATACATTTATCATATTATAAGGCAATATTATCTCAAAAATTTAGTGCTTTTAATTGTGAAAATAATAGACTGATTTAACAAATTCGTAAACTAATTCGAATTACAAAGAGAATGCTTAATAAAATAAACTGTTAACAATATTTTAAAAGGTGGAAGTAAAGTGGTGCAAAATAAAATGTACACTAAAGAAAATCCTCTGCTTTGATAAATTTGTTAGCAATTGCTCACATTTTTGCTTATTAAAAAGAGTCTAGTAATTGTAGAAAGAGGTTATCGTTGCTTACGATATTGATATTGATTCCTATCAGTTATATAAATAATATTGTTACATCAGAAAAAATATTCTTGTTAAGTCATGTAAAATATGAATTAATACATTAACATGTATTTTAACTCCATTAACTGGGATTTTATTTTTTTAACTTCGGACATAGATTTAGCCTTTGATAAGTTTTATGAAATAATACATTGGGCAATGGATCGATTTGTTCCTTGCAAATATATTTATCGCAATAAATCATCGTTTCCTCCATGGATGTCCAGGGAATTGATTAAATTAATTCGCCTGAACAAAGCTGCTCACATAAAATACAAACAGCATAGATTAAATAGTGATTATTGGTCATTTTCTATTTTCGCGAGGAAACCCACAATTCTTTTGACAGTACGCAAAACAGTTAAAAAAGGAAAATGGTTATCCAAACATAATGCACTTCAATAATATGAATGCAGATAATGGAACAGATATTGTTAATTTGTTTTCGAACTTTTTCTCTTTTGTATACACTAAATCAACTGACCAAACGGAGTTATGTCTTTGTTCAAATTTTATTTTGGATAGCCCTCTAAAAATTTATTGGAAGAAGTATTTAACTCTATAATTAGTCTGAAACCATCACATTCCCACGGACCTGACCAAGTGTCGAGCTATTTTCTTTAGAGTTGTGTTTACTCACTATGTCGCTCAATTTATAATTTATTTTCTAAATCCCAATCTCTTGGTATAGTACCGAGTAAATGGAAAACGAGCTTTATTATTCCAATACATAAATCAAGTCTTAGACATTTAGTCACCAACTACAGAGGGGTTGTTATATAATCAGTTGTACCGAAGATGCTTGATAAGTTGGTAGGAGATCAGTTACCTTGGTTTTCAAAACAAATAATATGCAATAATTAACACTGGTATGTTCCTAAACGTTCTATTACTTCTAACTTACTAGAATACAAGCAATTTGTGTCAAAAGCCTTGGATTAATAATGTCAAATAGAGACTGTTTACACCGATTTCTCCAAGGCGTTCGATAGGGCTGACTGTGGTTTATTATTAGATAAGTTGTGTTCAAATGGATTTTGCGTTAGTACACTGAACTGGATATCCTTGTTCCTTATAAATCGAACATAAAATGTTCGTATTACAAATTTTATACATAATCCTACTACAGTAACTTCAGGTGTGCCTCAGAGCTCACATTGTGGACCTATTTTGTTTATTTTATTATTCATGATTTGCAAAATGTTATCAAACACTGTAGTTTTCTGTTACGCAGATGATTTAAAATTATTCAAAATGGTTCACACTTATTCTGATTGCTTATCTATTCAAGAGGATATTACCAGTTCAAATGAGTGGTGTAGAAAACAGATTATTTCTCAACGTGAATAAATGTTATTCTATGACTACAACAAGATGTCAAAACTATATTAATTTTACTTATACCACCAATTCTTCTAAATTGGATAAACCAGGGCTTCTTACGGAGTGAGTGGTTCTGCTCCATCATATCTTTAGGAACACCCACGCAAAATTGCTAAATTAAAGTGGAAGCAGCTTGACAACCCAACCTTATAGTTTAGACATATCACCTTGTGATTTTAAAGTATTTGGTCCCCTGAAAGGACAGGCTTCAACTCGTATGTTGTGAAATACTGAGTCTCATCACGGTCACAGGAATTCTTCAGTTCGTTCATCAATAAAATCCTTGTGCTCAAGCCTATGGTGTATACTAAATAAATAAGGACTTAATTTATACCCACATCGTCGTTTTGTATCTTTTCATTTGAACACCCCTTATATTTAAGATAATACTAATATTTATTTAAACAAAATTCACTGGCGAGCAAAATATAGAGGTCATTTTTTTTGTTTTAACTTTGTTTGCAAATTGTAAACAATTGTACTGTATTTTGCACACTAAATTAAAAATGCAATGTTGAATCTTAAAGCATATTTATTGTTTTTATTGCCTATTTTGCAAATATCACAAATTTACAGTTCAGACGAAGTTCGAATTTTTGTTCCTAGGACTTATTTGTAACAAAAAATAATGAAAAAAAACTTATCACTAATAACGAGTATTACCCCCTCTTGCATTAATGACGAGGAACACTTTGAATTAAATTAACGATCACATTTTGGCCGATATTATTCTATTCCTGCAATAGCATCTGTCTTAGCTCCTGAGCAGTTCTTGGAGCAGGTGTATGCTTTCTGATACGTCGTTCCAACTCATCTCATACATGTTATATGGGATTCATGTCCGGGCTGACAGCTGGCCAATCGAACCGCGAAATTTCCACTTCATCCAGATAATCTCTGAAAACTCTGGCTACGTGAGGTCTAGCTAGTCTTGCATGAAAATGCCGCGCTCGCCCATAGTTGTCATGAAGGGCATAACATCGAGAACCTTCGTAATGTATCTGTGAGCTGTCGGGGAGCCATTCTCTATAAAGACCAACTCTGTGCGTGCTTCGGTAGAAATTTCTGCCCAAGCCATAACCTACCCACCGCCAAATGGATGCCGCTCATCAATACAAATTGAAGCGTATCTTTCTCCACGTCTTCTCCACACTTTCCGACGTCTGTCTTATCCATTGAGGCAAAACCGCGACTCATCTGAAAACAGTACTCTGCTCCAGTCCTTATTATTCCATGCCCGGTGATTTCGGGTAAAAGCCAATCTTGCAACACGATGTCGGCGTTGTAAAGGTGGACCTGTAGCCATCTTTCTACAAGACAATCTAACAGCCCGAAGTCTTCTCCTAACGGTCCATTCACTAACATTTACATCTCTAACTTCATGAAGTTGATTTCGTAGATAAACTGCAGAAGCTGTTCTATTCCGCAAACTTCTAGACACAAAAAATCGTTCATCTCTGATCGTAGTGACTTTTTTTTGCCCGGATCCTGGTCTTCTTGGTATCAGGCCAGTATCCAAGTAACGCTGATACTCTTTTTGTATAGCACAAAGGCTTTTGCCAACAATCCTTGCAGTTTCACGTTTTCCTCGCCTATCTTCAATCGACGCTATAATTCTTGCCACAGCAATAGGGCCTTATGACTTGTTAAGTACAGTACACCTTGTTTTCAATTAGAGCGAAATGGATATTGTTTAATAAAAGTCTGTAACACGGTGATAGTAACTGGCAGATAGATAACATTTTTCAGGAAATGTATTATTAAACGCCTACTTTGGTTTACAATTTGCAAACATAAAGTTAAAACAAAAAAATCCAAAAATAAGTCATAATTTTAAAGTGACCTCTATTGTTTGCTCGCCAGTGTAGTTTCCTCTATTCTTTTTGTGTTTTCTGAAGTTTTTAACACCTAAGGATCATTTAAGTAAAGCAGATTAATTACATTTTTTATTACCATTCACTTAAATACTTAAGATAAAACCAATATTATATTATATTATAATTTCTATTGAGTAATTGTTCCCTTCCAATATAGCTCTACCACAAAAGTAATCTGTTTATGGAAGAACCATGTATATTTATTTTGTTATCATTGTAATACTTCGGCATCAGAAGAAGATAATATTTATTTTCTGCAAATATTCTATTTAGCAATAATTAGAAATTTAAATTAAATCCTCTCCTCAAATTCAATTTTCTCTATCGATCAAATTTTGGATTACTATCTATCTTTCACGTTGATGTATTTACCTTAATACTCTATGTTTCAATAGAATACTTATAAATTTATCAAAATGTTTTTCTACAAAATTAAACAAATAATTTAGCTGAACGTACTTTAGTATTTTCTTATAACGTGACAAATAAATTCATATCTTTCTAAAAGGCAAGTGATATATAGTTTAGCCATTTTTTTATTTTCCTTTATTTACATGCTTGAGAAACGCCCTTTATATTTAACGAGGTATTGTAGAAAAAATTAATTTCTCTATCAAAAGAATTTTGTTGAACTGTCTGTATAAGACTGGACATAAACAAAAATAATCCCTCTTATATTGGCAAAAAATACTACAACAGAGCACATCTAAACTTTTGAATTTGAAAAATTTCAACTTTAACCAAGATATTGTTGACAATTTCAACTCTTCTGTGGTTCGAATTTTGAATAACTCTGTATATTATTTTCAAACTAATCGATTTATTCATATTGTTTTAAACTTATTTTATTTATTTAATCCTTAGTTTTTGTACCATTTCTAATGTAAGACTTAAATATGACTTTTGTAATGCTGTCTCACCACTATTTAATTAATTACGTTTTTATTTGCGTGTGGAATAATAAGAATTAGTTGAATGTGTGGACCATAAATTTTTTCGATTCTTAAATTATTCCCATTTATATTATCTCTGAATTTATTTTTATATTTATCGCTTCTAATTCTTCGGTTAATGTTTCCACGTTGTGTTGTAGGTCTTTTTTGTTTCAATTATTATGACTATATCGTCTGAAAATGCTATTACTCCTCTCAACAGAATTTATTTGGTTTTGTCTTAATCCTATTTTTATCTTCATTTTATTTTTTGCTTCTTGAACTATTTCATCTGTTATGAATGACTTAAGTAATGGGCAGAGTAAGCACCTTTGTTTTAATCCGGATTTTGTGTAGAATTCTGTCAATTATTCGTTATTTGTTGTCACTATGTTTCTATTATATGTGTTTGTACTTGGTTTTTATTATTTCTACTATCCTTACTTCTTTCTTTTCTAAATTTTCTTACGTTGTCTTCAATTGTTTCTTCCACTTCATTTCTTATATTTTTTGTCTAGTATCCTTGACATATTATTTGCTAATTATTGCATTACCTTGGTACTTCTAAGCTTTCTATTGTATTATTTAGCACTTCTGTAAATTATTTTATTCCCTCCTAATTCATCCATTTAATCCTTTCTAGTACAATACCGTACAATCCTGGTGCTTTTCTATCTTTTATTTTAGTAATGGCTTCTATGGCCTCTTCTCTTCTTATTTTGAATATTTATTTTAAAAACATAATAGCATAAAAGCATTGTTGAAACAAAATGTTCAATAAATTCGATACTTGTTCTCCTACATTCTTGATGGAACAAATTTTCATATTGAGAGAAGTAATACACTTGTTATGTTCCATTTGTTTAAAGAAACAATAGCAAAATGTTTAAATTGAGAGAAGTGGTACACCATCTAATTATATAAATGCGAAAGATATAATTTTGGCCAACATTATTCTTAAATACTTAACTTTACTCATTTATCTTTTAAGTTTTCATATTAGCAAGTTGATGGGTCAAAACTAATTTCAAAATACCACAATGAATTATAAAATGATGGATCAGGAGGAAAAGTTATTAGGAATTTATTGAGATAAACAAAAAACCGCCCATATACTATGTTCTGTCAATAGAAATCCTCACAAAACACTGCACTTAATAAAGCACTAGAGCAGACTAGGACTTTACTGCATTTTGCGACATATGGACTCCTGAAATTTTCAATAGATAGATAGACAGATAGTGCTTGCATAACTACATGTACATAAAGTACATACATAACATTACATTTTTATAAACATTGTCATTGTCCATTTAGTTTAGTTTATTTGCTTATATAATGCTTACAAGATATATTTAAAAAATACATAAAATACCTACATAAATAATTAAATCACTTTAAAATTTTGAGCATGGGCCTTGGAGGCTCAGTTCACGATAACCTCTCACTTGCCTGCTTCAATAACACTGCTGTGGATCCTAAATAGAGGAGCACCATTATTTTGCAGACGAAGGTCTAATGAGTGCGATGAAATTGTGATGGTACACTCAGAATTGTTGAACCTGATTACACCAGGGTTCCTACAAATATTTTCGGACGCAATGCAATCAATCAAATTTGATTTGCTTTAAAATTATTATTGATATTATTGATTGTCAACATTCAGGCTGTCTTAATCGAATCCGAAAACTATAACCCAACTCTGTAATCTGGTATAGAGATGCATCAAAAACGGAAATGGGCTCCGGCATCGGCATATACGGGTCTAAATACAGGGAAAGATGTGCTCAGGTTTGTATGTTTGAAGAAGGGCTACAAAAGGACTAATATCTGTCTGATCTCAGTATCCAAAGAACCTGAAAGCGTACAGCTTCAATTCCAAAACTTCTTGGAATTCTAAACAAGCTCTGAAAAAATTGGCCAAGAACAACAAGCTCACTTTAATGTGGGCATCAGGCCAAGCAAATACAATATGTAACGAATATGCCGATGTACTTATCAGCGAAGAAGCTGAGACTACCATGATCGGACCAACGCCTACATGTTGGCTATCAAAAGCATATAGGAAGAGCGTGATCTAAGAATGGACAAAAAAGGGCAAAACAGGGCACTGGATAAATTCACCAGGTCAAAAGTAATTCAAAATGTTTATTGGCCTCTCGCCAAGCAGAGCTAAATAGCTTTTGCGCCTAACTAAAAGCGTTATAAGACTGGTCGCGAGATAAGATTGTCATTTCCCACTAAATCAACTTCCAAAGATAGGTAAAGTAGACAAAACCACTTGTAGACTATGCAGGTTGGTAGATGAAACAGCTGTGTATATCCTATGCGTGTGTATAGCACTGGCTACAAGCCTAGCCATAACCGGAGAAATGATGGTAACGCCAGTACGGACCAGAGCATGGTCTCCTATGAAGTTAAAAGACCTTACCATGGAAATTGACTTCTTGGGAGCATACTAGTAGTAGGGTATTAGTACAAAAGATCTAACCAGGTCGCAGTGCTTTATAGCTGTCTATAGCCAAACGACCCCGTCTATTCTAATCTAATCTAGTGCTACCAAATTTGGTTTGGCTTATTTTACTTTAAGGATAAGACGTCAATTGAATCTTGTTATGTCATATTTTATAGTAAATGGATGATATAATGAGATAGGGATGTCCCTTATTTTACCAGTCTGACGTTTGCTAATGGTTTCATTTTGTTGGACTTTGCAACACACCTCTCTACCTTTTCATTAATCAAATCCAGATTTTTTAGTGTAGTTTCAAATAGAAAACTGTGCGTACAATTATGAATTATCTGGCCTCTTTGATAAGCTTTGATCTCAGAGAAACAACAATTAAGTGTCAATTTTTTCAAATCAGTATATCTCGGTTATTATGACAGATACAAAAAAGTTTGTGTCATATCTCGGAAAGTAATGACGATTAAATTTTTCTGAATATATTTTATTAATCTGCAGAAAATTATCTACAACTTTAACTTTGACAGTTTTTTTCTATCTGTTATAATAACCGAGATATGATGAGTTAAAAAATTGACACGTTTTACTCTTTTCAAAATATCCAGTCTCTCTTGAATTTTTTGAAAACTTTGAAAGTTGAATTTTATTCCTCTCGCCAATCTACATTTCTTTCCCTATTTAACCGTTTTTCTATCTCTTATAGTTTCGAAGATTCCTATAGAGAACATCTAAAAAAACTCACCCTGTATAATCGATATTTTAAGACATTTTTTTCCCAGAAACACTAGCTTTTAATTTGTGTCATCAAAAGTTTTGGGTTTTTATCAACTTTTTTAAGACATTTACTACTATAAATATACTTTTTGTTATGCTTGTCCAAATAATCACGAAAAAAAAAGTTATTACAGCAAAATATATTATATTCAAACATCGACAGCTTTATAAAAAAAATCTTGCTTTTGACAGTAGTAAGATTTGATTGAACTCATGTTCTAAGTTTTGTAAAATGATGAGTTAAACATGATATTGATTCGATTGATCTTTCCTTTTCTTTTGGAAAAGCCTTTTTTGAGTTAGGAAAGAATTGTAAGTAATTCTTACATTCTATTAGTTCAGCTTCCAAAAAAATCTTAAAACATGCTATAAGGGCAATATAACATATTTCAAGATTTATTGTGAAATAGGCAAGAATTGAATGCATATTGAGTGCAAACATTACTAACCTCTATTCTTAACATCGATGAATCGATCGTTTAATCGATTTGCAAAGTTAATGAACCGATTCGCGGCGATAGATTACATAATGATTTCGGAATATGTAGAATGCGCCAGCGGTATTTAACTCCCATCTTGAGCGTCGATCGCACACAGACGACCAAAAAAGAATGAAACGTCGAAAGCGGATCGATGCGAAATAAACAAGCGCAACGAAACGGACGCGAGAGTTTTAAATAAATTTCAAAGGCGAAGCCGGTCGAAATTAAAAAACTAGAAACATAAATATAAGGATTTAATTTGATTTAATTATGAAATCGCGCCGAGTGCAGCCGGCCCGACGCACGGCGCAAAAAGTAGGCGGCAATAAAATTCGCGACGAATTATGGCGAAAAAAGGGAGGCGCATTGTTCGATAACGCGCCCGTTCGAAAAAGTCGAAAAGAAAAAAAGGAGAAGAGGAAAAGAAAAGAGGCGAAAAGGAAAGACGAGAAAGAGAAAAACGCGCGGTATCGCCGCTGAGCGTTCGTCGTTGATGTCTGGAAATCCACCGCCAGGGGGCGCGCCCCATCAGATCACAGATGGCGCGCTCGTGTGTAATTACGCGACTGCGGCAGCTCGTAATTTGCGTTGCGGACGGGTAGATAGGGAGTCGCGATTAGGCT
Organism: Ontholestes murinus; assembly: GCA_963969525.1. Taxonomy (NCBI): domain Eukaryota; kingdom Metazoa; phylum Arthropoda; class Insecta; order Coleoptera; family Staphylinidae; genus Ontholestes; species Ontholestes murinus. The sequence continues at coordinate 77,026,065 of OZ018387.1, forward strand.
GTGGATTTACATAAAATTCCAACTGAATCCTAGCAAAAACTATGGCAATGCTACAATACATTTCTCTATAATTAGGTACATTTATAATGCGACAATAAATAAAAATCTAAAATATTATTAATAAATGCATATCCCGATTAAATCACAATAAAAAATCTATATTATTAAGTTATCAATTAATAACTTTGATGAATAGACCAGAAAACACTTTTATTATCACCTTCATAGTTTAAATACGAACTGTAATAAATATAAACTTTAGCTTTTTGAATAAAGAAAGATAATAAAATATTATAAATAGTATTTATATATTATAAACACCTAAAATCACAAACATAAGTTTGTAAGTTAATTGGCTGTTTCAATAAATGTATATCGTCTCTCTCTTTCACTAAAATTATTTTATTTTGAAGCGTAATGTAATATACAATCAAACATTTAAGAAATTTTATGGAGTTAATTATTTGTACTAATGAATTTTGAAATTCATATTTTGAAAAAAAAATGCATATATGATAATTACAAAAATTGATGAATCTCTTTAATTTCTACTTAGGATAATTTATTCATGGGTCGTAAAGTGTTAACAGCACGCCAAGGGAGAAGATAACGCAATCAAAATAATTCAAACAAGCAATATAACAATCTGCAATACCTAGTTTATTATATGTTAATGAGATGGACGCGGTGCAATCGCAAACATTCTTCGATCCTAGATAACGTTCTTGATCCCGAGAGACGTGCGTTCTCGTTTCGAAAGTTTCCTCCTTGCTCTCTTTCTAATAAATTGCTACCTGCTACCGTCGATGTGTTAAGCTCGGGCAACTTGATAATTTCCAATGCTAAAATCCTAACGGAGATTTTGTGGAAATAGTGGTAACACGATGACATACAGAAATTTCATCGATCTGACAATCTCGCCTTATACAGGAGTATAAATTGGACGTGTTAAATATTTTATACTAATTTGTATAAATAATGATGGTTACAATTACATTGCTAGGTCATTGAATAACAAAAAATCTGCTTAATTTCTGTGGTTATTAAAAATATCTCGGATTTCGTAAAACAAGTATATTTGTGTTTTGGTTTTTCATTAAACTATTTAAGATCCAATATCAAATTTAAAATATTTGTCTGGCATGAACCTTTAAATTACCATTGTCCTAAATGGTTTTACCTCGCATTGATATTAGCCGTTGGTCCTATAAAGATTATAATTAGTCCAGAAAGTTGGAAAGCTTTGAATTAGATGTTCTAAGCTACAGCGGCGAGTGTGTTCCAAAGAGTTTGGCATTCTTCTGAGTTTAAATAGAAAATGTTTATAACTATAAACTGCAGGAGAAGATACTTTTGTGTGTTACATAGATGTTTCTAGTTTAAAGACTGCTATCGCTTTACAAGGATATGATTCAAATAAATTGAATATATTTCGAAGAGCAAGAGTTTAGAGCAAGTATATTTAATGAACTACAGATGGAATATTATTGGTTATTGCATCTTAAAAAAACATTTAAAAGCAATAAACATTCGGTGTTATTTTATTTTTAAATTAATTAAAGCTATATTCTTGTTAAAACGTAAAATAGCTGGGCTAGTTAAAGATATATACTTCTTTTTTAAGTTTTCTTCTAAATAACAATGAACATCATCAAGACAATAGTATTCTTAATTGAAGGCATCATCTACCTAATCATTATTGGATTACCTCAAGGTTATACCATAAAAAGTTACCTTATTTTTACACGCGTTATATTTACGTACCATAATAAACTTATTTCATAAACTTATTATCTTACTAAATCGATAAAAATAATCTATTATTAAAATTAAAAAAATAAAACCATGAATGCATTTTTGTCTTTTTGGTTACTTTATATTTACCAATCAGACGTATTTATTTCTTCAGTGTTTTAATTCTTTTAATTCATTAATTTGGTGTTACGAGAACAACTCCTATACAAACACCCACGCGTAAAAATAATCCGAATCGATTTCACCCGTGGGTTCGCCGCCCGTACGTGCAATACGGTCTCCGGAGCAATTTCCAATTTCAGCGCGCATTTATCAAAACGCTAGGATCAAATTACCAATATAAATGAACACCATAAGTAAAGTAATCGTGATTTCAAAGGCCCTCGTGGTTTATTCAATTTTCGCTGGCAGCGCCGAGAAATTAATTGGCGATGGAGCAGCAATTTAATTATTTCCCCGGCGCATTGATTAGAAATGAATAATGTCCGCCGTCCTTCGTATTTAACATTAATCTCGAGATTGGCCGGGCAAATGGAGAAAAGCGAATCGATCGGAATCGGCGGCTTTTGCACAGGCTGGAAAAGGCGACCGCGGCAATCGTTGCCTATATAAATCGTATTTAAAATGCGCGGTTAAGCGGGGATTTTACGATTTGTATTACATTGTTCAACCCACCAGGCTTCATGACTAAGGGCACGGAATTATAATTTATTAGAGGCGAAATGAAGTAGGATATGAATGCAGTGTCGTGTTGCATTATGTGCGAGCCGGTAATATGATATGTGGACACACTTTGGACTCGCCTGTCCATAATGGCGGGTGTGGCACTCGGCCGGGCAACTTGCAAATTGCTCTCCAACTTTCTAACTGAAGCATTATGCATTATTCAGACTGAATACTTGTTAATTCGGCTTTATGTAGTAGTTCACCGAATGACATCGAACGGAAAAGAAATACGCTGTTGTGAAACAAACGTACTTTCGGTGAAACTGCTTATTTCCTGTATACCTGTGTAGACAAACATGGAAACTTGATAAAACAACACCTATATCCGATTTTCTTATGAATTCTAAGCACTCAAGATAATTTTTTTCTTTAAGAGTCTAAAATTTTTCGTTAGGCTGCACGACACTGCAACGAAATATTTAAGACTGTTAAAGATTCGCATTATCTTAGCTGTTTAGAAGTCATGAGGGCAGAGTATGATGATAGGCTTGGCAGAAGGATACGAATACATCAGCATCAGATTATAATAAATCATATAAATCTATCATCAAAGATTTTAAATAAGTAATTATGCAGGCTTTCACTTCGTGTAAGTAACTCCAAATAAAACAACAAACCTATTTAGAATTATTTATTTTTAGATTAAGTCATACAAAATTTAGAATGTAGATAACATGTTGTGAGGTTAGGAACATAACGTTGTAATTATCAATTTTGGTCTTGTCACTAACCTAATATTTTTAGGTTTGTTGAAGCACCGAATATCAATTTTGCCCAAAAGCAAATTAATATATCCAATAACAGTAACCCACAAAAACTTTCCATGATTAAAGTAAGGATGTGGCATTAATTTTTAGAATCTTACATAAAATGCTCAGAATAAATAGGGACATATAGCGAATTATAATTTTGGTGAAATAAGATATCCTCTCAATTATGAAAGGTATGTGTCCCAAGGAATATAGTTTATTTGATTACATTATTCTTTAGTTTAGCAAGACTATTTTTAATCAATCAGTTTAAATAACTATTGTTTTGGTCGATGATTAATAGATGACAATCATAAATAAACAATCAATGCGTAAATAATTGTTTAATCCAATTTAAAGCCTCAGTGGGAAATGAAAGTGCAAATGAACAATACAGACAATAAGGTGTTTCTTTATCATGTGACTACAATTACTTAATGTTCATTGTTGACTATTTTTATTTTCTGCACATTTATGTTACAGCGGATGTTATTGTTGCATTAGTATTTAGGTCGAAACACTTTCCATTGACCTTAATTAATACATAAATAATGTTTATAGTATGATACGAAAAGGGTTTAATTAATAGTTACTTTAATAAATATCAAACGACTTCTTATACTAGTAATGCTTAAGTTGTTATGATATAATTCAATATTTCTGGTATTAGAGAAGTAGAGTTTTTTTAATGATTGTTAAATTATATGGGATCCAACGTAAAGATTTTATAACAGCCAAATGTTCATGCAATATTGAATGTATTCTGGTTCCACTAATGCCCAAGAATCTTATGATAAGTCAGATGACAATTTTGTAATATCTGCAATGTTTCCTGGAATAATAACAGATTTTGGACGACCTTCACGAAATTCATTCCTAAGTAAATTATGTATGCCAAAAGTCAATTTAAGTTCATCGATGCTTCTGTTGAGATAAGAAATGGAATTAAGTCGTGAATATTTTCAGCAATTATTTTTTACATAGGAAGTTCTGGATCTCTGGATCTGGATCGAGTTTGCCAAGGGTGATCAAATAATTGACCAGAGCACCTAGGCCTCACTAGACCCGTTGTGCCCCTCTGGCTGGGACAGCCCTCCGTTGTTCTATCACTCATTTAGCCACCCAAGCTGACGAGCAAAGGACAGCACAGCATAGGAAGTTCGTCGATACTTCTGTTGAGATAATACATTTTTTTGGGCGGCATCAAGTTTTCATGACAAAAGGTTCTGAATAATTCTACTAACAAAAAATCTTACTTTACGTTATGGATGTTGATTTCAGATGGCAGCATCTGGATCATACTTTCCCAAAATATAAATGGCTAACCCTCGTATGATTAAACGTACTCTGAGTTTAACACCTATCTTGCTTAATTAATATAACATTTCGATAAGCAGGTATAAAAATCTCTTAGCAGATCAAGCCTGTAAGTAATACTTTTAGTAACTAAGTTGTAATTAAACAAATGAGCCTATTGTATGAAATATTTCAATTTATTTACAAAAATACATAAAACCATTAAATTTATCCGCGTTTTACTCATCGCATCAAATTAAATTGATCACTGTTTGAATTGCAACTGAAGTGCACCTAGCAACAGACCCCTTTGTGTAATGTCTCTCCGGCGTATTATTATTCTCCGCAGTTAGCATTCCCATAAAAAAATGCGATACTGCAACCGTTGATTAACTGAATATGTGATCAATGTTGAAATACATACACACGAGATATAAAATTGTGATTGAGTGTGCACACTCACGAGCGCGCACTTAACATAAAATGCAGATTGCAAAAATGGCCGGCGCCCAACCCTAAACCTTCAAATCCGTTTTGCTCCGCAATAGAAATTTCGACCTATATATGGGCAAGCGCTCGCTCCTCGGAGTCCGAATTAATTGCGCTCTTGTAAATTGTTGCAACAATGAGCCATACATATAAACTGTCATTGCTGTCGGAATAAATTACGTGGATATTGCACGTTAGTGTTGGATGTTTTAATAAATGCGGCGGGAGAGATAAATTATGTTAGGTGGGTACGGTGAGTTATTGCCATGGCCGAAAATGTTATGCGTTAATATCTGAATTTATTTCTCGCGCGGAAACATGCCCGTGTGTGCTACTAAATGGACTACTGTTGAGTAACTATTAAAAATTATAAATTATTAACGCCTGGATTACATTAATATGTATATTATTTTGAACTAAATTTACAACTGAATTAAATGCTTCCATAAGATATGTGAATAACTAACGAACTAGTATTGTCCTAGTTTCCTATAAATATAAAATTTTCAATATTTTTAAAGATTGGATTAGACTATGTTAGATTCATTATAGACAGCCTTACAGCACTGCGACCTGGTTAGATCTTTTGTACTAATACTCTTCTTCTAATATGTTCCCAAGAGGTCAGTTTCCTTGGTAAGGTCAATTACCTTCCTAGATGGCCTGTTCTTAATCCGTTCTGGTCTTATCTCCATTTCTCCGGTTAGAGCTAGTGCTACACACACCTATAGTATGTGCTTAGCCGTTTCCTCTACCAATCCACACAGTCTATAAGCGGTGTGGTCCACTTTACTTATCTTGTCAAGATGGTACTTCACTGGACCAGTCGTATCGCGCTTTTGGTTAGGGGCAAGAGTTGTTTAGGTCTCCTTGGCAAGAGGCCAATAAACATTTTGCTTTTGACCTGGTGGGTTTTTCCAGTGCCCTGTTTTGCACTTCTAGATTACACACTACCTATGTGCTTTTGATATCCCACATGTAGGTTTTGGACCGATTATTGTAGTCACAGCTACTTCTCTGGTTGATACATTAGCATGTTCGTTACCTTATGTATTTGAGTGGCCTGATGCACACTAAAGTGAGCTTGTTGCCCTTGGCCAATTAGTTCAGAGCTTGTTTACAGTTCCAAGAAGTTTCGGAATTGAAGCTGTATGCTTTAAGGTTTCAAAGATAGCTTTTATTACTTTAGTTGAAGTCTATTTAAATTAGAAATGTAAAAAAAATATTGTGCGCAATGTATAATTTAAATTAACAAAATATATTCAAAACTCATTAAAAAATGAACTTATATTAATTGGAGTTAAAAGTTAAAGGATAGTGAATGACTTAGATTTTCATCTGTTTAAATATCATTAGTAATGATGTCCATATATTGTATGACACAGGCAATTATATACATCAATACTTGCGGTTATTTTTCCTTTCAGAAAAATCATTTGAACACACTAGGTGCAAAAAAAAATTCAACAGCTTTAAAAAGCTTTACTTGACTTTTTTAGTTATCTTAATTAATTAAAATACTTGTTTTTATTTCACAATGAAATTTATTTGTTTTTAGCAATCTTTTTGGATAGATGATATTGAAGATAAAAAAATAAACGGATCATTTTCTTAAGGAAAAACCAATTGATTAAAACACAGTTTAAAATTTGACGAAAAGTATTTCTGGAAAGTGTTTTTAAAGTAAGTAAAAACAGTTTAAGAAACTTTTTAGATTTACAAAATTATCGTTAAAATTTTACGAAAGAAAATCAAATTTTGATACAAAATATTTAAAACATATTTAAAATTGTTTATAAAAGATTGAAAAAATATCTAGTTAATTTTTAATAAATGTATGTACTTGTAAAGAGACTAAATTTTACAAACAAAATAATAGACTCTTTTTAAAATAAAAACAAATTGATATAAGACAGTATGCCATAAAGTATTTTTTGAAAATTGTGAGGTGTGAAAGAAGTGTTAAAAATTTGCAAATAACAAAGGATTGAAATTAGCCAAGACAAATACTAAAAGAATTAATTGATTTTAGTAAAATACTCTAAATTGTACCTGAGGCTAATTTAAAATCTTACAAAACAAAAAAAACTCAAATTGGGAGAAGTAAAACTCTCGTTAGATTCCATATCTTTATTCTCAGATAACTGACACGTGTTTCTATCCTTACGGATCTAGTCTAGAAGCACGTGTCAGTTACCTGAGAATAAAGAAATAGAACATAACAAGAGTTTTATTTCTCCTAATTTGAAAATTTGGTTCCATCTACAAAGTAGAACAAGTATCGATTTTAGAAAACTTAACTTACAAGAATTGTATGTTCAAAAACAAAAAATATATTAAGATAAAAAACAAATAAACTTTAAGAAATTTCCGATTAAATTTGCTTAAAAGAAAAACAAAAACTTATAGCTAAAATAGAAGTAGAATCTGTTCAAAACTTTAAGTTAGTTAAACAATCAATTGTAAGAATTAAAAACTTAAAATATTATTTGCTAAAAATTTGTTTAAAAATTAAATTGCATTAAAAAAATTGCAAATAAGAACAATAAGAACATTTTGAAATAACTGATTACTAAACATTTGAAAATTTCTTTTGGAATTCTGAGTACGTGAAGAGTTATTTTTCAAGGCATAATAACTATTGATAATGAACACTTCGTATTTGAAATGTACATTTAGTATTAAAATATAAACAGTGAAGAAAAGAACATTTTAAACACTTTGAAGTTGAAAATTTCTTAAATGAAGCAATTGAATATTTGTTAAAAACAGTTTTTTCTTTAGTATCACAATATGGTTTTGTTTGGCGAATGTAGTTTTGGTTAAAAGTTGTTCAGAGAAAGAATAAAAACATAAGTATATTTAAAACAAAGACAAATTAAAAATATGGGTCAGTCCGTCCATTTGGGCTATTGACTTTATGTCCTGGCTTTAATCTAATTTTGTGGAACAACAAAAAGATAAATTTGCTGTCTAGCTTAACTGAGCTGATAAATAGATGTAGAGTGAATAAAGAATGTTTATATTTAGAGGGGACATTGGAGTTTCGGTGAGTGCAGAATTTATTGAGAGGGATTATATTAAAGGATTGTTGGCAAATTTAACACTTAGGTTATTTATCCGTTGGAATATTGGGGTGATTTGGGTAGGTTCGGAGAGGAGAACATTGGAAGGATTGTGAAAAGGGATACATTTGCTGTCTAGTTTAACTGTTCGGATGATTCGAGATGATAAATTAATGTAGAGAGATTAAAGGATGATTATATTCAGGGAGGATATTGTTGTTTCGGGGAGTGCAGAATTTATTTGTTGGCAAATTTGTATAAATAGACTAATACTTTGGGATATTTTGGTGACTTGGGAGGTTTCGAAGAGGAGAACATTGGAAGGATTGTGAAGGTGGTTGATGGAATGTCTTAGTTTGCTACGGATACCTACGGCTAATCTTCCAACGATTTTTAAATGTTGGAGAGAATAAGGACGGATTTGGTTAAAGATGATCACAATCCAATCGACTAGAGATCGAAATGCATTGATTTTTTTATAGTAGTGTCAAGCTCTAGTTCCAATTTTGGTTTTTATTGATCGTGCTTAGACTTTGAAAGAAAATTTGGATTCGAAAAGGACGCCTAGGCATTTACAGGTGTTGGAGAGATTAATAATGATGATTTTAATATTGCTAGAAGGGAAATGTGGTGTGATTGATTTTATGATGAGTTTACTAACACCAGGATTGGATACAATCAAATGATGATTGAAAGGATTATCGGAGCTTGTTACCCACGCTCAAACTTTCCAAGCTGATTGATTATGACTTCAATTATCATTTGATTGCAGTGTCGTCGATAAAGAAGAGGGCATTCTTATGTCATTCTGACATAAACAGCCAAAAATTTCTCTCCGAAAAAGGGGACAAAAAGTCTGAACAAAAATAAATATAGAAGATTCCAGATGTCGAAGAGGTTAGTAGCTCCCTCAATATCATGGTGTAAAAGGGGTTTGAGTGGAAGAACATTTTTAATTGTGAACTCCGCCTGCGCTTCTTTTGAAGATAATTAAATAAATAAATAAATAAATGAAAGTATGATGGATTGCGATAGGTCATGACAGAAGATGATATAACAGGTGTGGGAAGCGGATCGGAATAAGTTTGTTTAATTCTAACCAGACAGATTCTGTTGGAGAGGAAGTTGTGGATGAGGATAATTAAATGGCGCGGAATTTTGTGAAGGAAACACTTATACAGGGTGTTTCTGTGACACGGGAAATAAAATTGACTACATTTACTAGAGTGAAAATTATGTCGAATCTTAAAGAAAATATTATAATAATATACAGGGTGAGTTTTTTTCGATGTTCTCTATGGGGATCTCGGAAACTATAAGAGATAGAGAAACGGTTAAATGGAGAAAGAAGTGTAGATTTACGAGACGAATAAAATTCCACTTTCAAAGTTTTCAAAAAAGTCAAGGGTAACTAGATATTTTGAAAAAAGTAAAAAGTGTCAATTTCTCTCTCATTGATATATTGATAATTACAGAATTACTTTATGCAATTGTTTCATTTTGATTTATCTCTGTAAAACTAATAATTACAATATTGATATTATTATAAACAACTGCAATTGTTTTACTTTCATCTTTTTCATGGCTACCCATTTTTTTATTTATAATAAAATTTAAAATTACTATGACTCACTTATTTTAAAAAATAACTATGACGTATGTCATATTGGATTAAAGAGAAAAAAAATACCTTTTGAATGAGGCCATAGCCAACTATGGTTTCCATTTAAAAAAATGTAAGTTTGCATCATATCTCGGGAAATAATGGCGATAAAGATTATTTTTTATTAATCTACATAAAATTATCTAAAACTTTGTCTTTTACAGATTTTTTCTATCTTTTATAATAACCGAGATAAATTGATTTGAAAAAATTGACACTTTTTACTTTTTTCAAAATATCTAGTTACCCTTGACTTTTTTGAAAACTTTAAAAGTGGAATTTTATTCGTCTCGTAAATCTACACTTCTTTTCCCATTTAACCGTTTCTCTATCTCTTATAGTTTCCGAGATCCCCATAGAGAACATCGAAAAAAACTCACCCTGTATAAGACTTCAAATGACCAAGATATAAGCTATCAAAGTTAAGAAATTTTAACAGTTTTTTCTAAATTATATATTCTCCGTTCGTGGTAGAGTGCTGAAATTTGGTACAGCATAAACTTACATCGAGTAAATTCCTCATCCAATCGAAGTGGCAAATTGCCTAAAATTGTTCCTAAAATTTATTTGCTCACTACTTTTTTGTTTCCTCTTAAATCTACATTAATTTTTACAAAGTTTAAAAGAAAATTTATTTTAGAAACTTTTATCACTATTTGAAAATTTTGATAACAATCGCCGTTTTTGAGTTAAAAGAAAAAGTGTTAGTCTGTGATATCAATTGTAACAAATACAAAACGAAAAATCCGCGGAAAAATCAAAGTGGGCAATGACAATTGAAAAACGAATTTAAATGTGAACTTGCCTATGTCGTTTAAAGAAAAAGTTTAGTTTTTCGTTAGTTTTAAGAAACTTTTTATCATTTTCTGTAAGTGTACGACACAAATAAACCCTGGGTACAAGAATATTTAAAATCCGATCTTTCGTTCAAGAGTTATAACCAATAAAGAAAAAACAAATGAAAATTGAATTCTTGTTTTTAAATTCTACAATAAGTATACAACATTTGTGAACTCAGGGTGGTATCATTTTTAAAATCCAACATTTCGTTTAAAAGTTATGTTCAAATAAATGTCGAATTTTCGTTTGCAACGTTTACAATAAGTATATGATATTTGTGAACCATCAGTGCAAGAATTCGATCTTTCGTTTAAGGGTAATGATCGAAAACGAAAAACAAATTAAAATCGAATTTTCGTTATAAACGTTTGCAATAAGTATGCGACATTTGTGATGTGATTTTTAAACTTCGATCTTTCTTAAATAAGAGTTAAAAAAAGAAAAGTCTGAATGGGTGATGACAATTGAAAAACGAATTGAGCTATGTCGTTTAAACAAAAGGATTAATTTTTCGTTAGTTTTTAGATTTTTCCGAGGATTTTTGGTTTTTTGTTTGTTAGTATTGAAATCAGAGACTAACACTTTTGCTTTTAACTCAAAAACTACCAATGCTATCAAAATTTTCAAAGAGTGATTAAAAGTTTCTAAAATAAATTTTCTATTAAAATGAGGAAAAAATACTGTAGATTTACGAACAAACAAAAAAATTGTGAGCAAACAAATTTTAGGAGCATGGTTCTCGCTATCCGATCGAAGTGGCAAGTTGCCTAAGGAATTTACTTGATGTTAATTTAGGCTCTACCAAATTTTAGCACTCTACCATGAACGGTATTGAAAATATTTAGAAAAAGGTGTTAGAATTTCTTAACTTTGATAGCCTGTATCTTAGTCATTTGAAGATTTTTATAATTATTTTTTACGAATCATCATTTTCACTCTAGCATATGTGGTTAATTTAATTCCCCGAGTCACAGAAACACCCTTTATATGAGGCCAATATGTCAATCCTAATCATATGCTTTTTGTGTAAGTGTTGATCATTTCCCAACTAAACTGCTTTTAGTTTGTTGATGTGTGCTAATCATCATTGATCGAATCGAAATTGTACCGAAGAAAATATTTGGTTAAATAACAGAATTATTATTTAAAATTAGCCTAAAAATAAATATATTTAAGAAACAAAACAGTTGTCAAAGGTATTGCTAAGATAGAACAAAACTTTGAAAAATAGAATTAAAATTGATGTAATTTAATTAAAAAAATTGATACAACTTGCTACCAAGTAAGGCACCAATCCTGATATTTAAAACATCATAAAACTTGTATGTTTTCCTCTTAATTCATCAGTTATTCCACTCCAAAATTCGCCTCCTACTATGCAATTCAATTTTAAATTATAATTATTTTTCACCAAGAGTGCAGTGAACAAAGTATCTACCGCATCAATTCAATTTATTACATCCCTTTATCTTCACCAGCATAATATCATAAGGGACGAGTAACAATTTAACTAATCAATCTAAGCAGAAATACCCATATATAAAATTGCATAAATAAAGGTGTTTGTCCCTCTCTCATTAAACAATTAAAAACTGATAACGAAAATAGTTCAAAATTTTCTTTGAATTTTCAACTATTTTTGTTATCAAGTTTAATTTTTTTTCAAAACCCAAAATAGTTTAGAATTTTACCAAATAAATAATTAAAAAGAATTCTAAAAATATGGTAAAATAGTTTTAAAATATACAAATGTGCACTGTTAAATATGCTCCACCACCTCGCCATTTTAATCCACGAACTTTTAACATATCGCTCTTGCAAAATAAAAATACGTCGGCCTCTTCCCACTCATTTAGAATCCAACAAAGTGTCACTCAATGCTCCCTCTTTCATCCTGTATATAATTTATCTGTTCAGACATTTTCAATCCATTCACTGATGACACTCCCTTAGTATCGCATGCCCCCACCCTAAAATCTGCACTAACCTCTCTTCAATCATCACTTAATTCCCTCAAAACAAGGTTCTCCAAGTAGCGTATTGAAATAAATCCCTCAAAATCCAAGCTTTTCATCGCTGTTCATAGAATAACTCCTTTATCCTAACATCAAAATCCGTACATCAGAAGATTTCGTCTACCCCACTTGTAATTGCTTTGGAATAATATTCGACTCCAACTTAACCTTTAAATCCGATGGCCTCCCTACACAATCCTGCTAATGCTCTCCTTTTCGAAACCTCCCAAGTCACCTCAATATTCCAACGTATAAATAGCCTTAGTATAAAATTTGCCAAAAATCCCTTTATTGTAACTCCTCAATAAATTCTGCACGCCCCAAAAAACATAAACACCTATCAATCACCATTCATCAATTCATTAGTTCGAATCATCCAGACTGTTAAGCTAGCTGACAACATCATTTACTTTTTTACACATAACTTAGAGATAAGACAGGGCAGAAAGACCGATGGTCGATAGCCCAAACGGACAGACTAACCATTATTGTCAATCATTTGTATATGTTTCACAAAATTATATTAAGTGTTCGAATAAAGATGTTATTCTCTCTCTTTCTTCGATGGCCTTTATATTAAATCAAAACTTAAAGGAAGGATTTTCGATCTCTGACGTATACAAAGCAAGAAAATTCAAAACAAATATTTAATGGCGTTTTGCTGCCCCTTGTTTGATTATAGTCCAATCCTCATATCTAAAAGCGCCTCTAAGATCTCCATCATTTCCTAGTGGCAGAAAAATCCGGTCTTCGCACACTGACCAAACTGCGACACCCTAATCCACTCTACAATCCATCCATTGAACTACTCTACGAAGAAATCCAAATCATACGGAGTTCTCAACGTATGTTAGCCATTGCTGGAAAGTTTTCTTCAAACCCTTATAATTACAATCTTCTGAATAAATATTGTGCTGCTCCTAATTGCAACATTCAACCTATATACCATCAACTAACAAACACAAATCAAAACATTTGTTCCGTATTATCCCGATAGTTAGTTTTGCTATCAAGAGTGATATCGCCTTAAAAAGCGAAACTAGTCGATTAAATAGAGAAAAATTGTGAAACAAATTGTGATAGTTTAAAATATTTTACGAAGTGATAAATGAGAAAGACATTCAAGAAACTATATTTTTGCTTTGTATCTGTAATGGAAGAAACTAGATCGCTGATTTATAAATTGTTTTAATTGGTGATTATGAATTTGATTATCTATTCTATGTGTTCAATTGAGTAAATAATACAATAATATCATGATTAATAAAAAATGAGCCCATGATTGAAACCATGCAATTAATATCACCTTGATTTCACGTAACCGGCAATACATATTACGGCCACTAGTGTAGTAGACGCGAAGCAATAAATTTTCATCACCAATTTTTTTTTTCGAACAAGTTACCAACATCAACTACACTAGTCCAAGTGTGCGTCGGTCTTTATGAACGCCGTGAAAAGTATAAATTCAGTCGTCCGATGTGGCAACAAGACGAATCGAACGCATAAAAGATAACGAACGATATTTATGCGTTTGGCTCCTTTTATATCTTCACATTTATCTTAATAGTTCTCAGCGGTGCTTAATTAATAATTCGTTGCCTTATTTTTTTCGTATTTATTTTGAAAAATTACGAATTTATGCGCGCGGCGGCCGTTTCGTAACCGGGGCGATTTACGCGCCGTGTCGTCGAATTTATGGAGACGGCCCTGGATTTGGGTATGATTTAATAGTGAATAAATGGGACTCGGAGATGATTTAATGGGCGGGGATTAATAAATAATGGAAAACCTGAATGGATAAATTAGAGTCATGACGGAGAAATTTCGACGGTTTTCACGTTCAATTTGGTTTCAACATTGTTGTTATTAATATATCTGCACCTACATGGTACGAGTTTTACTAATATCTCTTATAAACATTTTATTTCATATGTTAATGTTAATTGATGACTGTCTTAATATTTAAAATTGAAAATCAAGTAATTTATTCAAATGGATTTCCTTATATAATAATTTTTTTGCAAATATCACTTCGTTAATATCTTATTCCAGAAAATCATAAATTTACATACTAGAATAACCAAATTTTGAAGGCTTAGAGATATTATTTCCAATTGTCAAATTTTATTTTAAAGAAAACCTTCGGAAAAATAGTGGATTGTTGAGGATGTTACTTGTTGAAATTGAAACTCTATGTCACCATATACTGTAGTTTCAAAAATGTTTTTATTACTACGACAATATTTCATCACAAAGTGGCTTCATCAATTCTCATCTACTTGACGATGAAGCCAAACATTACCGTAGAAATAAAAACATTTTTGAAACCATATACTGTGTCAGTATTTTATTAAAAAAACCTTAGGACAGTAAAATTGCATATGAAAATTTTTAGTATTTATGTTATGTCATTTTCTTCCTTATTGATTATTTATCCCAAGAGGAAATAGTGTTGAGGTATTCCATATTCCGTTTCATCAAAACATTGTTCATGTTTAATTTATCGAATGCGGAACTAGTTACGACTTACCCTAGCAAATAGTCGAAACCATTAAATTAATTACGCAAATTTAATGAAAGTCAACGCCAGTGGCAAAAAGCCAGCTCTCTTCTGGCATCGACGGAAAGCCGCACTTAATTGCGACCGATTTTTCGCCCGAGTGAAACTTTTTTGATATAAACACGACCACGCAGGCGAATGTTTGAAATGCTTGTGCACGCAAAAATCCCGTCGCTGCATGTTTTCCTTATTAGAAAATATTAAAGTGACGGCGAATTGAAATGTTTATGCCGTATTCCCGGAAATGATAAATCGCGTTCATGCTGCATCTAGCTTTAATTAACGATTAAATCAGTAGTGCTGAACGAATTATGGTTAAGTGACATTGGTGGATTTGTGGATTTGTAGTGCGTATAAATTTATTTCTAGATGATTAACTAGGACTATCGTAATTGTAGCTATGTTTCTTCATTAAATCATATTTATAAAAGTGTTATTAATATGTGATGTTTGTACATGATGTCCGGGAAGATAGATACGGATGTTTTATTAAAATTAAAGATATATTTCACTCAATTTGTAATTAGTGATAATATTGAGAATGGTAACATTTGCTTAAAGGTTTATGTTATTAAAGGTATAAGGAAATGGGTAGATTTAAAATGAAACATATATAAAACAAAGCTAATATAGGGTTGGGATAAGGTATAGAACCAAGTAAATATCTTTAAAACAAAACGGACGATATTTTTGAGTCACTCTTTCCAAGATTTCTCTACGTATTAGTTCACATTCATCAATCATTATTTATCTCAATTCCTGCAAGCTTGTTAGACGTTTAACGTTTAACACGTGATTTTCGATAACTCTAAAGAAAAAAATCTAATAGGCTAAGATCGGGAGAACGAGCAAGCCACTCTATGAATCTTCTACGTCCAATCCATCTATTTGGAAAATTCGCATCTAGAGATTCCCTAACCCATCTATTATAGTGTGTAGGTATCTTGTTGAAACCAAACATTTTGTGGTAACTACTCATTCTGTTGAAATGCACTAATAATTTGGTTATTCAGTAAATCTAAATATGTATTTGTCTTTATTAAAGTTTCCGTCTATTATAAAATAAGCCTATTTATTTCCATCCAAATATTCAACTTCTGTTGATGCTGGATATGTGCTTCTTGAATTCAATGAGGATTCTCATTTTACCAATACCTTGAGTTGTGGCGGTGAACAGTTCCTTTTAAACAAAAAGTCGTCTGATTGAAAAACACTACATTAGATGCAAAATGTTCGATGTCGACATTTCAGATGTTCATCAGACGTTCACAAAACATTTGCATCTAATATAGTGTTTTTCGATGAGGCAACGTTTTGTTTCATTTGCATTCATATTGTTATTTTTTAAGAAGAAGACAAAATTCAGTCATTATGTACATTAAAACTTTTGCTAGAATATTTTCGACGCTAAGGGCTTTGAAGGACTGCTAAATGTTTAAAGAAGTCTAATTTTAGAAGTACCAAATATATTTATAATTCGAAAATATGGGATCAGTGGTCGAAAAGATAACCAAATATCAAATTTTGACAAGATATTTACCAATATTTATAGTACAGAGTTATAAAAGCTGTGTTAAGTCATAGATTTCTTAGAGATAAAAGAGATAGAAAACGCTTCGCGACTTCAAGCTAAGAGAGAAACCTGAATTCTGGTGTCTATGCCATTTTAAAAAAGTTGAGCAGGAACAACAAACTGGTAGAAATGGCTAACTTATATCGGAAATAAAAAAATAAACATGCTTTCCGACTCAAAGCTGAGAATGAAACCTAAATTCTTATAGTTATATCACTCTATATCAAAAAGTTGAACATGAATAAGAAACTGGCAGAAAATGATCAACAAATATCTAAAAAATCCTGTCCTGACCTCATTTCTCATTATAAACCAATATTTTTTACGTATTTTTTTGGCTGTGAAGTATTATCATACTTACATTTATTCTTCTTCAAATGACTTAAGATTATTTTATATCAAAATGTAATAACGCCTAAAATGTTCAAGTTCTCAAAACTTCTTCTCCAAAGAAAGAGGATTATAGATTCTGATGACAGGTGTTGGAGGTAATGATTATCCTTATAAACTAATATTAGTCCGCATTTTTTAATACCGCTCTTACAATGAATTGTCCAGACTGGATCAGAACATTATGGCTAAAAGTTTTGGCCAATTCCTAAACCGGTCAGTTTTGAGAAATTAAAACCACTTGGGTTATTGATCCTAGTTAACTAATTTTAGACAATATTTTTAGGTGTTGAGTTGTTGATGATAATTTTAACAAACGAATATTAAATAGATTTTTTCGGGGTGTTGCTCTTTGAACGATTTGTCCAAACCAGACCAGAATAACATAATGTAATAATGTCTAAAACTTTTACCAATATCTAAACCGTTCAGTTCTTAAAAAATATAATCACGCGGGCTTTTGATTCTTTAGGAAAGCTTTGGTGTATGTTTTACTGATTGCAGGGTGGGATAGAGGCCACCCACCTACCCTACATATAAAACAATATTTCATTCTTTCTTAGACTATTAGGTCTCGGCTATAAATCACTATCTTACTAAACATATTTAGGAATTTAAAACACCGTTTTAGTTGAGGTTTAAAGGAATATGTAGGGTGGGTGGGTGGCCAATATCACACCTTCCAATTAATATAACATCAGCGACGGTTTTTGGAGAAATAAATTTGAAAAGAATATAAATGTTTACATGGTAAATAATATAGAACACTTATTGCAATTAAATATTTCTTTATCAAAACTTGCGTATATTGTTTTTATGATTGGAGGGCCACCCTACATATAAAATAATATTTCATTCATTTTTAGGCTTTTAAGCCTCGGTCATACATCACTATCCTAGTGAAGATATTTAGGAACTTATAGCACTGTTTTAAGTGAAGTTTAAATATATATGTAGGGTGGGTGGGTGTCCACTATCCACCCTTCATTTATTATAACACTAGTGGCGGTTTTTGGAGAAATAAATTCGAAAAAAAATGGTAAATAAACTACAACACTTGTTGCAATTAAATATTTCATTATCAAAACTTGGGCATAGGTTTTACTGATTGGAGGGTGTGATAGAGGCCATCCACCATCAAATATTAGGTGTATTCATCTAAAAATCCATAACTAAAATACTTTAAACCAATATCTGTTAATACTTTTCTATTTCGTCTTTCTGTATACTATTTTTGATTTTTAAAATTCAATTTTTTATGTTTCTTAGGGATGCTAATTTTTGATTAATGAAATAACGTCACAATACTTCCTGACTAGTTTCAATTACACAGTAATCATTATTAAACTAATTAATTGAAATGTAAATAACAAGTGTATATATACTAAATCTAAAATGCTTAGAAGAGAGGAGTGTACATCAGGTCAAGCTGGTCGTTAAGGATGGAAATTCCCGGATTAATTTTCCTTTATGTATTTTTATGGCCGCCAGTAAATCAATTTTTTTTACCTTTTTAGGTATATGTAAGTTACGTATATGTCGGTAAGGTGAATTAGCGAGACACATTCTTGTCAAAATTATGGTTTGATTCTAATAAGTGATTAGCAAAAGTTGAACTATTGTTTTTTTAAATTGTAAGATCTAAAATGTTTTTTTAATCTTGTTTGAAAATAAGGACCTGATTGCCCTCTGGATAACCCTCCACAATCTGGACATTTTAAGATTAATTCGGGAATTTCCATCTCTAAAATTGAAGAAATAATGTCATTTGTAATAAAGCTCAAGCTAAGAATCTAACATCCGAGACCTAATATCTATGGTATGCCTTTTTGAAGAATTGAACAAGAAAAAGGAACTGATAAAAAAAATCCTAACTTGCATCGAAGCTCTTTATTAAATAAATTATTCATTATCTATATTTAGAACTTTAAGTTTAAGCAAGTGTTCACTACGCGTCGTAGTAATTTAACCCTTATCTAGTCTTCACAAAAGGTATATTTTACCTAATTTATTGCCTGTCAACAATAACTAATGAAACGTTATTAAAAATTAACATACATTTTGACTGGCATCAGATTTTGTATATTTTGTATTTTTAAAAAGAACAATATCCCTGGAATGTTTCCAAAAATGAGACATTACTATTTTCTCCTTCTTTGTTCTAACTTAATATAGTTTCTTGTAGTATTTTTGATGTGATTATTCATCCAATATTTTAAGAAATTATTTGCCGTTTAAGATTTTTCAGCAGCCTATTTATTTCCTTTTAATCTTGAAGGCAATTTCATTTTCAAAAAAGTATATTGTACTGGTTCTTAATATTTTTTTATTTTGTTGTATCTTAGGGATTCTAATTTTTTGGGAAAAAGAAATAAATTTTCAACAAATTAATATGTTTAATTTTTAATACTACTTAGGCTACATTTGGCATAAGGTACAAATATAACATCTCAATGCATATGTCGTTTTAAAAACAGTTGAACAAGAATAAGAAACTTGGCCCACTCGTATCCGTGCCCTTCATCAAACAAAATCTTCATCATCTATATTCAAAACTTAAATATTTTATGGTAGAGGCGTTTAGTTGGTGGCACATCTTGAATGAGTTGTAATTAAAACACGATAACTTGGTTTTACCACTATATTTTTTAAAATTAACCAATCAGTATAGTTTCTAACTAGCCATTATCGAACTAGAAACTTACAGATTTAGCAAGTGTTCTGGTCCCGTTTCTTATTAAAAATTAGTAAATCTAATATTTACAAACGGTATCTTTCATCTGATTTAGATGTAGAAACTATAGTGAAAATAAAGTAAGTTCTGCCAAAAAGGGTTTAAAAATGCAGAAACTACAGCGAATTTGTTAATAGAGACAAACCATGAAGGTCCAATAATTTCGTTGATTGTTCCTCAAAAATTAGAGAACATGCAAGTTCTAAAAGATAAAGATAAACAATTGGTATTTCATGATGAAATTGAATCTACAGCAAATGATTTTACTAAGAAAAAAGAAATAGTCGATTCATCTATAAAGATGTTGAAATTTGTAACACCTTCTATTGAAGAAAAGATGGAAATGAGTAAAACTTCTTTTATGATAACGAAGTGAAAAAAAAAATAAGTGAAGTAAGGAATTTTATTTCATTCATCATAAGATTACTCAACCCGAAATTTAGTGTAATTTTTTTTTGTTGGACATAAAATTGAATAATAAACTGTATTAAAATCCTTTAGTTCGTTGTAGAATTGTAAAATTGAATCATCTAATGAAGCAAATGATGTTTCAATTAGATCAACCTCTAAAGATAGGAGGAAAGAAGCTTTTCATGTGAAAAAGTAAAAGCCCAAAAAACTATTGAAAATGGATAAAATGAAGTCTCAATAAAGGCAGAAAGAAAGAATCTGCCCTTTCTTCTTAAAGGTGGACGTGCAAAAAATATCTAATTACGAAAATAAATTTCCATATAATTTATTGGTTGTGAAGAAGCATAAATAAATCGTTCGGTCTCTTCATTTGATTAATATTGAGCTAGCAAAATTTTTGCTAATCGTTATTTACTAATGTAAGCATTTGATAAACTAATTTAAACTAATTTCATTTGATGGTGTCAGATTTTGTTTCTCTAGAATTTTTCCAAAAACGAAACTTTTTCTTTGGTCTTTTTACGTTCTAATATAATTTTGATTTTGTTGTATTTTTGATGTTATTGTTTGTCTCAAATTGTTAAAAATTTATTTGTATCGGTGTTGGATGCTTCTTTTGCAGTTTACAGACAATTTCTTAAAAATATATATTCCATTGGTTCTTAATATCACTGCTAGATTTTGAAGTTTCTTAGGTATTTTTTTTTTGTGAAAATATATACAAGATTTGATTATTAAAATAGCGTTAGTTGCGACTAGGCCCAACCGAAGAATAATAAAACCTTCGAATATTTATGTCGCCTTGAAGAAGTTGATCAAAAAACTGGCAAAAATAGCTAACTTGTATAGAGAATTCTTTATCACTTATATTTAGAACTTAAAAATTGAGCTAGTATTATGGCCTCTCTTTCTATTATTTATTTATTTATTTGTTTTAATTCGGTGCTAATAAAAAAGCCTAACTTATACAAAAAATTAAAAATTATATTAATTACATAATTTAGACTGCACGAGAATTGGGCACTGATGAACTCAGTTGATGATCTTCCACTCATATCTCGCAATTCTTCTTAAAAACTAACATAAACGAACTCCCATCTAGTGTTTATGAAGTTTTCTAGTTTCTAAACAAAACACAGTACTTATTTGTGTCGATAATATTCTAGTAATTACAAGAAATATTTTACGTTTATGGGCGTGGGTATGTGTCCTCTATCCCACCCTCCAGAATGTTAAACATAATTAAACGTTTTCTGAATAATCCTAAAAAAATACTAACTGGAAATTTTACTTCTGATATATACCTAAAAATTAATGACCCTTAATTCTTCTGATCATTAGGAAATTATTGAAGAACAAATATTTATGTTGTAATTTTTGTAGGGTGATTTTGAAGTCACGAACTCACCCTATATGCTCATTTTTCGTTCGTCCACTTTCTCGCCTTTAATTACAAAAAAATGTTATTATGGGACTTAAAAGAAATATTTTGGTTTGATTGGCTTTAGGTTTATGTAAGTTGGGTGGGTGGCCTCAATTCCACCTTTAATTTTTTTAACATAATATTTCTGATTAATTAAATTAATCAATTAATGTTTCATACTTTTTAAACCGTTTTTAAGAAGTAAAAGTTATAGTAAACTCTTGATTACGTTTAACTCATTAGCACACGGGATAGAGGTCATCCAGCCACCCTACAAAGACATAGACACATATTAAAACTCTTTTTTATACTGAATTGAAAAATTCACTATGTTTTAACCACAAATAATTATTGTAAAAATATATCTCATTTTTATGTTAAATAATAACATAATCAATAGCAGTGGTTGTGTTTTAGATATTTCTTTTACCGTTTTAGATTTTAAATAATTTAGCATCCCATATATTTTCAAGTTTTAAACCAATTTTTAAAATATTGTATTGATTTCCAATATTTTTTAGATTTCCATGTTTCTTAGGTATCCTATTTTTTTAATATAGTACTTTTGCTTGATGTGTAATTTGTTTTGTAGCTACTAATCTGTTAGGTGTGATTAGTTTTTCATTTTTGTACATTCGTTTCTCTTTCGATAAAAATATGATATAGTTCGAAAAATTCGTCTTCCAAACCCAAATTCTTCCTTTCTAAGCGTTAATGCACTCTTATTTTTTTAGTTACCAACTAAAATGCAGGACTGTTAGGGTTGATGTCATTGATCATATACGTTGTTTTTGATTCGTTTATTGTTAGAAGATTTTGGGTGAAAAGAAAAGAAAATTTTTATGGAGGGTGGGTTGGTGGCCTCTATCTAGATAGCGCCATAAAAATACTTCTACTTCCTATGTAGTACTAACCTTAACATAGATACTATCAAAACTTGATGACGTTTCGTTGAATTGTGTACAAGGCTGTTTATGTTAAAATTTTTGTAGACCAAACACAAATTTTCTAAAGTTATTAATTTATCTATTTATTTATTTATTGTATTCTTAGGACGTTCTTTTTAATAGTAATTATAAAAGCAAATAAATTGAAAAAATATCATACATTGGTACTATTAGTGATGATATAATCGTTGAAGTTAAAATCATTGGTTAGTTTAAAATTTCATGTTTATGTGTGTGGCCTCTACCACCTCCTAAGATTTTATATTTAATTAATTTTCATGATTCTTAGTAATTTACATTACAAGTTTGTTGAGGGTGGGATAGAGGTCACCCACCTTATACAATGCTTTCATCAATCGTCACCCTTCTAATTTCCAATAAAAACACAGCTGTTAGTGTGGAACTTAAAGTGTTTAGGTTTAAGCTTGTATGTTCTCTTATGTACGGTGGGTGGGTGTCCTTTATTGCGCCATAGATACAATCACTCAAACATATTTAATTCGCTGAATAATTCCATTTAACTCTGAAAATACTCTCTATAAATTTTGCTTCTGGAAAACAAATAAAATTTATTTTAAAAAAATGTTCAGAATACTAGAATATTATTGAACAATATTCGTTAATTTTAAAATTATTGGATAGAAGGTTACAGGTCACCCATCCTTCTTGTATATGCTTTAAAACTTTAACTAAAACACTTCTTTTAGCTTCAAATTAAAATCAAATTTTAATTAAAATAGTGACACTGTATAGAGGAAAAATGTATATATGTGAGGTGGATGGGAGGCATCTAATTCACATTCCAAAGAATTTAAAATAAAATAAGGTTTTTAATACTTTCTAATATTATAATCAATTATTTTTATAGTTAAGGAAACCAGTTTTTAGCTGTTTTTCCAGAAATATATTTCCTTAATTTATTGTAATTCTTTAATAAAACACCAGTATTTTAGCTGTTTTTCCAGAAAGGTATTTCCTGAATAGTAATTATTTAATAAAACGATTGATTTTTTTTGTTTGAAGGGTGTAATAGAGGCCACCAACTCACCCACACATAAAAATGTAAATTTTAACTAAAACATTGTTTTCAACTTTACAATAACATCATCAGCAATCACTAGCAATGCTAATTTTAATATAAATTAATGTTTCTTGATGATTTCTTAAAATTCTCAACAATTCATTTTCATATATTTTATAGCTGTTGCTATAAAAAATAGGATAGAGAACTGAAGTTCATTATAACTCCGCCATTATTGCAAATCTCAATACTTTTTGAAATTAAAAAATATTTGTTTAGTAGATTTTATCAAATAATTGTGATTAATAATAACATATAATAGCAGACTAAAATAACTATGTCCTATTTGTAGAGAGTAACCTTTGAAAGGCTAACATTATTCGTGACCTTTAAATACCTTTCGTTATATAACCCACACGTAATTTTCAATAATGGCAAATGTAACACATGCTGCTACTTAAATTGAAACGAATGCGGACAGCATTCCCGCCGCAATAATTAAATTTGTCACAAACACCGCGCTTGAGAATGCCGAGTTCAAGAGTTTGTTAGCAGTACCAATTGGAAAGTATTTTACATGTGTACGGCATATAAACCTTGGATTACATCCAATTTAACCGTAGATTTATTCGTATAGGGGAAACGAATCAGATGCAATAAAACGTAAGTTATCACTAATTCCCAAATTAAAACCGAAGACTAATTGCTAATTATGTAAACTAAAACCGAGAAGTTCGTTAATTCTTTATATAATTGGGAGACTGTGCGGCGGGTCAAGGCACGAACCCGAAACGTATTTAATTAGCTCCAAGCAGGCGTGCCCTTTTCTGACTATTCTACTGCGTACACATCATAAAGAAGAAAGTAGGAAAAAAAGAACGAGACAAACGTACAGCGGCAATGTTTATTTATGTGAATATCTGGTGTACGTTACACCAGCACAAAAGGGAATATGATGAATGATGATGACTTATAGATGGGAATCGGGAAGTGAATAAATCCAGCAATTATGCGTATATTGTACCGCGTTGCAGTTCTGCAATTTAAATACTCTCCTTCGCGAAGAAGCAGAAACAGAAGAAGGTACGTCGGGTTGAAGTAGAAACCGGCGAGGAGAGGAAGGTACGGACGAGGTACGGTCTCTCATTGTTGTCGTCGTTTCATTTTTATTCTGATACCGAACAGTCGTGGTATTCCTTTTTTCGAAGAGTTCATATGTTTATCGGTGAGGAATGTAAATTATGGAGAAAACAAACGGCATTGTCAATTATTTTTGATTAAAGAAGTCGCCGGATTTTCTATTTAATGTGTCGCGGACGCCGAGACCTTGGTGGAATTGATTGGACTTGACGCTCTTTGACGTACGCATAACGACCGGAGAGCACCGCAAGACCGACTGGAATATTTTAGGTTTAAGATATTCCTTCGGTGCAAAAATAAATAAAGTCAAGGATTTAACTCGAATTGCTCATTGAAATTTTATATTCTATCTCAAGCTACTATCTACACTATTCTTTTACACATACAAATTCTCTACAAAAATAAAATATAAAACAGTGGTCGCTTTTAACTATTAAGTTGCATTAATAATACGATTATGATATAAATGCTATTGAATAAATAAACAATGAAGAAATTAACAATTTTTATGGCCCTGACGGTGGTATTCCGCAAGGATCCTTAATTGTCCATTCTGGAATGCGGTTAGATTCGTGAGGACAAAGCGATGGATGGACGGGAGGCATAAAAATATATTAAAAGCCCTCTCTCTATTATATAAGCCTGACGGCGGGTGTTTTTGGGGCGAGGGATCCTTTTTTGTGTCTACCTGAAGGTAAACAGGTACGCGAGAGGTGCGTGGCGGTGAGGACGCTTCTTCTTCTTCTTCTTCGCCTTCGCCTATGCAGACGTGAATAGGAGTGGTAGGGCTAAGAGGAATTTCAATGTCTACCTGCGAATTATCGCGTTATATCGTGACGAGGAAACGGCCAGAATTTTAAAGGAACAATTAATCCACGGCGAGGAGTTCACCCTCGGATGGGTTTATCGGGACCGTGGAGAATCGCGACGAGATTGGATGAAAAATTATGGGGGGAAAAAAGTAAAAAAAGAGTGGAAATATTAAGCCGTCTATATAGGTGTATTCTGATTGACTTATTTCACTTTTTAATTTTAAATCTGTTTTTTTGACATGGGGTTGAATTAAATGAATTCGATTATTATATTAACTTTTTTTTACTTTTTCTTAGTCTAATAAATTAACACTTAAAGAAATACTGACGCAGTATATGGTTTCTGAATGTTTTTAATATTGTACTACAAAAATGTTTCACCACACAGTGGCTTCATCAGATAGATAAAAAGATGATTAATTAATTAATCCAATAGAATTACAAATTATTTTTAATTTTATATTATCTAAGGAATATTAATTGTGGTTGGTTACTTACGATATACATGTTTAATGTTGCTATTTTTAATTATATGATTTATTAATTTTTTTCATTTAGGCTGTTTTTGTATGGGTTATAATTATATAAATTATATAACTGCATACGTATATTCAATTTACATTCATTTATAAGAAAATGCTACCATATAACTGCAATATTTACAAAAAATATGGCCACTTTGAATAATTTTACGTTGTATTACCATAAAGTTTGTAACAAAATCTATGTAAAAAATAAAAAAAAAATCCATTTAGAATCTCATCA
Source organism: Ontholestes murinus (assembly GCA_963969525.1). Classification (NCBI taxonomy): domain Eukaryota; kingdom Metazoa; phylum Arthropoda; class Insecta; order Coleoptera; family Staphylinidae; genus Ontholestes; species Ontholestes murinus. Next base: position 77,052,442 of record OZ018387.1, read on the forward strand.
GCGTAGCGCTGTTAAAACAGTTTAACGGAGTTACAACTCTTTGTAAAGCAGGGAATCTTAGTGTAACACTTTAGACAATAGATGTCACCTTAATGGTATTTTCTTGCAAGTTGTACAGCAATTTTTGGTATATGAATATATCTATTCAATTGTTCGTACTTGAAACGTTTACTTTTTTTTAAAGATGTCTTATCTATTAATATTTTCTCTATTTAAATCTTCATTACTTCAAAGTAGGTACTAACAATGTATTTCTATTGATATGCATTTCTATAAATAAGCCTAAAATCAAAGTAGAAATCAAGTTTTTTTAAACGAATTGATTTACCTTTATTTTACGTTGTATTACCATAAAGTTTGTAACAAAATCAATGTAAAAAATAAAAAAAACTTTATGCGGTGTTAAGAAATAGGTAATTTTAAACATTAAATATGTTTTGCAACGACTAGGGCATCAGTTTTAGATTAGACCGATAGACAAGGCAGGTTATCGCTAATAATGACAGTTTAATGACTTCATCGCACTTAATTTCATACACGCTCTGTCCTCTTTTTCCTTGTAGCAATAAAACATTTCGCATATAATCAGGATGCGAATGTACTTGACACAAACATTTCATCATTTATCGTTAATTTATTTACTATGGTACTATATTAGAAGATTTTGTAGACCTGTTTAGTTTAAGAAGTAGATTTTTAAGGATTCCATAGCTTCATAAGTATGAAGAATATAAGCCCAGAAATATGTTACAATAATGTTCTGCTATAATATTTGCACTTACTCATTACTGGCCCAAATTTTTAAGAACACTGATTAAGAGTTTGAAAAGTACATTTTTAAAGATATGCTACAGCCTTTAGCTTTATACGAGTATGTATGTAAATGATCAACACAGCATCTTTGTTACAATAGTTTTCTGCTTCAACATTTGTATGCGCTTATTACTGTCCCAAATTTTTTTAGAACTCTGATTAATAGTTTAAGAAGTAAATTTTGAAGTATATGGTGTTTTTGTTTTTGATGAGAGGTTAGAAAATCTATTGTAGACACATTTATAGTAGTGTAGCGACAGATTCCTACCGATTGAAACCACTTCTCCAAGATTCCTCTTAATACTAGTCCGTAACCATAGGTCAATTCTAGTCGGAACTTAAGCAAAATGATAGATCAGATTCCCTAAAGTCGTTCACATGCGGATTAGGGTGGGTTAAGGATTTTAGGGGGCTATTAGTACCAATTAGTATCGAACGAGGTTTCGATGTTTGCTATCAGCAGTGACATCGTATTTCGAAAATTTTATTCGGGAAGAAAGATTTTTATCTAATTTACTGTGAAAGTTTATAGCAAATTTATAAATGTGTAGAAGATCAGCATATCATATATGTTACAAAATTTTTATACTTCATGGTATTTAGGGAAATTGCAGAATATATTTTTAGAAAGCTATTTCAAAATCTTATATTTTGGTTAATTATAATCTGCATGCAGTTCTTCGCATGAGTCACAGTTCCTTGTTTAATACCGATACACCACAAAGGCACAATAAAATGTCTGTGCATGTCAAAAGGTAATTAAACACAGACCTGTCTTCTTGTAATTAATAAAAATGGCTACGTAACTGATTTCAAAATAAAAAATGGTGATGTGGCCATCATAATACTTTCCCTATATTTTTCTCGAAAACTATGAGGTTATTCTTAATTATTTGCTCAATATTGAATTCTTTATATTTACTTGTTATATAAATTTCATTTAATAAGCAAGAAAAATTGAAAATGTTTAAATTAAGAACAAGAGTGTTTCAATAAAACTTTTCAGTTATTTATTCTCTTTAACTTTTGTTTGAAAAGTTATGTCTTATTTTTCAAAATTTCCTAAATTTCAAAATTTGTTTGAATAAATCTATTAACTTTTTCAATAATATTATGTTTATTTACGTTTTACAACTTTTAGTTAAAATCCTCGTTTATGTTTTACTGATTGGAGGGTGGGTTAGAGGTCACCCACCCACCCTACATATACATATTAACTTTAATTACTGATCGCCTCGCGGTTTGCACTAACTTTAATTACAAAATTTGAATAAAAGAAACTTGACAAAGTAAAATTTTTGATAAAGAGAATGGTTGCGACCGTTACTACTTGGTAATCCATACTTGCTTACAATAATTTGTGGTTAAAACATATTGAATTTTTAATTCAGTTAAAGAAGGACTTATTAGAATGTTTTAAATTTTTGAAAAAGTCTTAATTTCTAAACAAATCTTTTTTAAAAATTTTTCAATAATAAAATCTTCACAATTTTAGAAAGCGGGTTGAATTAAAAATCTTGAAACCTAGAGAAGAAATTAGTGAAAATTTCTTAAATTCTTGAAAAAGTGAGTCTAGATTTTAGAAAAAAAAGTCCTAAAAATCTAGGGCCTCAAAAAAAGAGAAATTAATGAAAATTTCCTGAACCCTCAAGATGAAACTATATTTCTACAAACATTTTTTTTTTAAAGTTCCAGAGCCTTGTAATTTAGAAGATAAGAAGATAACCTTGAAATCTGGAGGAGAAATTTCTGGAAATTTCCTAATCCCTTGGAAAAAGAGTCTAGATTTCTAAATGAAAATTTTCTAAATATTTTAGAGCCTCCTATAAATTTAGAAGATCAGTTGAAAAAAATAAAATAAAAATCGGGAAGAGAAATTACTAAAAATTCTTTAAACTTTCTCGAAATTAAGAAAAGATTTCTAGGGGAAAATTTTCTAAAAAAACCTAGAGCCTCCAAGAAAAAAAAACGCAATTTAGAACTTTTTAAATAAGTTTATAGCCTCTAGTTGAAACGAAATGTTGAATTTTAGAGAAGCAATTGCTGAATTTTACCTGAATTCTCCAAAAGAAGACGAATTAAAAAACATTTAGAGCCTGAAAAAAATCTTCGCAATTTATAAGATAAGTTGAAAAAGAAATTTAATTTTGGGAAGAAGTTATTTTCCATTCTCTAAACTCATAAAAAAAAATCTAGAAAATACTAATTCCTCATAGAAAATCTTTCCAATTTAAAAGACGACTTTAAAAAAACTCTTGAGCTCTAGAGAATAAATTCCTAGAAATTTCCTGAACCCTCGAGAAAATACTCTAGATTTCTAGAAGAAAATTCTAAAATTCTAGAGCCTCAAAATCTTTGTGATTTAGAAGACAAGTTGAAAAAAATCTTGAAATGTGGAGAAGAAATTACTAGAAATTTCCTGAACTCTCGAAAAATGTCTAGATTTTTAAAAACACATTTTCTAAAAAAAATTTCTGAATTCTACAAAAAAATATACATTTCTAGATTATTGTGGGAAAATTTTAAAAACTTTGCAATTTAAAAGACTACTTGAAAAAAAAACAATCTTGCAATCTGGAGAAATGACTGAAAAGAGTCTAGATTTCTAGGAACAGATTTTCTAGAAAAATCTATAGCCTCCAAATCTGAATAAAAGTTAATGGATTTCTGAAAAAATCCTAGAAAAGATTTTATTAATTTTTGACCCCTGAACGAAATGTTTGCAATTTATAAGACAATATTAAAAACGATTCAAATATCCCCGTCCTAATTTTATCCTACAACTTATTACATAAATATAAAAAAAATATATAGAGATATTAGACTGATAAAGAATAAATTTAACAAACTAAATAAATCCATCCATAACCTCATCAAGGAATATAAAACAGATCTTTGGGTTACAGCATGCGAAAATATTAATTCAAAAATATCTAAGTACCATAAGATAGACTATATAAATAAAATACGTGACCCAACTACAAACCAGACAGTAACAGACGATGTACAGATTTCAAATATATTCGCCGACTATTTTAAAGATACATATACGTTGACTTTTAAAGATACATATGACGATGACTTCTTAAACGTGGTAAATTCCTGTTATAATTCTTTTAAAAATAATTCTTCACCTTTTACCCCGAAAGATGTCATAACGGAGGAAGAATATACTTTTTTTTTAATGAAGGATAAAAACACTGACTCAGGTCACGATAATGTTCCTAGATCCATCCTAAAAACCTTTTCTAATAACATGCATCAATATGTAATTAAAATACTAAATCCCATTTACTATACCGAAGCAATTCCCATCCAATGGAAGCGAGGGATTATAACTTGTATACCAAAACCGATCAACGATCCTTTAGCAATTGCTAATTACCGCCCAATCAACTTGCTTCCTGTCCTTGGTAAAATATTTGAAGCAATTATTAAATCCAAACATCAAAATCATGTTTCCAATTTAATCCCTCATTACCAATTTGTATTCCTTGAACGTAGCACCACATCTCTCCATATTAGAATTCTAACCTCAAACTGTCAAACAGCCCAATTCGAAGGTCAAAAAATTTGCCATTGTTTTTCTTGATGTACAGAAAGCATTTGATTCAGTATGGCTTCGTGGCCTGGTATTTAAGTGTAACTTCCTGAAAATTCCCTCCTATATCATCAACCTACTTGACAATTTTTTACTTAATAGATCCTTACAGATTAAAATTCATTAGACTCTCTCCACCTTATTCACTCCCCAACCAGACGTGCCCCAAGGTTCCCTACTTTCTCCTCTCCTTTATAATATATATGTGCACCATATATAATTCCAATTCTCAATTCTTGAACAAATCATCTTACGATCTCCTGTACGCCGACGATACAGCCCTTATAACCCACGGTCCCACTTTACTTTAAGCCCTTAGCTCACTTCAAGAATTGATCGATCGCATCGAACTATGGTTTGCAAAATTGAGAATTTCAATTAACCCCAACAAATCACAATTTCTAATCCCATTTCATCTTATTGATGAAATTATTTCCTCACGTAGACCCTGCAAAATACCTTGGCATTACCCTCGATCCTAGATTAAATTTTTGTAATCCACACCCAAATCCTGAAAGAAAAAATAAATAGCAGAGCAAGACATTTCAGAAGCCTTACTTTTAAACAGCAAGAAATTTCAACTCATACTGCAGTGCATATATATAAATAGATCTGCCGACCTCTGTTGGAATATGCGTCTAAATCCTTAAACAACATCCAATTTGCGGAGCGTTCAGCATTGAGAATACTCACGAAAATAGGACATCACCTTAATCCACTTCATAACCCTTCCAATACACTTCTTTACCAAAAAAACTAATATTACTCCTATCAAAGAAAGATTACTTGAGTTATGAGTACGGATTGGTTTCGACCTATTCGGGTTTCATCAGTGCAGCGCAAACCTATGCAGGGAAATAGCAAGTTACTACGCGATTTATAAACCTCTAGTTCTCCTTCATGTTGACACGAATTGTCTAAACGATTTAAGATTTAGTATATAATTTATTCATTTACGAAATATTATTTATAATAATTTGTTGATTAATAGAACTCCTTGAGTATTATAACCATTTTAATCTAGAAAAGTGGTATAAAAATAAGAGACAGTATAAGTAAAAAGTTAATTTAAAATGTGATCTTCAGTACATTATTTATCTTTATATCATCGACAATTAGTGGATAATGTAGCTAACATTTTTTTTATTGTTTCAGGTACGTGATCTTCTATTATCGGATATTAAGGTAAACGTTTTTATATAAACTCTACTGTTTTTAGATATATACTTAAGCCAGATTAATCTTAATCTTGGGATAAACTACTGCTGTTAGTTCCTTTTTATGGTTCTTAAAACTTAAACTTTAATAATTTTCTTTTGAGAAATACTTTACTTGGGTTACTTATATACTACATTGCTGATCCCTTTTAACATTTGTGTTTTATCCCATGATTTCTGCAACTTCCAAATCTTTATCTTCATTTAGACCCTGGTTATCCGCCTTTACGTCGTAATTTTCCTTCATTTTAGCCCATTTTAAGGGCTCACTACCCCCATTAATTTCGTTTATCTGAGACGCAGTATAAACAAAATCACATATCATAACCTTGTTATTTCTTCTCTTCTCCTGGTGGGCAGCTAAACTTGAAATCGCAAGGAAGGTTTACTTTACGTTCGTATACTGCTTGATCGGTAAGTAACTAAAAGCAGATAAATATATAGTTCCAATTCTCTTTGATAAGAGACTATCTTCGTAGAGATTGATTTTTTTGCCATTCGTTCCATCTTATTATCGTATTTTCGTTTTAAAGATTCCGTCCTCGTGTTTTTGAGTTAAAGGATTCTGCATTCCTCCTAGAAGAGGTTAGATTCAAAATTTCTTCCTTGATTCTTTGAGTAATAATGTGGGTGTAAATTTGTCATTATAAGATTGTAATATAATATTACATTTACATTCCATCGACATACCAACGCACCATATGCCACAACCAAATAGTTTATGGCGTCTCACGATAATTTAGTTGCCTAAAGTAATTAATTTCCGGGCGGCTTAGAGGCGGCCCATGCGGAAATAATTAGAGAATTGCACCCACTTTGATTCGTTTAAGCACGTTAAGACGAGGCCCATAAATTCACATCGGTGTCGTGCGCGGTTCACGGGGGGTCGACTTCGACATTCGTTCTGGACCGTAAGGTCGATTTTTCAGTCCCGGAAAGTAAATGGAAACGGAACGCCTGAAAACAAGAATAATGTAAATTTATTTTTATTTTATTAATCGGGCGGAATGATGCGCTCGGCGCGACCATTTGTAAAAAGTCAGAAAGTCGGACGAGTGCTTAAATTAGTCATAAAGAGCGCCGCGGGACGCCAGACGGTCTTAATTGGCGCAGAGTGCAAGAAGACTTCTACCTAGATTTGATTTCATAAATTAAAAATTTATATGCCCGCTACATGCTAATTGGTTGGGTATACAGTGCAATTTATCTGGCGTTATTGGACCAATCGGCGAGACCCGAGGAACATCGTTCTCTCTTGCTAACAGCTGAACTAAAAAATGTTTGAAGGTAATAAAATATTCATATGCTAGAATTCTATTGGTTGAAAATGTATTAGTTACCCAATAACATAATTTAGGTAAATAGTTGATTAAGATGATTGTCTATTCAATAAGAATAGGATAATATAGGAAGAATAGTAATCATTGATAACTACCACCTATTATTATCATCATCTATTTTACAAAGCATTACATAAATTGAGTAATAATGGATACATAACTTTATTAATGAATGATTTATAACTTTAAGATTGACTAAGTGAAGATTTTCGATGCAACACATTTCTTTAGTGCTTGCTGTTATGCACTAAAGAAATGTGTTGCTACGCTTCACATCGAAAATCTTCACTTAGTCAATCTTAAAGTTATAAATCATTAAGGTACGTGGGTAGGACTAGCTATGAGCAACTTTTTGAATATTTTGAATATTTCACTAATTTATATTACTTATTGGCCAACTATATAGATTACCATTTTAAGATCAAACTGATAAGAATATATCGTTGCAAATAATTAACGGCGTGCTCTGGCATAACTCTCCCGGGCGGCCGTTTTAAATAAATAAAATATTTCCACAGCTGGGACATATATAATTTCAATTATGTCATTATGATTGTCAGGGTGATCCTTGCAGTTTTAATGAGCGGATTACGGGCCGGACTGGTATTATAAATAATCTCCGGTGAATATTTTATAGTCCCGCTCTCTCGCTGGCTTGTATTACGCGCCGCATTCGCGCACACACAACCTTTAAACCGTCGCATAAAAATAAATTCTACTAACAAGCAAACATTATCCACCTCGAAAAGACCGGCCGATGCGCAGTGCATCTCTATTTAATCGGGGAACGTGTCTGCGCAGATGTAATCGTCCGATAACATACCACAAGAGAAAGAGAGCACACCACCTGTTGGCGTCCTACCGGAATTAGTTGGCAGCGCATGCGGCATCTACTGATTATATCCTCAAATGGGTTTGTTTTGAATATATTGCCATACGCGTAGCGCTCGATACTACCAACGGGCTTAATCATAGTCCGCTAAGAACTATTAATTTCTAAACTTATCGGTAACTTCCTCAATCATATGGTTAAAACGGTGTAATGGTTAAAAGTCGGTAATCTTTGTGCATTAATAGATGGTATAGTTTTTAGAAATACGGATATGTTGCTATAAATACTCAAATGTTATTACTAGTACGTATGATCACATTTACACGTTTACATCAGTCGATTCTAAAATAATCAATACATTGATCTAAAAAGTGCTCCTATCATTTATGGTATTTATTTGGGAAATATGATAGTTTAAAGTTGTATTTTGTAATTTAAAAGGAATAAGCCTATAAATAGATATAGATGCTCGAAAAAATAATTATTGGGCGATTGTTCACATAATCTACATTTCTTTTGATACCAAAATGATATGGTATAATATATCTCTTTCTTGAGAGCTTGGTTATCAGTGGCATGTACTAGTTAGTTCCTTGGGCTAGCAAGTTATTTTAGCAATGTATTTCTTTGTTTTTTTTTAATTGAGTTGGAGAATGCGATGCGTTAAAACCGCTTCTATAGCTTTAACCATTAGAGGTTATCATTTTTTGCTTTGAATATCGTTTTATTTAGTAGATTATATGGATAAGAAATTTTATTACATGTATATTTAGAATTTTCTAAAGGTGTCTTTTGACTATTTTTATAATTCAATTTTCGCCCAATAACCAAAGGGACAGGTCATAACATGAAAAGAAGAAATGATCAAATAACACAAGTTATTTAAGTAAAGCACTTTTTTCTTTTTTAACTCTTTAATTCTTTATTGACTTTAGTTTCGGCAACCTAACTTGTCACTATTATACAGATGTAGATTTTATCTGGTGTACTTCATATTGATCAGACTAGATTTTATTGACATATACATATAACAATTAAATTCTTTGATAATTGATATCATTAAAAGAATTCGATTTATTCAAACAGCAAAAAGAAAACCGTAATGAATTCTTCGTTGCAATTTAATGTCGAAAGTTATAACGTTGGCCTTCGGTGTGTGGAGATCTTGTAGGGCGATGTTCATGAATCGATGCCCGTGGTATTACAATTTCTATTTTGGAGCGATGACTTATTCATCGGTTTTGAAATTCGCTCAGCCATTCGGCGAAGATGTGAAGCGAACCACAAGAATGTGGAGCTTAATGCGCTTTCGTTGTCCGCCGTATCTCCTGATACAGATATCGGCGAGGAATCTAGTTATGAAGCGCGAACCGCCAGAGTTATAGCCAGAACGCACGGGAGTCGTCCTTTAAGCTAAAGCATTACATTCACCTAGAATTTTTTCATTAATATTTTATTCAAAACGGACATAACTTTAAACATCTAATAGATGTGTAAATTAAAACACAATGGCTTATTTTAGTATTACTTTGACCATCATATCTAATACATTCCCAGATAGAATTGTTTCTAAATTTAGACTGAGATACAATTCATATTGTTTTGAATAACAACAAAGACACAATTAATCCCATTCGCGGTCCTGTAATAAAGGAGTGTTATAAGTTGGGCAAGTAAATGAACTACAAAACATTGCTTGGGCCAAGGCGATCCCTCCTCTTTATTGTGCAACCGAAACGGGCCTGCCTACGGCCGCATAACTATAAAACATGTCTATTCTTAAATTATGCCACCGCACCAAAGGCAAGATAACTATTTTATCTACTACCGGCTCTGCTCGTATTTTATTTCCGAGGCAGTAAACATGCACAAACGGCGAACCCTTACTTGCTCACACACACACACATACACACACTCCTGCTGCCGTGGCCGTTGCCTGGCCTCTAATAACTTAATAGAGGAATGTTCGTTTGTTCGGTTGGTGCCCTGTAATTACTGGCAATTAATAAATTTTTTTTCGGGTTTCAAAATCTCCACCTGATTTCATCTTCGGACACGTTGCTACTGGTTACTTGATTAAATTAATCGGGACGTTGGAAATTGATTGTGGGTAATTTATAGTTGTTACACTGTAGCCTAAATAAATGTAATTGCTTGTAATAATTTTGCACATTATAAAGGCTTTAGAAATATAGACCCAAACAAAAATTTTCCCTAACTGAACAAATAGAAATGTGTGCGGAAAAAAACCCGTTGTTACATGTTTGAAATTTTGATAAAGTTGCTTTAACTACCTAATTAATTTAATTTCATCTACCTCAAAAAATTAAAATAATTAAAAGATCAATAAATTCTACAATTATATTTTTCTGAAAATTCAAACTCAAGATTTTTAAATATGATTTGGTACTTACAACCAGTTCTGTAATAAATTTAAATTATTACGTCGATTCATTTCTAAATCAAAATGTTTAGAGTAACGACCTCGCAATAGCTTACGCGGCATTAATAGAACTGATACAAAAATAGCATCACGAATTCTTCAGCGGATGACCCTCGCGGATCCTCTTAAAATTCCGATTCGCATAATTATTCAACTGGCACCGCCATTAATTCAAACAATTTTTATCTGCCGCAAAGGGTTAATTTATGCAGGCACTCAGGCGCATATTCGGAAAAGAAAAAAAAAAATAGTCGAGTCACCGATAACTAGTTTAGCAAGACAGGATGTACGACTTTTATTTCGGAGAAAACATGTAACGACAATTTTTAGTTTTTAGATGTTCAGAATATCTTTGAAAAATTAACTTTACCATTATACTACAGTAATATTAACTTAGTTAACAGTAAATTGGTGAATTATTGTCAATAAAGTTTTTTATATCGTCCGACAAAAATCTTTGCTGCTGCTTAGTGTTTTCAACTTTTTTTTTTGTAAATTGTCATTGATTGCATTATGACTGTGGTAATTTTATTTAAAAACCTTATTTTCATAGACGTTATTTTTAAAATATGGCCTATAACTATATCTATACTGCACAATTATATAGTATCTTATAGTTTATTGTATTTATTTTACAAGATCTATTTAAAAACTAACATAAAAATCAAACATCAATATTAAATCACTTTGTAATTTAGAGCATAGATCTTGAAGACGAAGTTCACAGTTTCTGCTGTCTTCTACTCGACCACTCTTATCTAATGATGATGGATGATGCTTATAAGGTGATTGTAGCCACTGAAGCAATATTTTGGCCATTTTTGGCACATTTAGGTCAAATTTTTGAAGACCTCTATAATTTTATCGGCTTGTGTTACTACGACATTTATTATATAATGAGAAGTACCTATTTTAAGATATATATACTAAATTCTTGCAAAATCCGAATATTTTAAACATGATAAGAGTGTCCAGTGCCCGGATTGACCTAATAAAAAACTTACAGTACACGAGTAATTCTGCCAATATTACATTTAAATAATTAGATCGTAAAAATTGCATCACTTCAAACAATGATAATTTAAAAAATTAAAAAGCAAGAATACTATTAGATAATTAACTTTTAAGATTTTGGCGCGGTCAGTCAAGTGGTAGAAACCAAAACCAAAATATACAACTATTTATCCCTGTCTGCCATCAACATCTGTAAATGTTTTTTTTATTTTGTAGATAGCCTACAGTTTATTTTTTTTTTTTAATATTTCCTATTGAATGCATATATATTTTTATATCTCTTTTTTTATTACATACAATTGTCTTGTTACTATTAGAAAGTACAAGTGCCGTGTGTAAGGTTAGAAAAATATTATATAATTTCCAGGCGCCATCGGTCTGTGAAAAGGAAAGGTAATTTGTTCAGCAAATTATAATTGTCTTGTTCAATTAAGGCGTGGAAACCGTATACATCGTATTAACATGAGTAATAAACTGTTTATTATGATGTTGTATGAAGTGCACACAGACATCATCAATATAGCCGCGGCGTTATGAAATTAGATTTCATGTAATCGTGGAAAATTGAATTTTCATGCGTCCAGAGGTGTCTTAAAGGACGAATTAAACTTTATTTTAAATTGGTGTTTATCAACGTTAAGCGGTGCATTATTTTATTGATGTTTCATGATTGTAAATCTAGGTAAATTAGTTTTCTGAATAGTTAAAATCGCATCAAATTGAGAGCTTAACTTTTTTTGGATGGATATTAGCTTTCAAAGTGGTTGCAGCTTGTTCGCCGGAATTGCACTATAATCTTTTTCGCACAACGTTGTCGCAAACTATCCATTTTTCATCACCAGTGGCACTACGTTTGAGAACTAGATCATTTTCATTGTTTTCGAAGAGCTTGTTGCAGGCGTATACGCGCTTTGTTAATATTTAGTTTACTAACATATCCTAGCTTGTGAAAATGACCTTCCACGCTCGTTTGAAAGTTGTGTAAGGCGGTTTGCTTCGATTAATGCCTCTATTTTATCATCTTCGGCTTTAACTTGCCTTCCTAAATGAGGTGTACCTTTGACATTGAAATTACCGGAACGGAATTTGGCAAACCAATTCTGATACTGGCACTCTGTTAAACAATCTTAATTGTTTGTTTATTTTTCCAAAGGTTTTCGTTAGGCTTTTCACTTTTCGAAAGTAAAACAGCAAAACATTGCAATATTCCTCGTTTTGCTTTTCCATTTTTTGACCACTGCTTTACAAATACTCCTGAACCGATTCACTTACAAAGGGTATGTAGATTAGATTATTGAACTGAAGTTGATTGAAAATACAATTGTAGATATCTATTAGTTGGAACCGAAATGACTTAAAATTCAACCCAATATATTTCCGAATGTAGATAAGTCAACTGAAATGCATTTAAAATGAGACTAACAGTATTTTTTTTCAGTATTTTAAGTAAACATAATTAATACATCTTTTTATAGAAAAGAAGTGATTATCTGCCCAAAAACATAATATTGCTAAAACTGCGATAGGAGAAAATTCCGAAATATAATTGTTTTAATTCGTGTATTAACAATTTCGTAATAAAAATTTTAGATCACAGTTTAAAAATAATTATACACCCTTAATATTATTTATGAGTACTGCTTTGTTTTATTTCTTGACTGAACTGATTAAAGCGTTTCAAAGCACTTTAATAGATCATTCAAAATAAAATGAGTAAAGTACTAATTCTTACAAATGATTCGCATCTTCAAAAATCATATCTTGTTTTGCTTTTCATTTTAAAGATATTTGTTGACAATAGACATTTTGATATTTTATTGTCACGGTAACTCTATAAATAAGCCAAACACATTTTTATCTACTTAAGTTTAACTTAACTTTTTATTACAAAATTAGAGAATAAGGAACAAGGTACAGCTCTTAATAGAAGACACCGAATTCTATTTTCTCATCTTTATCCGTAGATTCTTCTTTCTCTTCTTCTTTCTTTTCTTCAATTGTAGCTGCAGCTGGAGCAGCACTGAGCTTAAATTTTCACAGTCTTTATTGATAAGCTCATCGATTGATACGTCTTCAAGCTGTGGCAAGGCATAGGTCTCTTCAAGTAGGTCGAATATATAAACACATTGTTTAGATTATAATACTATTATAGATTCATATTCAATTATAGATTATTATTCTTTAATAAATTCTACTAAATTAAAATTTCGTTTTTTTATTAAATGTATAACCCACAATTAAGGAAGAGGGGAGAAAGTTTTGTGATCATATCAATACCACTAAAAATATTTACTAATGTTTTATACCTTACCTATAGTCCCACTTAGGGCACATGAACTACAGTGTTGTCACTGTGGTCTATTCACTGAATTATATAGTTAAGCCCCCCGCTTAGATATTTAATAATGTTCTGCGCCACCATCGTTATAGGACCCGACTGGACAAAGGCACCCATCTTCTACTATTCACATTCGACCCTTAATTTTTCTTCATCAGCATCTTCCGCCTCTTCCTCGCTTGCGATCCTTGCTCCTGCTACCCTGCCAGTTGTCTTTGTTGCCCCAATTGCCACAACAGCCTCCGAGAGAAAAGCTTTTTCTTCAAGAATTTCTCTTAGCTCTTTCCGTTCCCGTTTCCACCGTGGACACTCGAATAATGTGTATCGTGCGTCTCCTTCACATCGTTGCACCAAGGACACTCCCCCCTTAGGAATTTCACGATTTTGTAAAGGTACTTGATGAAGCACTCGTCTCCTGTCAAGATTTGAGTCAGGTGTTACGACAGTTCGTGCTTCCTGAACGTCTAAGACACCAACGCTGGGATGAGCTCCTTCGTCCAGTCGCTTTCTCATTGTTAGTGATCCACTCCTCGTCTCTATGAACACCTCTTCTCTCACCATGATCTCCAAATTCGGAGGAACTAGTGTTGGTAATCGTTGGGTACCCTCATACAGCATACAGTAGCTTGGCTCACGCTTCTTCTAGCAGCAGTCTTCTCCTGCTCTTGCTCTTCAAATGGTTGCCGATGTTCACCAATAGGCCCAAGATGAGCCTACTGCACAAATGCTTTATTTCGATTATGATCCCCAGGTACTTGGTCGCCCTATTTACTGCCACATCATGGCCTAAGACCTCCACCTATACTCGCGAGGCGACTCAAAAGCCAAATAGCCGTGGTTTTCTCTACATCCAGTCTCGCTTCAAAAGTTTTGCTTTTATATTAAATGTATAACCAAAATCAAGAGAGTTGAAAGTTTTGTGATTAGATTAATGCCAGGAAAATCCTTACAAATTTTTCGACAAGTGTAATTAAAACAAAAGAAGTATTTATTTTAACGCTCAAACAGAAATCAATTGTCGAAATTTAATATTTTAGTTTTTCGCAGTATAAAAATAATCTAAGGATTTTTTTTATTTTTAAAGTTCAATAAGAAGACAAATGCCCAGATTAGGAATAGAGGCGGTCACCTTCTCTAAATGTTTCGAACTTAGTAATATATAATAACTGAATTTAGCTACAATATATTCTGTTCAATAGTAAAATAAAAGTGTTACTTTTTTTGAACTTCTATTTTAATAACCATGATTTTCACTAAAACGTACACGTTGTTGATTCTACTGATTTTTAATAATCTTAAAGTGTTAAATCCTTATTGATTTATTTGACTATAAAGGTTGACCTGGAGAGTAAAGTACTCCATAATAAAATATGTTTCCCTGTCTTTAACTGCGCTTCGCTGATGAGATCTAAAATAGATGGAAACCGGCCAGTGGCTGTTGCCGACATATATGATTTTTTTGCCTAGATGAAAATAGCCGAGAATACGAAAATCTACAGTTATAATAGATTAGATACCAAGACAAAATTACGACTAAACGATTAACGTTCGTTTAGTCCACATTTATTTGAACCCATTAGCTTAATAAATAAAAAACTATATATATATAATTTTTCATGAATGATTTTCTCATTTACCTCGTAGTGAAACATTGTGGAATAAGTGTTTTTAATTAATTACCTATTATATCTATAATCATTTTTGTTTCCTGCCAATAACAATCGCGGATCGGTTTCGATCTATTTTGGGTCTCATCATCGTAGCGCAATTGGAGACGGGAAACCTTTTTTTTATGAGAAAAGAGAAAATCTATCATGAACACCCTTATAGCAGAATCGTACATCTACCAAATAAAACCACTCCTACTGGTTCGCTGGTTTGATTAGTCTAGGACCAAAAGGTCGGATCTCAAGCGATATATCGCTAAGAGAAAGGTTTCTAATTAAGTACCAATTAGAATTATACGTGGCCTACGATGTTTGCTGTGGGGAGTGATATCTTATTTAGGAAATTCTATACTAGAGGAGGATTATCATCTATTTTGCTCTAAAGGTTTACAACGAGCTCTTTGGTGTACTCCAAGACCCTCCAGGACACTCGGTAGGAAAACGAGTTTTTCTTTGGAGTATTTAAATCTCCAGGTAATCCGCCAATCAAGATATTACCAGAAAGGTGCCATCTATTATCGAAGCGTTGCACTAGATTCCTGTTTGTGTGGATTAGCACCGACAAATCAAGGGAACTGATAACAGCGACAATTATAACAATAATAGTGTAACCATTAATTATTGTTCCCTGTCGACAACAGCAACGGACCGGTTTCTATCTATTTTCAATCAAATCAGCATAGCGCAGTTGGAGACAACTAAACAAGCTTTACTTTGGAGTATTCAATTCTCCGGGTAAATGTGAAAAGCAATTGGAAATAATTTATTTTAGTTCATCTATTTGGTCTTATATCTATTAAAAGTTCTCCTTTTACTTATTTATATTTTGGCAATTTAGACACTAAAGCCTTTAGGTATATCTAGCAAATTTAAATTTAAGCTCCTTAAAATACAGTATTGATGATATTTCTTGGAATGTTTTCCTTCAGTTTGTAAGCTAGCTTAGTGATTAGCATTTTGTTGCCAAGCAAATTGCCTCTTCATCTATTTTCAACTAGCTACCGTCACATCGTCTTGAATTGCGTGTTAGCCAAACTAGTCGAGAAAATCCTCTTAACGTGTCCCTTCCAGACTGCCCCATCTTTATTTAATTCTGGAAACATGCACGACTTCGTGCCAATAATTTTTGGGTGTCTCCAAAAACTGTTTAATCAATCCACTGGATGCTAATCGATTACGTCGCGGTTGCGAATCCCTCAACCCTTTACCACTCATTAGTCCAGAAAGTCCGATATGCGTTCTTTACATGTCTATGATGTCACGTGGGCCAACCCATTATAGACACTGTTATTAATATATTTTTTCTTGGCAGGGGCCCATCTTAATTATTTGTACGCCATCTAAGTGTGCCGGAAACAATTGGCGCCCAACGTGGGGTGAAAAAGGCTAGAGCCAAATATGTGTATATGCTACCATCTCTATCACAAGCAAAATGTCATTATTCGCTTATTCGAATCGGTCCATGAGAACGATTTTGTCGCCCACCTCGGTTCATATTTGTTAGATGGCCCCCCATTACCACAACACAATTGGGTACAGAAGACATGACAAAAATAAATTTTATTGCTGTTTACGCCTGCATTGTGAACAGAATATTAGAGTTTGGAATCGTTTATCATGTTACAGTCAAAGAAGGTATCTTGGTTTGAAGCTCCGCGCAAATTATCCTTAAAGAGCTACCAGAAAAGTTAAGCTCTTCGACTCACCATTTTAACATTTAAAACCCGATTAACCGTCGAAATAACCTTGCGTCCCAATAGACGAGGCATACTCGGCTAATTTTCTCGTCTTTATTTAATTCTGGAATCTGTCAGAAATTACTGGTTTACTCCAGTGATCCATGCCCCACCTTGAAGTGGTACGGAAGTAAGAAGCGCAATATCCAAAACTGTTGAGTCGATCCACTGGGTGCTAATTGATGTTGTTTTGTTCTAACATCTATCAACTCGGTGGTTCAGAAAGTCCTTTCCCTGATAACAAGGCTTTATAGACACTGTTACTAATGTTTTTTGTGTTCTCAGGAACCCATTTTGATTCTTGTAACGCCGTATGGGTTTACCGGTAACCATTCTAATGCGATTTTTCACAAATCTTTAATCATCGTTATTCGCTCCGTGATTTTGCTCCCTCAGAAGAGATCGTCAATTAAAACTACAAGATTTCTCAAATCTTAGATTATTTAACTTTTTATCTAAGAAAGGCTGATGGTCCTGGCGTAGTCACAACAGCGATACCGAAGGAGTAATTTTAGTTAGTAGAAGTCTGACATTGCCATTCTTGTCTTTAACTGCGCTACACTAATGATTCCTTTTGAAATAATATTTCCAGAATACAATGTCGCTGTAGATAACAAACATCGAAAGCCTCTTATGATTATAATTGCTAGCTAGTAATTAGCTCTCTTAAATCCTTCAGTCACCGTAATCCGTTCGGTGACGTTGCTCGTCTTCACTAAGACGATCGGATTTCTCAAATCTTAAATTATTTATCATGATCCGAAAAGCAGGTTGTTCTGGACTAGTCACAATAGCGATCACACAGAAGTAATTTTAGTCGTTAAGAGTCCGATACTACAAGGGTCAATGATGATATTCGTTTCCTCATAAAAAATATATATTGTTTTCCTTGCCTTCAACTATGTTATGCTGATGAGACCTAAAACAAAGTAAGTGAATAAGTAATAACAACCCAATATCAATTTACGCAAGAAAAACGCATTGGTTGTGTTGTCATAGTGATAAGAACAACTGGTTGGTTGAAACGACTATTTTTGATAAATACAAACTACCCTTTTGAGTTCCTTGAATATTTATCAGAAGCCTTATCTTAGGCCTAGGAGTGAAATCGGTTTTGGTAATGAATTTTTATTCATAAACATATACATTCTTTACAAAATATGGGGAAAGTGATTGGTGTGGTTACATTGTAATCTTTAAAAAAATCTTATAAGAGTAAATAATTTTAAAATAATACAATTTTCTTAGGTGTCTAAAAATTATAACTTTTCTATTGTCTTATTGTTGTTTATAATAATAATAGAACCTAGAATATTGTTTTACATAAATTTTACTCTTGTTGCAATTTATTATGTTGTTAATTACTTAATATTTCTTAATCATATAATTTTTTGTTGATTATACTTTATAAACTATTCAAAGCTACGTAATCCCATCAAAATAGACGCTGCGACTGTTAAGCAGAAAAATCTTTATTAACATATGTCGCGGTAATGAATTCGTCGGTTTTATGCCCATCATGACGAATAAATCAGGTTCTTGGTGGCCGCCGGATGATGCGGTGACATTTACAA
This sequence comes from Ontholestes murinus, assembly GCA_963969525.1. NCBI lineage: Eukaryota > Metazoa > Arthropoda > Insecta > Coleoptera > Staphylinidae > Ontholestes > Ontholestes murinus. The sequence goes on from OZ018387.1 coordinate 77,071,017, forward strand.
AGAATTATTTCATAATTAAATTTTACGACGGCGTAAAAAATATGAAACAATAATAATAACATGAAGGATCGCGCGATTCAGGCGTATCTTATAAGTGTATTCTATATACTGTCCAAATGTCAGAGAGACGCTCGTTGGTAAACACTTTCATTATGTTGAACAATTTTATGAAAGTTGACATATTTTGCACGGTTTAAAGTTTAACGACTGAATACTTTTCTTGGCTTAAATACAAGATTTATGATTGTCGATTTTTCGATATAGAGTTATATACCTTTTTTTGTAGGCGTTAATATTAAATTATGGTGGAATATTAGAATGAAAAAAATGAAAAAGTTTTTAAAATATTTAGCATAAAGCGTAATTTGCAAATATAAATATATAATAAAAATACTTAATAGTTTGTATAACTGGATTTAATCAATGATATGAATATATATATAAAATATTTGTATATATATACAACATCTTTATTAACAGACAAACGTACAACAAAAATATATATATATATAATACATGTATAGTAGATGATCTTAGTGGATTAGTCCGTTAAATGGCTATCGACCAGCGGTCTTTAAGCCCGGATTTGTCTTGTCTGTCTCTGATGGTGGTGATGATGATGGATGATGTGATTCAATGAATTCGAATGCTGTGAATGAAGGGGTTTATATTTAGGGATTAGGTCAGGATTTCTGCGCAAGCAGTAAAGGGAAAGGATGTGTTGGTTGAAGGAGTTTTTGGAAATTTTTTCGCTAAGGTATAGAAGCCGTTCATTGATGGGAATAACAGAGGTAGTGACATATAGGAGTTGGTTAGAAGGATTATGTAAATGATTGCTAGGATGGCGGATTTTGGTTAAAGCTCTTAGGGATGATCGCTCGCTAACTTGGATATTATGGATAGTTTGATTGCAGGAGTTTAAAATATTTGTATTTGTCAGTTTCTTTCGTAATAAATTCATTTCTTCTAAATCACGTCTCTAACGAGAATCAAAACTCAAAACTGGTCTGTTAATTAATTAAGGTTTAAATTAATATATTTTATCAAATTAACATATTTATATATATAAATACTTCACTCCTTAAACCAGATCAAAACAAATTGAAACAGATTCTTAACATCAACCGTACAACCATACATTATAACCTTCTCTTGGAAAACACACACGATATCCATGTTTCCATGTTCAAACGAACGTTAACATTTTACACCCCCCGTATTAATTAATTAAAATCGTCCTCGGCCATTTTACGGCGATCGTTTCGTACGAGTTTTTACGATCGGCCGCCGATGCGACGTTTCTTTTTCGTATTAATGCCGAACTCGTCGGGAATTCTTTCCGGATTTTTCTCGTTAATTCGACATTTTTGTCGTCTGGATAATAAAGTATACAGGGTGGATATTATATTACATTCGGTGCCCGTCCCGTTGCAGCGGATCTGAAATTATTCGCGACTGGACGTCGTAAAACATTCAAAATCGCCGACTTAAGCGAGTTTATTTTAAATATAAATCTACGCGTGATGGAGCTCAATAAAACTGTTGATTTACGCGCGGCTTTATTCGACGGATCATTTTTTACATTTCGGATTCTATCTCGAGTTTCATCCCCTCGGCGGGATGATCCTCTCAGCGGTCATAAAAGCTTCTCTCGGTGTCTTATTTAATAAATAAAGCCGTTGTTGCTATATGATCTCAACGGGTTTGTCATTAAATATAAAGGCTTCAGTAATATATCTAACAGACGTTAAGGATAGTTTTTTATCATATGGTATGTCTTTGAATAAAATTTTAAATATTATTTCCATAATAATCCATATTCACATTGACAGCTCAAAAATATACATTGAAAAACAGGACGAGCGTTTGAAGAAAGGATTGCACAATCTAAAAGTGCATCGAAAAACCAAAAAAAAAACACTCTAACCTACGCGAATCACCGTATCTCCGAAAAAAGGCAGCTCCAATCAAGAATTCCACCAAACAACCGGTGGTGGCAGATGACCTTGCAGTGGATGTTATAAAAATATCAGGAATTCCAGATCCTCCATATAGAAGAAACAGAGTAAAATTGAACCTACTGGATGGAAAACTTAGAAATCAACAGATTTGAAAACCCGACTCTTACACAACAAACAAACAGAATTGTCAAAACCCTCACTACTTAAAATATAAACCTCACCAAATGTCAATTATATCAAGAATTTTTAATGCCACTATAAGCTTTTATTCGTGCGAAGAAGCAATAAATCACATTTGTGAAAATAAACACACTCGAAAAAAATCAAAGACTTACTTAGAAATTTATTTATACAATGAAATTCTGTATGGTTAATAAAAATCGTTTGAAATTAATTATAATTGCTTTCTTCGATGATATCCGAAAATACTCATCGATAGGTATGATTAATTTTTTTGCATGGGCTGGTTATTAATATACAATTTACATACATACATTAGCTTATAATCAAGCTTATTTATGAAATTAAAGGTTTCCGGATGGAAAAGAATTTTCCACATTCAAGCACATTAACAATCTATAGAAGTGAGAAGATAATTAAATACCCAACAGATTTTTCATTTAAATAAATGATATGAACAATAAGACAGAATGAAATTAAAGGTTTCCGGATGGAAAAGAATTTTCCACAGGAATATTTAGTACATTTTCAAGTACTTAAGAATTTCTATTTCGAAAATTAAGGTTATTAACTAGAATATTACTATTTTATTTTGCGAACACCATTCCAACATTTCTGTGAGAATGTTAAAGTATGTGAAGAGTACAATTAATAATAAAAGTTTAAGTCTTCACTGTGTCACCTAACGTGTCAATGTTTGACTTTTGACTTTTGTACTTTTTAATTTTTTTTGTCAACTTAAATATTGATAATGAACAGTTTTGTGTTCGAAATGTGAAATTAGAGTTTTCCAATAGTTTTTGAAGATAGGTGGATAGTGTAAATAGTCTATCCTTACTGCTGTAGATTCATAAATACTTCAAAATCAAAACGTCAACTAAAATATTTCTCAAATGACAATGGATGGTAGCACTTGGTTCTTCGAGAGATTGATATTCTACAAGTTAATACTGTATTCTATACTTAAGTATGAAGCCAATTTACAAATTAGTAACACGTTTTCTAAACCTTTGTGTTAATATATATTATCAAAATACTAAGTAAATGTTGAGAAATTTAAGTGAAAGAAGAAAAGTATAACTATTTAACTTGAATCCTCCTAAATCTTATACCTACGAAATATTCTTAGACTTCATTCAATGGAAATATTACTCATCATTTTCTGCAGAACAGTTTATTTCACTTTCCTGATCAATCAGAGTGTAGTATAATCGTTGTCCGCCAACTATTCATGTGTTTCAATGTCACATTTGAAATTCTATTCACAAAATTTTTCAAATTAGAGTCCTGAGAAATTGAAGCAACGTGCCAAATCAATAGATGAAAATGAAGGGTTAAAATCTATTTGCCTTCTTTAGTATTAATTATTTTGAAACAGAAATACTTAGAAACCTGTTTTATATCGGGTATTGGAAATTATATTATTATGTGAGATTGTTCGATTATTGCTAAAAATAAACAATAATTAAATAATAAAAGTAATAATGAGAATTAATTACATTTAGCGTTTCTTCGCCACAGTTTTACATTAATACAATGTAAAAATTACTAACTAACAGTTAAAATAACTACTTCTCGTACTAAAGTCAGGAATTGAATTACATAACTATTAGTTGTCGTTACATGTCTGAAATTATATTCAGCATAACGGAATATTCTTGTGGTATCATCGTTTCCCAACCACGTCACGAAAAGTGTCATGACTATCCGCAGACACGTGTTTCTCTGTATCACAGCTCATCAGTGCAGCTATGTTATAACTTTGATGTTTAAATTAAATAATAGTTTACATCATTACACAACCTATTCAGGTTAATTGAAAATATTCTCAAAGGTTATGGATTTAAAAATTAGCTTTGTTAGAAAAATAAGAATAAGGTATTTCCAGAAAACGATCTAATTGCATTCAAGCACATCAACACTCTATAGAAGTGAGAAGATAATTAAATATCCAACAGACTTTTCATTTAAATAAATAATATGAACAATGTGACAGAATCTAAATTAAGTATATTTCTACTGAATTTAAAATTATTGTATGTAATTATTTTTCGGTAATCAATATTCTTACATAATATTTTCAAATATTAAGTTTTCAATTCTACAAAACTTTCGGTCACACTTGAAAAGGTTTGAGTTCACTTTTTGTGGTCTTCCACTCGCGCCCATTTTTTAAGAAGACTTGGAATTGTCATCTCAAGTTCCTTTATCGCTATTCTTGTCTACTTGGACAGCATTTTTATGACAGGGATCTGTAAAAAATAGATATTAGGTAAATGCTATAACTTTTTTTAAGTACAATCTTTTTAAAAACATTTCAATATATCTGTACATCCGTAGCTTTAGAGATGTGAATATTGTTGATGTTATGAGGATTGGCAAGTGCAGACCACTTCTGAAGACGTTTCGCCTACAAGAATGTCTTTGGTTACAATCTATGCACAGAATTTATTAAACTTTAGTGATAAATAATTTGCTAGGGATTATTACATACATCTGGTAAATTTTATGACGTATTTAAGTATATTACAAGTGCCTTTAAGTGCATTCAGAGATATTGATATTAGAGGTAACTTACCAAGAATCACAATTGATGGTGAAGTGTTTTAAAAATGAAAATAACACTTAGTTCACAAGTGAAGTAAGGAATAAACTGAATGTTATTTTCAATTTTAACAAGAAAGTATATCTATTTACATACATTGTCAATTTTAATGAATGGGAAAATAAATGTATAAGATAAACTACAAAGTACCTAAAATTTTTGAAACTTTTTATTAGATTACATTTAGGTAAATAAAATATAGGGACATTTTAAAGAAACTGCACTTTGTTAATACACCCAGTGCAGTTTCTTTTAAAGTTCCTTATACCAAGAGTAAAAATTTCTACCATCAATCATAATATATATTAAATACAATTTAAGTTTTGATGAAACAAGTTAAACAAGAATTAAAAGCTTAATGTTAATTTCCTTAGGGAACTATTTTAAATCAACTAATTAAAAGTTAGCCTTTAAATTTTCGTTAGTGATTTAGTAAGGTTAAAATGAAATTAAAATAAAATTAGTACCAACGATGAATTGGCTTGGTTGATTATGATGTTACCTTGACTGGTGAAAATAATAAAACCTTTTTGAAATCTGCTAATGGTGATATTAAAACTTGCTAACCATTTTTTTGCTAAGGCTTTGTTAACATTAAAGTACGTATTTTTATTTGTATTTGCATTTGTATTTAATACTTGGTTTTTCTTAAAATAAATAAATTTATTACAAATGGATAGATAAAAATATGTACTTATAATTTTGACATTGATTGCATTGAATCTTCAGCAGCTGCTAAAGGAGAGAAAAAAACAAAGAAAAACCCAAATAATCTAATGAAGATATCGGTATAATCGATATAGTCTGTTCGTTGGATGTTCCGTCGAACATCACAGACTATCGCCTCGAGAAACGACGCAAAAACATTCAGTCTGATAAAGTAAACCAAATGCGTTAGAAAAAGAACGCACTGTAAAACTTTCGTCGTTTTTTGAAGCGATAGTTTGTGACGTACGACGGAAGATCCAACGAACATACTATACTTGTTTTGCCACTCTTTTGGTAGAACCAAATTTTCAAATTGGGAGAAGTAAAACTCTTCTTATGTTCCATTTCTTTATTTTCATTATTTTCCTTTACATTGGTAATGATCCGCAAGTACCGAAACACGTGTCAGTTACATGAAATAAAGAAATGGAAATAACAAGAGTATTACTTCTCCCAATTTGAAGATATAGGTTTTGACTTATTTGGCTAAGTTTGAAGCTTCTCTATTTTTATACTGGTTGTTATTCAATTGATGCATAAATATAAAGTGTAATAAAATTTTTGTAGTTAAAACTCGAGTCAAAATTAGAATTGATTCTTAAACTTTTAAGCGCATTAATTTTTAAAAATTTGCTTATAATCAACAACTGTTGAAGTGTAAAATATATAGAATCATTTATTTATATAAACTTTAATCGACTAAATTAAGAGTTCATAACTTACATTATTTCTTATGGTATCCTAGGCTTCCTACTATATTATAAAACTTATTTCACTTTTTCATCATTTTATTTTTCATTTAACATTTTTTGAAAAGAGTAAAATACTCAGAAACATATTAATTGTTTAATTTTAAAGTTTAATTTAATTGCTCCTTCCCTGTAAATAATAGACCATTTCAAGTAACGCAACGCGCAACGCCAGAGAAGATCAAAATGTTCTTAAGATTTCCTTTTTTCATTGCTTACAAGTAAAGGATAATCAAATTATTTCAGTAAAATATTCTACATCTTCATGTAAAATGTTCATGCCCTGATGAGACCCGCATATGTTCTTTTGTTTTTTTATAACTTTATTCTTCTTGCTTATAATATATTTAGAATAGAATACATAATGAAACATGTACAAAAAATTAGACAGGGAGAATTAATATATTCTTCCACTCGGACATACTGTTTAGTAAGACATATTGACAGCTTTTGAATTCTTCATTTATGGGTAGATGTATTTTATATTAGTCTGCTGTTGACAGGCAAACAAAAATTAAATGTTTTCACATTATATTATTACTTGTCCTTGTTGACAGTTACTTATAATTATTTATCGGTGGTAATTGCTCTCAATTAGTAATATTTTTGCAACATCAGACATTCTATACCATTAAAAACGTACATTCTATAATTAATTGAACTACATTTTTATTTATTGCAAATACATATTAAAGTTTTGTAACATAACAGATACAGACTGATATCATTCTATTTGCATTTATCATCGTAGCACAGTGAAATGTTGAGAAACAAAATGATACTATGAAGTATAAAACTCCAAACCTTACAGGTTATATGTTACAAAGGATTAGTGCGAGGTGAGTTTACCTTTCGTGAACTGCAACCTAACAGATCTATTGTTCAGCCTCTAACCAATCACTTTCTAAGCAGTTAAACGTCCTCTATGAACCTGGAAACTTTTACGCTTGCAGACAATCGCACCATCTGCCGAATCACATAATTTGCAATTTCCACTTTTCTTTTTTCCCAAATGGTATCGTAGGGTACAGTGCCATGTAATAAGTCCCGTGAATGTTCTCAGCTTCTTTTTTTACGTCAGCGGCTTTAATTTTATACTATTGAGCACTCAAAATACACGGACTTTTCTGACACTCAATTATATTATCATCAGTTTTTTTTTAAATAATTTTAAACGAATGTAATTAGTTTTAGCGATTTAGGACTTTATTGCCTATAAAATATTTTAAGAATATTGGTATATTATATTACATTATTTTTAGAAAAACACAAAATTTTCAAAAAGTATAATGTTTGTGTGACAAATGATTAAAAAATGGGACACATTATTGTCTAAAAAGGCTATTTTATTGCTTTCTTTTACCTGATCCATTTTCTCGAATTTTCTCAGAAGTTACTTCTGAAAATAATCCTTAACATGTAATTATACTACATATTATTGGAATCGGGTTATTATGAGAGACACGTTTAGGATTAACATTAACGATGTTTTCATCTAAATAGCATGAAAACTCCATCCAGTAAGATGAATACACATTTGGCTATTTACTCTCGTATTGTATTCTATGTAAGTGTTTCGTTGGCGTTCTATTGGGTAATTTCCTTCATCTAATCACGGAAATACTTTAGAATTGTTACTCTTAGAGTAACAGCCTTTGCAGTGTTGGCCTATTTCTTCAAGGACTTCAATTTGTGATCCTTAAGATTTACTTGTACCTTTGTCCATCCTGTTTATAAAATTTTGATCTTTGTTCGCGTGGTATTTAATATTTTGGTACGGTACAGCAATTAGTCGAGGAAGTAATACTACTGCATCTTCTTCGAGCCAACTCTTTAGGATCTAGAATCAAATTCCTCATCAAAGACTCTTAAATATCATAGTTTCACATTTTGTACCTAATGCCTTGGATTACTCTGTTTATAATAATACATACTATTTATATAATATTTTTGTAAAATCTGCAGTATAGTAGTACCTATTTATTTTTATCTGAAGGTTTCTTTTTATTATATTTTTTGCTTTTTATACTCATAACTTATCTACTTTCAATTATTATTTCCCTGTTAATAACTACATATAGGTTTCGATTAATTAATTAAGACAAGGAAACGGCATTCATAAATATAGATAGTTCGCTAAAGTTGTTGGTAGTAATCAACTTCAATTTAAGGAAATCTAGTATAAAACTTTTATAATAGATGAAATCTTAATCGTTTCAAGGTTTTAGGTCTTCTATGCTTTCCCACCTTGCAAATTAAATTTGGGTTTTGTTCTTTATTTTTCTGATTATTTTTGCCCTGTGACATCTCACTTATCTTTTTTACATCTGAATTTCATTTCGTAATATTGTTTAATCCAGGGGTACGCTTAGAGCGCGTACTGGCGACTAGCCTACAAATTATAAATAATGGCAGAAAAATTAAAACGGTTTTGGCCCTTGGAACTTACTGGAGTAAACAGTATGGCCTTAATGTTGGAAAGTATGGAGATCCCTGGTTTGACCTATTATAACTATGGAATACATTTTTGCTACGTTTTTACTTCATGCTTCCGTTGGAAATTTTTCCTTCTCCTCTCAATTATGGAAGTTTGTTCAACAACATTCTTAAACTCATAAATATACCCGACTACGATTGTCAAGACCCTATAGCACCTGAGGTCGTAATTAGACGTAGTCGTACTTTACTGCAGCGGCCACAATACGCTCAGATGTTATAGCTGGTTTCGCGGTAACGCGAAGACGGAATCACGGTGCGCCATTCCGGGAACATTTTCGCCTTTTTGATGTGATCGTTGAACCCGCCACGAACTTTACAGCTAATTGAACATCTCCAGTTGCCATAATCTCCGCCGGTGCATTGGCGAACCGTCAGGTTGGGACGCTTTTGATCGATCGGAATGCCAGCCTTGTGCGATAAGGACGCGGCGCGAAATGTAGCGCTATTTGCAATTGAAATTAAATTCCATCGCCATTTCCCCGCGATTGATTCAAATGTCTGAATGGTAAGAATGCCGCGGTATAGTGAGTGGTCTATTAGTTATGACGTCCATCAAGCGCTTGTTAGAGTTGGCCGTTGATTGGATCTGTATGCAAAATTGATATACAGTGAATGTTGATTTAAACTAATTAGCGGCAATTTTTTTCCTTTTATTCGTTAATCCGATGAAGATTTCTGAACGTGAATATCTTAAGTCAACGAACTTGCCGAAGAAATTGCACGGTTGTTGTAGCGTTATGATGACGTATCACTAAAAGTATGGAATCATTAGTTGCAAATTAGCAGCATACTTTTTTGGCCTTTGGAAATCATAGCATAATTTCAAAACTATCTTAAAAACTTTATTAACTCAATATGTCAAACGGTAAGAAATTACAGTTCGGACTTCTACAACTCGTTTTTATTGTTTAAAATAATTGATCGTTAAACTTAGAATATATAATAAAACAATTGCTTATAGCATTATATTTTAGTTCAGAATTGAATGATTCTATATTGATTTCGATATGCTTCGAGTGCAGTTTAGATTAAGTTGTTTGTTATAAATCGAAATGTAACTTTCCGATTAGATATGATTTGCGAACACAATGGCTTATAAACGTCATATTCAGTATTGTAAAAAATATAATTTAATTCTTGATTGCCTTTAGCGCGAAACGCTCTGAGTAAATAGAGTGTGGAATGAATAATTGAAAATAACAAACATATCCGTTTGATGTTTATTGTAAGGGTAAACGTATCGTGTTTATTCCATTGTCTAATGGTTTCTTATTGTTGTACCTTATTAAAGCGAATCTAGGTATTAAATTATTACTATAACATTTGAATTACATTACTATTTTTTTAAATTCATATTATCTCTTGTTAGTGACATATATATTTATTTTAAAAAGGCGTAAACAAATTAATTAAATTTATAGGATGTAGATAAAGTTGGAGGAATTTGAAATTTCTTTTGCCTTAGTTTTGATGAAAAAACTGTAAACAAGTAAATTGTTGTTTTCCTGCTAATAATGGCCACGGACTGGTTTCGAGCACTTTGGATCTCGCCAGCGCAGCGCAGTTGAAGAAAAAAATTTACTATGGAGTTTATAAACTTCCAGTTTTCTGTTAAAAATAGAGACACCATTAAGGTAACATCCATTGCTTAACGTTGAACTATTTTCCTAATTGAATTAATAAACCACCGACTGTCAACAACAACAATTAACCATAACAATAAAACATGTTTATTTGCAATTGGTTGACACTGAAGGTGTTTACTTCGTGATGTTTTAAAAACATCACATATAACAAGTTTTATTCTCTTTAAAATTGTAGTTTCTGTGGCATAGTAAATATGATCCTGTAACTATCTCATTGCATGAACGCGTAACGTCATCAGTTGTTTCAGAGTTATGATCATAACATGGATCATTTTTGGTTCATTAATATGTTTTGACATTTTGTAGGTCATTCAGTTTAATATTTTACTTTTACTTGCGGATTTAAGTTTTCAGGTCTTTTAAATGATTGGAATTCATATAATCGATCTCGTAGGAATTTTCAGTACCTTCAAATATACTGTCTAAAATATAGAGATGTTCCATCTTGTTGAAATCAGTTTTTCGAATGGGCCAATTAGAGATTCCTCCCGAAACAAAGTAACTAATAAATTTAGAAAAATAATTAAATCAGATTGAAAGAAATTAGAACTAGATTTATGGTATATGTGGATATAGTCAGGGGATATTAATATTATTATTATTGCCTAAGTTTAATAGAAACACCCTGAAACAGGCTTATATCTTTTTTAATCTATGCATTTCTTGGCTTAGAAAATGTGATTCTGAAACTATCTTATTAAATACAGGCGTACCATCATTAGTTTTACACATAGTAATTCCAAATATTACCCTATGTGGTTTATAAAAATTTGGTATTTCATATGATAATGTACAAAAAAATAGCAAAAAATATTAATTGTCAACGAAGGTTTTTTTTATTAATCAAGATAATTACGTGGTTTCTAGAGTATTTAATTTAATATTTCGCGTTTCTTTAAGATACATAATTTAAGGTTATCAACATAATTCAAATGAGATCTATCTTTTAGAAAAGGCTATTTACATTGATGTAACTTCAAATATACTGCTTAATATTCTTGAAACCAAATCCCCAAGCGGTTCTTGAAGACTGGTCTCATCCTATACTTGCACGAGGTTAAATCTAAATATCTTTAAGCATTCCAAATTTTCCGTAGACGATATATTGTATTGTATAATATAATCTCCTAATATTTTTGCCCAAACATCATTTCTGCTTTTGGTTGTGATCCTTTCTGAATATTTTCTATGGACTTATATGCATTTTTCTGATTCAATAGTCAAAGTTATCTTCACTTAGCTATTCAGCTTAAGGGGCTTTATTCGGATGAAATTGTTTCTTTGTAGAGAACTTCGAAGACTGGAAACTCCAGCTTAATATCAAAAAGCGAAAAACAACGTACCTTGGTAATATAATAAGGCACGAACGCTAAGAATTACTATGTCAGATAATCCAGGGTAAGATAGAAGAAAGGAGAGACATTGCAAGGAAAAGAATGTCATGGCCCGAAACATTAGGAAGTCGATAGGGATAGGGTTTGAAGGTTTAATAAGAGCAACAACAGATAGGAATTCAAATGCTTAAATAGTAGCCAACCTCCGTTCTGGGGGCACCTACACAAGAAGTGAACTTTGTAGCTATAATAAAGCTTTTAACACTGTTTGAAGTGGACTCCATACGAGATTATCGGGGTGGAATCAAACGATCATGACCGATCAACGTACCTCACATGGTACTCTCTGGATCAAATTTTTGTGTCAAAGATTTACTTACCCTTTAAATGAAGAATTTTTTAAATGGAAACAAAACATTAATTAATTATTTGCAGGGGTGCACTAATTGAGAAGACTGTGGTTAGGGTGACTCAACCAGTAATGCGGAGACATTAATCAAGGATCATCAGCATTATGTGCGGAGGCATTGATGCTGATGAATGAGGAGTCAAGGTTTATCAGCAACATATGCGGAGGCATTGATAGTAGTACTGACATTGGCTTACCCCTAATTAAATAAATCACTAGTTAGTTCAGTTTATAGCGTCAAACAAGGAGTAGGCGAATAAACAATGACTTGGATTGGTCTAGTTAGGAAGCTACCGGATATGAATTAGTTTTTTTATTGCTATTCATCAAAATAGAAACGGCTATATAGCACATAAACCTTCATATTGTGGTTGATATATTGAGTTAGAGGTGCTTGAAACTGAATGGCAGATGAAAAAAAAAATTAAACAAATTTAGAAAAATCGTTTTCAACATAATTAATTAATATTTTTCTTGTCTTGAGTTTGATAGAAACATTGATTTCGATTATAATTTGTTCACTTTGTGGCTTAGAAAAAATTATTCTCTGACTGTCAGATAGTGACCCCCCAACATTATAATTTGTGCTTCATAAAACTGATGTAAAAAATGACATCCTATATAACAACTTAGAAAAAACAGCAAAAAATATTAATTGGCAGCCAAGATATCCAAAACTATCTTCTATTGACCATTCGGAACAGTTCAAAACAAACCTACATACTTTCTAGAGTCTTTAATTTAATATTTTGCTTTTCTTAGGCCATCCACGTAATTTTAGTTGGTGCAATTAATTTACTAGGAATATCGTTGTAATCCTGTACATATTGTACGGGATTATCTTAGTGAAACCAGATTCTCAAGCAAATACGTGATCTTGTCTAGAAACAACGTTACCAATATATATGAAATAATAAAAAAAACTAGATTAATAAGATGTCGTAGAAAAAATAATATTTTTTTACCTTGGGTTTGTTAGAAACACACTAAAACGGCTTAATTACGTTGATAATCTTTGCAATTTTTGGTTTAATAAATGTTATTATGTGACTAACTAATTGCATGCAACCAAGGGTAACGTTGACAGTTTTTTCAGATAGCAACTTTGCATATTATCTATTATGGTTTATAAAATCAATGTAAACAGTTATATAATAATTTTTAAAATGATAGCATAGCCAAAAATATAAATTATCAACCAAGTTGTTTAAACTGTCCACTATTGGCCAAGATAAACGTACATGTTTTCTAGTAACTTGAATTTTTTTGAATTTCACTTTTCTTTGTTCATAAAGATTTTCAAGTCATTCAAGTAAACCATCCACCAGAAAAGTCGATTTATTCTTATTGTTATTCTTTGGACTTATTTCTTAAAAGTACATATAAGAACAAAAAAATTACACAAAAAACACATGTACCAAATTTTTACGAATAAACTGTCCAAAATGTAGAAGTGTTCCATTTTGTCGAAACGAGGTTCTCAGGCTAGGTACTTAGGGAATTGCATCATCTCAGAACAACGTCGCCAATACTTTCACATGTTACTTATAATTACCTTAAAGCTTTAAAACTTTTTCTCAAAAGATATATTCCGTAATAATACTCTAATATTTTTAACGAAACATCATTTCTTGATTTTGTTTTTATTATTTCTAACTTATAAAATATTTTTGCACCCCAATGCTTACAACTGTTGTGATTCAACAATCAGGGCTATTTTCATTTATAAAAGTAATAATTAGAATTAATTATTCTAAGAGTTTCTGCACCGTAGTTTTACAAAATTAACATGTAAAAACTACTCCTCGTACTACACCGCCAGGTATTGAATTACATAACTGTTCGTTGTCATTACTTGTCAAAAATTACATTTAGCACTCTGTAACAATTTTTGTAGCATCACCGTTTCCCAGTCATGGAATTGTTATGACTATCCGCAGACACGTGCTTCGCTGTATCACAGCTCATCAGTGCAGCTATGTCATAACTTTGATGTTCGATTTTCATTTAGTTTCTTAGTTATATAATATTTGTTTGGATGAAGTTGTTTTTCTTCTCAGAGAACTTTTAGAGTATAGAAAGATATCTAAAACTATTGACAATATACTGCTTACAACCATAAATCAACATATCTGAAAATGGTACTGCCTGGATCAAAATTTTTGTATTTGAAACGTTTAATCAGCCCTTAAATAGATATTGATAAGAGCTAATAACCCAGACTGAACTATGAAGACATTGGTCGATGCACTCAGTTTTAAACTATAAAGACTTTGGTCGATGTTAATTCAGGCTCAAATAAGGACGCTTTTAAATCTGTCGAGCTTTAAGTGCGAAAACACATGTATTTTGTATTTGGTATCCTATAATATTATTCTAAAGTATTAATAATAATATAGTATTGCACCTGCAAATGGAATAAATTATTACGAAATTAAGATGGTAATACCAAGAAGTTCCTTGGAATCTTGTTATAAACAGTAGTGGAATACACAAAAGATGATAGGATAGGATTGTTATTGTTATTATTATTATTATTATTATTCACTCTTTATTACATTTGCTCAAACAACATATTTAAACAAAATTACAGAAATTTGAATAGCGTAAATTTTGTAAAATGTTGCTCAAACCTGCTAATTTATATTCTTCCACTGTTCTATAGAACTAGAAATTACCTTTGAAGATATCTTATAAACATTAAAAGGCGTGTAATTCCTATTACGCTTTGAGATAAATGGCAAAATTAAGGGAAAACTACAACCGATCTACAAGGTTTCAAACTAAAAACAAAGATATTTCTTAAGAAAAATATGTCCAATAATAGACGACGACTTCACCGAACACGAAATCACTACAATTTTAAAGGCGATTTCACCCGATTGCAAACTATCACCATTGAATTGAGATGCGATAATAGGCTCAAAAAATATCATCTTCGAAGAGATCCGACAAGATGCGAAAGATAACCAAGACATGAAGTATATACCGTTTTAAGAGAATACTGACTTCCGCCTGATGTCATATTGCTTTAAAAGATATTGGTTGTGATCAAAAGGGATGAAATTGATAATATATGTGATTATAACCTGATCGATTTTTTGATAGTGAAAAAGTTCCTATAACATATACCATTCTCATTAATGTTAAGAATGAATTATGGTGGTCTTTGAAAAGAGAAGTATATAGAAGCTGGCCGATTGATAGATTGGTGGAAATTCAATAAAAGCCTGGGCCTGGAAAGCATATTTAATAAGAAAAGCCTTCATACAACAGTATAGGCCTTGAACAAGAGTTTTTTTAAAAGAGTAACATACAGAGCGCAACACCTTATATGTTTTGTACTTTTTTTAATGATAAATTAATTAGGAAAATGTTATATTTATGACAATATATCCTTCAGGCATTTACTTTTTTATATTATAAATAGGGGCAGAAAAATGAAACATTGGCGGTAGTACTAAATAAATAAATCACTGGTTAGTTATAGTGATGGAAAACGAATTCTTCTGGCTGTTTTTGAGAAGAATAGTTTCGAATATAAAGGGATACTTTTGCGTATGATACCTCTTGCTGACGTGGGTATACTGGGTAAAAGTTGCTTCAATCTGAAGGCAGATAAGCAGAGATTTAATAAATTTAGATAACATAAGGCTATTAAACCTAGTTATATTCCTAATAAAATAAGAAATATAAAAGTTTTTCTAAATATGATTATTAAGTGTAGCTTCTCTCTCAATTCTTGGGTGATCCTAATAAGGTTTGACTTTCACCATGGTAAATACAGAAAAAAATTTTAATCAACGCTTCCAAAATTCCAAAATCGGTGCTTGGTTCATATTTTTGCAAATAAAATGTAATTTATTTATTCATGTCTTATTGCATTACGTGTAAAATATTTTAATAACTCATTACATCTTAAGGAACAGGACGGAGGTGACGGTTACTAAGTGGTATTTCATTTTAAAATATTTTCAAATTTTTATTCCATCTTCTTAATATTGTAAAGTAAACTCCATCTTCTTACAAATGATAGAATACATTTCTAATGGGTGAGAAATTTATATTATGGTGATACCAAAAGTTGCTTAATTGAATTCCAATAATTATCTAATATGTTACCTTTTACATAGGTTTTTGATGAGATTATACAATTTTATGGATACCATTCGATCTTAACCAGATAATGAGGAAGGTACCATAAAGTCGTCGGTTTCGAGGCGTGTACCAAGACCGAATTTTTCAATTTGCATATTCACTGCCCAATCAGTGACTATCCACGAAGGTTCTTTATAGATCCCCATTAAAATAATTAGGTGTAGTTTATAAACAAGGTCCTCGATAGATGTCGAGTGAGCAGCGGCGAGGATAATTACGCCCGTTTTCCGGCCGCATAGATACCGGCCGGAGCTGGGCACAATTTGTTGGAGCATTGTTCTATCCACAATGTGTGCACATTTATATATGTAAATATGTAAATAACATAATCGCGGCTATTTGCGCTGCAAACTATATAGAATAGGTATTATTAGCATAATCCAATTTGATGCACACAACGTGCTCTCCGCTCTACGTGCACCGAGTGCCAGTTCACGGATGATTTATTTCCACACATGCGGTCGGATTGTCTTTACGAAACCACCAATGCTCAATGTCCAGCGCTCAATGCTCGCCGGTGGAATCTTAGACGAAGAAAGCGCTTGGTACGCGGAAGCTCTAGAGTTTCCATCGAGAAAATCATCTCAATTTTCTCTCAGAGATGACCTAGGTATACATTTCTAAGACAGCTATATAAAGTTATATTTTTTGCAGATTTGTACTGCACGCTACCATAACATACTTCAGTCGATTACTTAGAATCATTATCTAATAAGAAATAACATGGCACGACATTAATTATTATAATATGGATTTTGCAATGATTTACATGTTAAAAATTATGAAAATTGAATTTATTATCTGTTAAATTTTTGCTATATTCAGAATCCTACACTGCACCAAGGGTACAGTAGCTACATTTTTCCAAAAAGAGCACAGGCAACCATTTGCTCCGAAGTTCTTCACGTACGAACAACTTTTGTTGAATATGGCTTATCTTGATAGACCCATAAAGTCGATTGCTATTTACTTTTGGGCTTATACGCATAGATCCGCGATGCGTCACCTGTTACGATATCATAAATGAGTACCGCAATCGTTTTTCTTGAGTATTTCTATCATCTGTCGGGTGGAAATAAATAAATAAACTGACACAGGACTTTTTGAGCGATTGTTAAATTTCTGGAATCCAACGCGAATTTAATTTTTTTGACATTCAAATGTTCATGCAATATTGAATGTATGTTGGTCCTACTAATGCCTAAGGATGAATCAACCTCAGGATAAGTCACATGACAATCTTGCATTATCAGTTCAAGCACAGTGTCAAAGTTTTCTGGAACAACAACCAATTTTGGACGACCTTCTCGAAATTCATTACTAACCAAATTACGGCCACAATTGGATTCTATATACCATCGATATTTAGTGCTTTTTGATGATGTTTAATCGCCAAAAGTAGAATTAAGTTCAGTGATGCACCGTTATCCACGTAAAAATAATCACACGGAAATGTTCAAGTCTATTTATTGACCGAAATCAATTTTTTATGTCACTACAAACAACACAAATGGTAAACACTGAATAAAACACTTACTATGTTTTGAACCACTATAATAATTATTGTGGTTCAAAACATAGTAAGTGTTTAATTCAGTGTTCATTATGAATTACCACGTAGTAACGGTCGCAACCATCATTATGGTTAACACAAATAGTGCATGGACAAGAGAACGTAGAAACTCTACTGCCAAAACATCGAACTACGCTAGGGAGGCCGGTTGTCAGATAAACGCACCTTGATCGTCTGTTCTCGAAATATTAAAGGCAACTTTTGAAACGCATAGTTAATTCAAAGTTAGTGATGATTAAAATATTGTGTGTATGTTGTATTTATTCGATATTCTTTTATAACGAAAAACAAGTATTATTATTATGTAGCCTTTTAAAAAACATTGTGAGCCCTTTTCATCGTCTCCTTCATCAATTTTTTTTGAACTTCAGAAAAGTGTGCTTTTAAATACTTTGTTTTACTTTTACTTTTATGGCAAAAAAATTCCATAAAAATAATTGAATAAACATTTGTTTAATAGCATTTAAATACAAATACATAATTCTCCCAGGGTCTTGTGAAACAAAAAAATAAACTGAATTATTAGAGAAATTAACCTTGAATGAAGATTTATAGATTATTTATGTATAAAATTACGTCTAGACGTAGTAATAAATAATTAATAAATGATAATAACAATTTTTTATATCGCCCAAAATCTAGTTCCTTCAATAAAATTTATACAATTAAAATTTAATTATTTATTTTTTCTACACATTCATATAACTCAATAATGGACGGATATTTTTTCATCTATATTTATTACTATAAATTGATAAATTAATTATGTGGAACCATATTTTAGTATGACGTATTCTATAATATTCCCTAGAAATACTTTGCTGGGACGACAATGAAGATGATGATGGTGCTTGTCATTCGTTTCAAACCAGTTATATTTGTGTACATATACTTACATTTATTTTCTCTTTGTTGCAGGTGAGCCCGGCATATTTACATATCTGAATAATCAAAGGTGAGAAAATATGTAGTTGTGTCTGTGTTTACATTTATGAATTTGCATCAATGCACGATGAGAAGTGTTTTTCTTCGACACTGCGGTTCTTCTCGATGTTTTAATTAAATGTTATTTTAATTAGCGACTGTAGATTGGCGTATAATATAATCCCAAGTTCGTTGATTCCATATTATTGGTAATATTTAAAATATATGGTGATCTTTCTAATGGTGTGCTAAGAATATGGTTAATTACTATACTATGATACAAGTTATAGAAGAACCGAATTCCTTCAGTTTTGTGTCGTAAATTATATTCCTAACTTATATGTTTTTCTCTGATTACCTTATGCATTTTTTTGTATATCATTTTTGTCTATCTTTTATACTTATTTATTTTATAAGAACTAACTGGTTCTCTAATATCTTTTAGCTTCTTTAGTTTATCATATTCCTATTTTTTTGTATAGATGATTTATAATTTTTTATTGCCAAGTTTTAAAGTTAGTGAAACTTCTAAAAAGACAAAATTAGTGACACATTTCTGGGGGAATGTTCAAAGACATGGGGAGTACAATTAATATTATGGGGAATTATTGTTATGGTGATGGCGAATAAGGTTTTGTGAGGATTAATTTTAATACGCCATTTTACAAACCAGTTTTACAGAGAGTAAATAAGTTAAAGAAATTTGTTTTTAAGTTACGTGTAGGTATGTTAAAACTTGATTAAAATACAAACACTTACTTTACAATTAATTTGGATGGTTATCGATCCAATCATCCAAAATAATTGTGAAGAAAGTGTTAGTGTTTTAATTAAGTAAATAAGTTGTTGGAGAGGGTATTCATCCTACAGTATTGGAGGTGTATGGGAATTTATAGGAGATATTTGGAAGAGTATCACGATTGTAAATGTCTAAGCAAAAAAATGTTATAGAATAGTAAAGATAGAGAGGATGAAGTCATTATCTAGCATTGCGGTTTTGGAGAAAGCCCAAGAAATCTCTTTGAAGTTGAGACGTAAATATATAGCTTCGAAATATATATGTAAATTAGGATCAAGAAGGCAAATACTTCCAAATATATACAATGCTAGCATAGAGAGTCCTGCCAATAATTACTGGGATAAAAACAATTGCTCTCTGCTTGTATAGGTTTTTAGGTTTACTGCATATTATTCGTCACTCATTAAAATTGATTCTCCTTATGAGTATGAATTCGAGGCATATACAAAAAAAAATTCATGTGTTTGGCTAGGCCAAAGAAGAAAATCAAGCTTTGTTTAATAATATCAAATATAAGTTTGAAAAGGGAATCTTAATATATATAGACGGATCTAAAAGCATATCCGCATATCAGCTATTGGGTATTTTATCCCAGACCAGAATATTTCACATTCTGTCAGTTTGCATCTAGATTTCGCCTAGAGGCTATGGCTACCATAAAAGCGCTTACCTGGTGTTTAATAAATGCAAACAAAATGTTTTAATTTTCCAATATTGTCATGTACTCCGACATTCATTAAAGCCTTAAATCATTGTAATTTTAAATTTTCACTTCTTCAGATCTGTAAGTCAATTATGTCATTACCTGTTGGTATTGCCAATAAAGGTTACTTTTATTTGGGTTAAACCACATTATGGCATTCCTGGCAATGAAAATGTCCATAAATTGTCAAAATCAGCTAGAGAGAAAAATAGTATTAATGTTCCCCACTCGGACCTAATAAGCACCTTCAAATGAAGTATGCAGATTGCCTAGAAGAGAGAATATTCAGAATACGCTGAAAATACCCGCACAGAATATTGCCTTATCCAAACTACTCTTCCAATAAAACAATCGTATATATTAAAATTAAATATTATTCTATGCATCTTTCATTACACGGTTAAAATTAGGTCATTGGTGCTTTCCAGCCCATCTATTCAAAATTGATATTATGATTGTGGTACCTGCGAAGGCGACTTAAACCACTTCTCATGCAGTATGTATTTAGTGCAAATAAGGAAATTAATGAAGAAACTCGCAGATTTAAATGTGCTACCTCCAATAAATATTGTTCTCCTCTTATCCATGTATATCAGTAATTTTTTTGGTTACTTATATAGTAATGTATTTTAATGTAAAATCAAACTATAGTTTGTTTTAACTCTGTGTGTGTTTTATCTTTTCCGTTGCCTAGTGTGGTTCGCAGAAATAAAAATCGTTAGTCGTTATGATATACCCTTTAACGTGAAGGCATGTGTCCCTATTTAATTCTAACCGCCTTGAGCTAGCCATATGGACATGTGTCAGAGAACAAAAAGGAGGGATCCTTGAAGCATACTTTTTTCAAGGATGATATTTTATATATACAAACATCTTTATTGCAGACAATTTTATATATTAAGTAAAGCAACATTATAACGAAACAATTGAAAAAAAGAACATTTCTGCTGAATGGCTATCGACCTTGGGTTTTTCAGCCTGATGATATTTAATTTATTATATTTGGAATTGAATTGTTAGCTAAAAAATATCTTATAATGTTGATGCATATATTTTTTTACCATCATTTTATCACCTTATTGGAAGATAAAAAGATTGACTTATAAATATATTAAATTATTATTTTCTTGTCAATAAAAACCAGATCTAAAGCGTTGTCAGCCATTATTTATTCAATTATGGTAATTTAGAGGAACGCTTTAGATAATAGATATCACCTAGATAGTGAATCTTGCTTCCTTAAGATATATTAATGCTTAAAACTTATTTACACCTTCTACTTTTTACAAATATTTTAAATACTTTATTTCTTTAGAACAATTCTTCTCCAAATAAAGATGAAGATAGTTTGAATTTAATGATTTTTAATAAAAATAGATCTCGTTCAATTTTGGATATAATTTAATCACAATAAACTTAAAATGAATATTTCTTATAAAGTTCTATTATCTAAGACTCACACGACTCACATAACACTAATGTTTTTATTCAACGAAGAAAAAACTAAAAGTGAAATTTATTTGCGAAGAAAGTGTTAATGATTTATTCCAAGTTTATCATATTGTATTGATGAGGCTTTTACTTGGTGAAATTCCATTATATAGGTGATAAAACACTTGGGTTTTGAGAATTTATACAATTTAATGTCGATGCACTGCGACAATTGCTTCATCAGGCAGATGATAAATTGATTTAATGAACCACAATTATTACTTAAATACTAAACTCTGTAGGTGGGGATGGGGTATGTATAATTGTGAATATTTAACTAAATTAAGATTTTACAAATTTAAATGTGGAGGGTAAAACATTAATATTCACAATTATACACACCCCATCCCCTCCTACACAGTTTAGTATTTAAGTAATAATTCTAGTTCATTAAATCCATTTATGGCGATAAAATTGTTGCAGTGCATCGACATTTAATTGAGTAAATTCTCAAAACCCAAGTGTTTTATTTATCACCCAAGTTTATCAATCAAATCTTCACGTAACTTAAGGATACATTTCATTGAAGAACAATTCATTTTAGGAGTTCTTTAATAATCGTGCATACTACTTTATTATAATGTGTATTTTCATAGTACGCCCAAATGGAGAAAGAAGATATTCTTTGAGATTGAAAACTAAATTTAAAAAAGTTGTTTTTCGTTAAAAAAAACAATAACTACTATATTATTTAATAATTATTGATAGTAAATATTGTCTTCTTTAGCAGTACCAATTGTCATTTGAATACGTTTTCGTTTTAAGGAAATATCAGTATCTTCTTTTCTTTATTTGTCATCTTTAGTTTTAACTTCTTCTTAATGTGTGCTTGGCTTTATACAACGAAATTTATAAAGATTTCTCAACTAAAAGCAAACAAACGTAAAATATTTGAGATTTGTTTTTGTAGTCTTTATAAGACTCATTTGTTGTAGATTTACGAAATGTTTTCGTGTTTTTTCTATTTTTTTGTTTTCTTTTTGTTGAGAAATCTTTACAATTTTCATTTTATGGAGCGATGCATTTGTGAACTTTTCTTTTAAATGTTGTACTTCTTCTAGTGGAAGGATCTTCATTTAGAAAATATAAATATCTATTTTTTGGCAAAGTCTAGGTATTTCTTTAAGCTTTTTAAAGTAAAGTCTTGAACATTAATGTTTTTATCGGTACTATCATCCTCTAAATTAGTAGCAGATGTTATGTCTAATAAAGTCGCTGCAGCAAACAGTTCTTTTACAAGGAACCCTAGAATATCTTCGATATTCGTGATGTCAAATCATAGACTTCCTACAGACTTACCATATTGTACTATTGCATTCATTCTATTTTCTGCTAGATCACTTAAATTATAACAGCCTATGGTCTTATGTTCCTCTAAAAACAACTCAACGGATAAAAGCTGTATAAAGTTATTTAATGTATAATTTATTTTGTTTTTACTTTCCCTATATAGAATATGTAGGGAAAGTATCGCCTTCGTGAATGAGAATGTCTGTGGGCGTTGTATCACAAAAACGAATGATCCGTTTGAGATTAAACTTTAAAGTTAAGGTTTTATCAAAAACTAGAACTAAGAAGTTTTTGGTAAGCATCCAAAAACCGGTAGTGGATGTTTACTCGAGGCGTTTTTTGTTTTTTGTCAATAATTATAAAAATATTAGATTACTTTTTGCACAAAAGTTAAAGGGAATAAGAAACCGAACATGTTTTTCATAAAGTTCTTAACCTGCGAGAAAAACTTAAAAATTAAAATTTTTGATATATTTAGCCTATTTCTAAGAAACCATAAGAGTTACATGAAATTTATATAACAAGTAATTCAAGTAATTGTAAAGAATCCAAAATTGAGCAACTTATTAAGAAGAAAAAAGAAAAATGTAAGGAAATTACTATAATGGCCACATCACCATTTTTTATGTTTATTTACATTTTACAACTTTTAATTAAAACCCTCACTTATGTTGTACTGATTGGAGGGTGGGAAAAGGCCACCCTCCCGCCCTACATATACATGATAACTTTAATTGCTATTCGTTGATGATTTTGCTGCTTAAAAAAACAATAAAACCTTGAATGTAATAAAAAATAAAGCATAGTCCAAATTTTCGTTTATTCAAATTTTATAATTAACGTTATTGCAAACTACAACGCGATTAGTAATTAAAGCTAATATGTATATGTAGGGTGGGTGTATAACATCTATTCCACCCTTTAGTTAGTAAAACATCATCAAATATTATTTAAAATATTTGTATGAATACATCAATTAAAAATGCAATTGTCTTATGTTTGTTTACAATTTACAACTTTTAACTAAAACCCTCGCTTATGTTTTACTGACTGGAGGGTAGATAGAGGACACCCACCCACCCTACATATACATGATAACTTTAATTGCTAATCGTTGATGATTTTCCTGCTAAAAACAATAAAACTCGATATGTAATAAAAAATATAACAAGATCACAATTTACGTTTAAATATAAATGACTTTCCATAGCTAATTTAATTTAGATTTAAAGTCTGCCCATCCATCATACATCAAATTTTTACTAATTTAATCACTCAAAAATTTTGCCTTTTTAATAGCTTTTTTATTCAGAAAGTTTTGTAATTAGTTTTATTGGAAACCGCGAGACGATAAGGAATTAAAGTTTATATGTATAGGTAGGGTGGGTGGGTGGCCTCTATCCCACTCTCCAATCAGTAAAGCATCGTCAAAATATATTTAAAAAATTCTTTTGAATAAATCTATTAAAATTTGCAGTAATGTTATATTTATTTACGTTTTACAACTTTTAATTAAAAGCCTCACTTATGTTTACATGATAACTTTAATTACTAATTGTTAATGGATTCTACATCTATTTTACTTTCCCTATATAGAATTTAAAAAATATTACATTACTTTTCAAGCAAAAGTTAAAGGGACTGAGAAACTGGACAAGTTTTATTAAAACATATTTATAATTTCGAGAAAAAAAATAACAATTAATAATTTTGACATTTTTGCCTATTGCTAATAAACTATAATAGTTACATTAAATTTATATGATAAATAATTGCAGAGAATTCAAAAGTGAATAAAGTAGTATGATAGCCAAATCACCAATTTTGTTGTTTGTTTTTAGATGAGAAATCTTTATAAATTTCGTTGTATAGAGCCAAGTGCATGCGAAATTTTCTTTTATATTTTGTACTTCTTTCAATGGAAGGTTCTTAATTTAGAAAATATACATCTAATAGTTTGGAATAGCCAAAAAAGTAAATTCTTAAACATTTATGTTTTTTTTTCGGTTCTGTCATCTTCAAAATAAGATTTTGCAACATTTCCTTTCAGTATCTTCATCAATTCAGTGTCCAGTATCTTTGATATACATGCTATTAATTCAAACTACATTTGGATATACGTCTTTTTCCTGGCAAACATTTAACGTTGGCCATTTTTGTTCTGGATGAAGTTATTAAGTTACTACAGGCGAAAATTGTAAAGTTTCTAATAATATGACTTTTATAGATTTTTATTGGATTTAATTTTGGCGAAGAAAAGCAAAGTTATTTTAATGTGATGAGTTTTTAATGCTGCTTAATTAAACGGTTGAAATAATGAGTTTCGTTGATAGAAATTTTATCTCGACATTTCGGTGATTGAGACCTTATGGATGGCTTTATTTGCAGTATCTTAAAATCTATTTAATGTTAAAGCGGTATTAAACTGTTTATATGGTGAATGTACATTCTATGCAATCATTTTTTCAATCATTTTAGATAAGTTAAGTCGCTTCGTTATTAGTTGGTGCAATTTTTGCTTTTAATTTCATGTTCTGTAATGAAAAACGTTTTCTAAATCTGTTGAACAAACCTTTTACTATCAATTGCATAATCTCAATTTGCTTAATTCTCTTGATTTTTGGACTTTCTTATTTTTTTGAAGAGCCATCAATCCATTTTCCATTTTTTAAGAATTGGTGCTGTTGATAATGGAAGACCTAATTTTCTTTTAATTTTTCTATATAGTACAAATTGTAGCTTCATTTAATAAGGATTTTAGATTTTATGAAGCAGAGATATCTATCCTCTAATATGTAAAATTGCGAAAATTACTTTTTCCCTTTGCTCCATAAGCAATTTTAGTAATAATTGATTCATTCAAAGATTTAAATATCTCTGTGTTTATTTTCATGTCTATTTATTGTGTAAGTCAAATTATGTTTCAAAAATGCATCCATAATTGTTTTTTACTTCTTTTCCTACTAATAATTTAGTTAATTCTCCGGACTATAAAAGGTAATTTTATGTACATTGTTCTATTTATAAATGTACATTTTAGTGTAATTATTTTTTATAGTACTCCGTCCTAGAGGTATACTTTTCGGGTAAACCGAAGCACCGGCTTCTACGAATCTTTACGGTTCACACAGCAATCGGCGCCGAGAAATTCTCACCGTCGTTTCTGAACTCCGGAATGCGACTCCATAAACCAAAAATGTCTTTGTGCCCCGCCACCACCACGTCATCCGGCGCAGTTCTTTTCCGGGTAAGGCGCGAGGACTCCGTCACGGCGGGAGTAGAGGATCCCGCCGGAATAAATCCCGCGCATAATTTACGAGACGCCAAAACAACGCGACACTCGGCAAAAATCCGTCCTAAGTTATTGCTCATTATGGACGGCGCATTCAGAACCGCAAAATTCGCATTAAGCCGCCACAAAGGGGCCGCGGGGCCCTTTGTTGCCGGACGTGCATTCCGCCAAAGTAGGGATCGGCACTGGACGGACACGGTATTCGGTGTTGGTAATGTGCGAAGTGATTAAAAATCGTGATGGAATATTTAACCTCTACCTGATGATGTAGAGAAATTGGCAGCGATAAGTTATTCTCTTTTCGAAAAGAAAAAATTATTCAAATTCAAAAGTTTTGATTTAAAGTTTGACAGATTTTTCACCTTTATTCACAAATTGGGTGATTACTGTTGTTTTTATTTCTATTAGGAATTAATATATTTTCTGCACAACAAGCTTTTTCAAGTGTAGGTTGATTAAACATATACGAGAAGGAAGTATTTTCACTGTGTGTAAAATCTGGGTCGTGTTTGGCTATCATGTACGTGGTCCTTCATACATATTTAACTTTTCAAGATATTCTTTATATAATCTTTATTAAAAGTTGTTTTGTCTTGTTAGAACGTAAGAGATCAGACTAAAGTTCAAACATGAAAATGTTTATACGTAGGATTGTACAAATAAAGAGCAAAAGACACTTCGGTGAGGAGGCCCCAGCGAAGTCATGTCGCAGTTCCGCCGTTGTCTTTTTTTTATTAAAAAAGACTAAAGTTCCAAAGAATCTTGGCTGTCTACAGAATATTT
Source organism: Ontholestes murinus (assembly GCA_963969525.1). NCBI lineage: Eukaryota > Metazoa > Arthropoda > Insecta > Coleoptera > Staphylinidae > Ontholestes > Ontholestes murinus. Next base: position 77,098,121 of record OZ018387.1, read on the forward strand.
GTAGGTTGCTCTAGAGATCTTAGGGAACAGGAAAGTCTGCTTCCCTACGATCTCTAGAGTAACCTACAAGTTTTCTGTAGACAGCTAAGATTCTTTGGAACTTAAGTCTGATCTCTTATGTTTCATAAATTACAATATATGAAGTTAATAAATATCATAAATTGTATTTATTGTATTCTGTTAGATATTTGGTATCCCTCAGGGATCCACTCTTATATAATTATCAATTGCCATATATTTATAGGTCCTAAGTTGCAAAAACAAATTATTATTAAGCTCGTAATTAGCTGTGATTTCACTTAGTAACGCGATCCCAGTCACATAATTCACTGTTAATTAGCGATGTTTATGATAAAATTGGAAATTCAATATGCTTGAACCAGCGTATTGAGGAAGTAATAACGGTTTATTAAGCGACTCGATGTAAAATTTCCCTGAACTAATAAGCAATCGCCATTTCCGAGATTACAATATCGAAAATTAGTAAATTTCTATAAGCAATTAGAAAGCTGATCGACAATTTGCGGTCGGCAACCGTTGGAAATCGAAAAAGGACAAAGGAGGTCCCGAGTAATATTATTGTGACGTCGTGCAGATACAGTTAACAATAAGTATTTACATAATGCCGCTGTGATCGCAGTGAAAGTAAAGTATAATACCATTTGCGGTAATTCGCTACTGCAAACACATGCGTGGGTGGTATTTACTACGTGGCCCACGTGTTAATATAGCGGGGCTTTTACGAAGAATTCTAAACTAAATAAATATGATACCATAATATAGATTGAGGAAATTAAAATACAAATAAGAATTGCTTCTTCTAGAATGTTTAAATTTAAATAAATTATATTATCATTAATATTCCAATATTTTATTAATAATCACTGCTTGATCAATCATTCCTAATTTTCTCAAAAACTCTGATTCCTGTCTATAAAAGGTCGCTAGGGGTTAGTAGGACAGTAAGAACACATTAGAGCCACAGCACATTTTCCCAATTCTCATCGAAATTACACCATTAGGTACACAGCTCTCACAAATAAATGACTCGAGTTTTTTTTTTTATTCCGGATTCGAACAACACGAAACCATTAGTATCGATCGATGATTAATGAAAATATGATTAATAATGAGCATTCGATAAATCTACAATTTTCGGCGCATGTTCGAATGATAACCACTCGGAGCCGCGTGTCATTTATCAAAAATCTCATGTGTTCATTAGCGCAGTCGTATTTATCAATCTTCCTCCAACCGAAAGAAATATCTAATTATATTATTTAAATGTACGACGATATGATGAAATCATGCCCCGATGAGATAATCATAGGTAAACTATTAGATGACAAATTTTTGATTGCAATCTATAGATTATATATAATAGGTCTTCAACATCAATTTAATTTATCTGAATCAACTAGATAAATAATAACTTAAGATTTATTGCAAGAAAATGTGATGTTTGATTAAAATGTTGGATTAAATAGCAAAAATATGATACATTTGGAAAACCAGTAGAAAATAAGAGTATCCATTGTAATTTGGTCATGAAATGATCTGAATTTCGATGGTCGACGGTGACGAAGGAATTTTTATGTACATCAGAAATTTCCCGTGATTGAGAGATAAAGAAAACAGGATTCTGGAGATCCTAATTTGAATAAAGTTCACGGTGCGTTATTTTTACGAGGAGCACAAGTCTGGCATAATCGTTATACCTTTTGGGCAATTTATGCACCGACCCTGTAATTTCGAGATCGGCTCACCAAACTTGGGCGTCCCTCCCGTCCATTGAGGAGAGTCGAATTTTTTTGGCCGCGGAATGTCATTCCGACATTATTAATTCGTTTTTAATTCGCCGAATTACTTGCGCGCACCTCGCATTGGCGTTCGATTAATCTCTATCTTCTTTTTTTTCCATCCTGACATATTATTATTATTATCACTTGGTGTGTATGCGTGTGTGTCCGTTGAGTAATCACGTGCGGTATCTTTTTTCATTTCTAGGCACACACCGGGTAATCAATCATGGCTGTTCACAAAGGATTTCTGTATTACGAATTGTAGGTTTGGATAAGATTTCATGGGAAACTTTGGTAACAGAGTTCTAAAATGTATCAGAAAAAAATCACCATTAAGTCAAGTAAAAAAAAAAGATAAGGATTTTCTAAAGTACAACTGATTTTACAAGTCTCAAATAGTATTTTCTTCTAAGATTTACTTTTGTACAATTACAGTGATGTATACACACATAATTTACAATTCAACATTTCCATCTCAGTTTAATTGGTCCATTTAGGTTCTTTCCTTCTGTCCTGGTGATGCTTGGGTGGTACCTGAAAAGAAAAACTAAGCAATATTGCAGTTCAATTTCAATAAATTTCAATTCTTAATTGCAGTGTCGGTGGATCGAATTTTGGATTTACAAAACTTTAGCTTTTTGAATGAATATTAATAATATGCATATAGTTAGACTTGAAAATTTTATTTCTAAATACCTCAAACTTCATATTAACCAAATCTGAGAAATAACCAAGATATAAACCCTAGATATCCTGCTTTACAATCGAAGAAATCAAAGCAGAAAAAAATCGCGTCCAAAAAAAAAACCGAAACCATATCGAGAGAAAACATTTTCGAAATTAGTATATGCGCATTCCGGCTGCCCCTTTTCATTCTAGACATTGTAAGGCGTTCAGGCGGTAAGGTCCATTGATCGGCTGCCCAGACCCGACGCATAAAACAATCGCCGATCAATTAGTCTACCAGGTCTACCAATTAGCGGAGATCGCCATCTTCGAATTAAATAATTGCCCACAGGTAGAACGCCGGCCGAGTTCTTTATATGTTATCTATTATTTAAATGTCCGCGCCCGAGAAACTAATATTACACGAATTAGAAACGCCGCTGCGCTGTAATTTGCGCAGTCTGGCATTCTTGGTGGATCTATAATTTCCAGATTCCCGGATTCTAACGTCGAAAAGTTGTAATCTGGTCTAATTTCCAAAGGCGAATAATAGTGCATTGCTACGGTGTTTATGATTTCGGGTTAAATATTGTGCATGTGTTTTGTTTCATCTCTGCCCAAATTTTTGTTTAATAGCTAATATTTACATTTTTTTTTAAGAACCTTCTACCTGTGCATTTTGGTAATGTTGGAAATAGCGCGATTAAGAAAATAAAATATTTTCAACAATTGCTAATTAGAAATAATGCTTCTATTGTCCAAAATTTTAGTTTTACTTTGTAGTTTAATTATCATCGCATAAATAAGTCATATTCTTCGGAATAAACTCAAATGTGCTAAAAATAGTTAGCACTGTCATGTACTTCTTTAATGAATTTAATGATTAGAATTGTTTTATGTGTTCTTGCAGTCTTTTAATAACTTTTGATGGCATTACATCATCGATTACATTATGTTTTCTGGAGAATAGATCCTTGGGGAACACCATGTTGTAATATGTTTTTCTATCAAAAGAATACATCCATACAAAAATGTATCTAGTATACATTCTAATTATAATAGAATAGGAAAAACTGTCAAAACGAATCTTATTCGTCGTCCCATTTTTTATTCAAATTAGTCTTTTTCAATTGAAACACGCTTAAAATAAGATGTTTTAAATTATTTAAACAGTTCGAAACGTCCCATTGTAAGCGTGTTTCGATTGTGAGGTTGTAAAAGGCCGTCCTATTGATGCCTTATTAATTTGAAAGGCCGTCGCGTTATTTTTATTAGACTTTTATAGTGAAAGTGGCCGCGCTCACCGAAAAATGCGATAAATTCGGGATTGTGGCGTTCTCGCGGCACGGCACTCGAAAAGGCCTCAGTTGTGGTTTTATGGGCAACCGTTTATCTACCGATTTATTGGCGTTTTAACTGAATGGAGCCGATCGATAATACTGACAGTAAAATTGAGGAAGCCGGGGCACTCACTCACTGTTTAACATGCCACATTTCAATGCGTACGAGTGATTTTTTTTAGTTGTGCTGGTATCTACAACCCCTAAATCTACTCTACTTTCTAAATCCTTCTAAATTTTTTCTACAATTTGCAGGTGATACTGCCCATATTACATTACCAAAAGCCCTTAAATTTCCACAAGAACTTATTGACTTCTTTTAAGATTGGTTTGTAAAATGGAGCATCAAAATCTATCCCCACAAATCACAGCTCCGAATCCTCATCATCGCACCAATAATTCTCCGCAAAAGACCTTATTTTTTCCTTTTCCGTTAAGTAGTTGAACATAACCATAGATAATCCAACCACTTGCAAAATAAAAATTAGCGAGTGAGCATCCCTTACAATAACGAAACTAAGAAGGGCAGAAAGACCGAAGGTCGATAGCCCAAACGTATGGACCAACCCTTATCTTAAATTAAAATGTATTTCTTCTAAATGTAACTTTGTTTGTCCAAATAAAAATGTTGCTCTCTCTCTCTCTGTATTTAAGACAAGAATTTCATAAACAACTTTATTTTTGAGAAAAATTTCGTCTTTAAATATTATCTGTAAGAGTTGAAAGTAGAATTTATGAAATTAATAATTGTAAAATCTATTTTTTCTGGATAAATTACATGTTTTTTTTTAACCCTGAGTTTGGTATTTAACCAGTGTCCATTTTATAGTAACTACAAATTCCAACATTCTTAAAATTTAACATGTGAATCAAGCTCATTACCATAATTTTGCAATGATTACAAGGTGCATTGTCCCCGAATATGAAACGTCTGAAATGCAAAAATCGCATGAATATGAATCTCGTTCACTGATTCACCGTGAAGAAAACAGGTGCATAGACCGGCTAACGGTACCGCTTTTTTTGGCGCGATGCGAATGCAAAGTGCAAATTCCGAGCAGTGCGCAAAAACTACTGCATCAACATATCACTTACCGACAAATTATCCAGACTTTAATGTATTCCATCAAGATTCTATATGGGAGTGAACAGCTCTGGCGTTTACATAGATTGGAAACACTTCCCTTCATATCCTACCGTGTTAGAAGCAATAATTACCTTTGGCTATTATCGTTTATTTCCTTACGTGAATAAAAATTGATCGATATTCAAGTATTTTTTTTAGTTAAATTACCAAATTGGTGTAAATCGCTCGTTGCATTAGGACTAAAACGAAAAGAAGATAAAGATGATACTTGTTGCCGAACACTCTTGATGGAAACAGATATTAATATTAGTTGAAGAGTAATACTTGGATTTATTTTCAGTTGCCTGACACGTATTTCGATCTTCAGAGAGCATTATTAAAGTGGTGGTTTGCAAAGACCAAAACTCGTATCAGGCAACTTTAACTAGCTTGTTAAAAGATCACATCAGGTTCCAAGCTTCCTAATTTTGTTTAGATTATGATCTTACAGAATAAAAGGTACTTAAATATATAAATAATCATGCAGAATTAAGGAAATGTAGCTACAATTGTGATGTAATGTATTCTGCAAGCAAAATATTACTTTGATACCTTTCGCCTGATAGCAATACACACGCACTTCAAAATAAAAATTAAAGAGATGATAGAGTAGACTTATTATTGGTAACCATTATTCCTTCATCACAATCTTTCAATATGAGACATGCCCCGAGCAACAAAAAAAAAGAACACAACGCTCGTATCGTTTTGCCTAATACCAATATCGACCAATAATAGTACTTACTAAATTATCGAAATGAAAGAGGGGAATTAACCATATGGCCATAAACAAGAAAAAACTCTATGTTGATTTACATTTTTGATTTACAAGCCCGAAGGCAGTGTTTTTCCTTTCAACTGGCCAATATCGATGAAGCCGGCCCCAATAAAGTATGGCGTCCGATCGTAATTTACATCCTATGAGGCGTATTTCTAAATCTAACTCACAATCTCGCATACCGAATCATTTACCGAAAAATTTAAATTACGATCTATTAAAATACATTTATCATACAAACATAATTTGATAGTTTTGAGGCATTAATCATTTAAAATTATTATTATGTACGTGTGTACGGACCGAAATTATCATACCGAATGGGGGCCCCTATAGCACGGAGAGAAGGACGGAAAGACGGTCATTATGCGGAGAAAATACGTTTCGATAAATTTAATTTCAACAATATATTTAAGTTGGACAACTTAAATGTGTTGTGTGTTTAAGTTGTCGGCCGGATTTATGGGGAAAAGTGCATTAATTTTCGAGGGCCCCCCTTTCATCCGACACACTCGGTGTGTGCGCCGCGCTCGGCCCGAAAACATGACGGGGACCCTGACGGTCGGGGGCCGTGATGGTGTCTCCATGGGGGCGGACCGAATTTTTCCTATTAATCAACAGATGAAAAATTATCGACGATTTACATTTAAAGGGACCTTTATGGGTTACTCCGATGTCCATTTGGAAATTTACATAATCAGTTTACTTGCTTAGCTATAAACTATTTTTAATTTCCATTAGAAAATATGATATTTATTGCTTTAATAATAAAACTCATAAATTACACTGAATAAGTCTACGTGATTGTATCCTAACCTATACTAGAAGATCCTGATAAACTTCTGCATTAAAATAAAGAAAAATTTCATGAAATATGTAACGCAAGTTTGATTGAAGGAAGTTACGAAAGTTGTGTGTCAAATTTTAAAAGTAAGTAACATTCTAGTATATATTTATGAACATAATTATGACTGGTGCTAGCAGTAAATTTCTAAGCAGGCAATTGAATGTCGCTAAATAATATCGATTTATTTTGTCATAAGTAATAGCAGCAAACAATTTTCTAGTCTTTATGTATGACATTATAAAGAATTTAATTTCTAATATGGCTATTGCGTTATATTTTAAGCCCCATATTGGGCGCCATTGATTCTAATTTGTGACTCTATAGTTTAAGTTTTGAATAAAAGCAATAAATAAGAATTAAACATATCTCACTACCTTTTATAAGATAATTAGTGCGACTGTTGTATACAAATCTAAATTTGTTTGCTTGATAAATATTTAGTACCCAATTAAATTATTATATAGATAGAAGATACTTTCAATATTTTGTCAGTCCCTTATTGCGTACTTAGAAAGAATGAATTCAAAAAGAAAACTGTTAATTATACCAAGGGATATTTTCTCCTGGGTTTGAAGTCAATTTAATATCTAATTTTCTTAAAAAGTAATTCATAATTCGCAGAGGCTTCTACAGTTTGGAGTTAAGTGCGTCTTTTGGCGATCGTATTTTGTTATTTATTACTTTATATAACATTCCCCCATTTCTGACATGATTTAGCATAACTAATTCCAGAAAATAGTTTATATTGAGCCCTTCATCAAATGTTATAAATCTGAATTCTTCGCTGTACAAAGTAAGGGAAAGTATTACGAAATTAACAGAAATATCAGAAACAGAATAGTTGATAAAATAAAACAGTCACGAAAAACAGTTTAATTATAAAATAAAAACTAATTATCAGTTTTGAATTACGGAAACAAAAAAAAAATAAGCAGTGAACACTGAGAAAGAAAAAAAAAGAAATAATAGGTAGATAGTAAGGGTTGTTTGTAGAAAGGCACTTGGTTGGTTTTTAAAATTGTGAAACCAACCAAGTGCCTTTCTACAAACAACCCTTAATATTAAAAATGTTTCACCACGTGATAAACGAGAACTAAATTCAACAAATAGGTAGATAATTGATAAACACTTGGTTGATTGGTTTAACTGATTTCGAAACCAGTTGAGTAAATATAAAAAATCAGTGAAACAAACCAAGAGTTTTTAATCCAATTAAAAATGTAGATTCCACTGTATTTTATAAATAAAATTTCAATTGGTTTTATATTTCTTCTCTGTTCTGTTATCTGTTATCTGTGAAGTAAATTGTTGGCAAACCCTAAAAAACAAGTTCTCAGGTGAGAGTTTAGGGTTGTAAAAATTAGTATTACATGATAAACAATGTATTTTTATTATTGAACAAGTTCGGCGGCCACAGTTCAAAAATTCATACAAAATAGAGTGTTTTAACTTCTTCAACTGTGAAGAGAATAATTGATAAATTTAGGGTGGCTGGAATATAACACACTGGTCGTCCAAAATAAACCGTTTAGATGTTATTGTTGGTGAAGCTCTCAGAACACCAATTCGGCATCGAGGATACGAATTGCAAATTTTAAGAAGCTCTTCACAACACCTACTTACAAAAAAAAAACTGTATCTCCATACAACTGAAACCTAATCACCATGCATAACGAAGAGAATTCATTGAATGGATTTTTGAATATCAACAAGTAGATGCTAATTTTTCGAGCAAAATCATTACCAAGCCACAAAGCACATTTTCATCTTGATGGTTTTGTTAATCATCAAAATTACCATGTTTGGGATTCGGAGAACCCACGTATGTTTGTCTAAAAACAATTGTATCACTTGGTTGTTGCGGATTTTGGCTTATAGGCATCATTAGGCCATACTTTTTTTGAAAACGAGATAGATAGCACAGTTTTTTCTGTCAAAATTGGATGATATTAATGTTGGCAATATATGGTTTTAACAAGACATCCCGTAAAATAATTCAATTACTGTCTGGTCATCGGAATTATTCTCTAGATCGGTAATTTAACAAAATTTTTAAAACAATTAGAAACCTTTCTTCACTAATTTATTTGTAACCCGATGTACATTTTAAACTACTATTGGTTAGTATAAAACCATTAATGATAAGCACTTTCGGAAGTATACATTGGGTTACATATAAAATAGCGAAGAAAGGTTTCTAAGTGGTTTAACCAATCTATTAAATTTGTTTGATAACGTTATGAATAAATCTGTGGTTTTCAAAATATTGTGTTTATTTTCACAATTGTTTCGCAAATTTATTGCTTTTTCAGCTGATTGAAAGGTTAGGATTATAAATTAATCAACAATTATATTGCTTTTTATGGGGTTATTTGAAGTCAAAAGTCTTATTAACAGCCCACAATCACTCGTGCATTATAGGAGGAACTGCTTCCACGAAATTCAACTACATATATACAGACTATTCATGGAAAATTTTAACAAAAGAGTATGTATATGCTAGTAAAGCCCGATGTGTTATTCTATATATAATCTTATCCTATGATTTCCAAAGTAAAACACTGTTTTCTATTTAATTCAAATATTACGTTAATTTTGGGAAATCTTTATTATTTTTGTTTTGTTATATTTACAACGATTTTAATTATTATTTGAAGTATTTTTACATTTTCATTGCTTAAATAAAGTTTTTTCCGAGCTTACGAATTTTTTTATTAGTTCTATTTTGCTGAAATGAAATTTAAGTCAATTTTGAAATAATTATAAGACAAATCAAAAACGAATTACGTAATATTAAGCCATTTTAAGTGATTTTCGAAGGTTTTTTTAGAATTTCTGTTTTGATCAGATTATATATTTTAAAAAAAAATAGTTAACTATTTTTAATTGTGTGTACTGGATAAACGTAACTGGATGTCTCTATAAGATAAGAAAAAGAGGAACTATTAAGGAATTCATATATACAAATGAATTTTTTAAAATTTATTTTGGAATACTATAAATATATATCACAGAAACTAAATTGCTTGAATATTGTTGGTTTTTTTAAGGATTTTGAGAAAACAAAGCTACAAATTCGACTCTCGATATAAAGATGCCAATAATAAAAACTGTTTTAACAGTATTGTTAAAAAATAGTTTTCACCACGAAACGATCATTATCAAACGATGAATTAAATTTTCACTTAACCCGTCGTGAAACATTTTTATCTTAATTATAAGGTTAATTAAACCCTTGGTTTTGTTTCACTATTTTTATATTTCTTCGACTAGTTTCGACCGTTAATCATTCTCAAGGAGATGTGTACAAAAATTTACAATTTACTGATATATATCGATCGTTATCAAACTTAAAGTTTCCATAACGACTAGTTTGTGGTCAAAACTATAGTCACAAAATTTCAAATATTCGTAGCAATTCTATATTTGAAAATGTATGACTAAAGTTTCTAATAACAGACATGTGTTAACGTCCTTTACGTTGTAATCTTAATAAGACTCATTTGTTGTAGATTTACCAAATGTTTTAGTATTTTTCTAATTAATGTTTTAGTTATTGGCATAGATAATATTTATTTATTGTTTCCTGTTAACAAAAGCAACGAACCAGTTTCAATCTATTTTGAATCTCATCGCCGTTGCACACTTTGAAATAGGGAAACTTTTCTTGAAATTTGATCTGCCAGGAATTAATTAGGTAATTCGCGAGAGTTTCTGTTCAACGCCAAGGTTGAAATCAAAGTTATGCTTGAGTTGAGGGTGAATTGATACACAAGAGCATCCGCCAATACCTTAGTTTTATTGGGTTCGGAGTAAACGTGGCTATTCGCATCTAATCTCTTAGTTTTTATGATTTTGTTATTTGAGGCTCCGAACGAATATTCAAACGAGTTTAGTTGGTCATTGATTCTAGACGACGATCCCAACGGTTATTCTTACATTCTCGCATTTTGTCTCTTACTCTAAGCGCATGTTTGACATATTTCACACAATTCTTTGATCAGAGGAATGCCCAGGGGACTCGTTAATAGCAGATATCATGGCTGATGAGAGCTCATCGACAGCTGTCTCAAGATCTGATTTAGATTTGAACCAAGTCTATTAGTAGACTTTACCTTTCTCAAGTTAGTGACAAACGCAAGATCCTGAAAAAGTGGATTGTGGTTGGAGAACATTCGAGACGTTTGAGAGTACGATCCCCTTGGGGCTGTAGTGAGTAGTAAAGGGATAGTGCGTTGGACTTAAGGGTTCCACCGCTCTATGTTATGTCTCAAATTGTCATGGTAATCACGAAATGATTTTTAGTTTCTATAATGACCCTCTTATGGTTTTTAGCGGCCATGATCATGTGCGAGTTGTTAGTAAACCCAAGGTTTAGATGAACTTTCAGCATCAGCTTGATAGTTGATTATTAAGATAAAACGATCTTAAGCAACAGTCCGATGTCAGATTTTGGCCTCGAGATTTGCGTTCAATGGGAAATGGCAATGGTCTATTCCCCTTTTAACATAATTGTTGGTGCTACCACGACGGGTTACGTTGTTGTAGTCTTGAAAGTGCGTGATAAAACTCAAAATTCTAGGTCGGTGACGTTTACCAAGTTGTTTTATTTACCAGTATGATGTAAAAATAATTCACGTGTATGAAAAGCTCAAAATCATGGATTTGGTCGGCAAGCCAGTTGGCATTTTAAAAAGGAAAGGCGAAAAAGTCTTTAGGGTTATCAAGTCAAGTGTTGAAAGACATTGTCGGTTTGAAACTCTTTATAATGATGATTGAAAAGTCTTAATGGTTTTTAAACTTACTTCGAAGTGGCGAGAATTTTCGCATACACAATACCAATAGCGTCGCGTTGTACCTGGTTTGAGGCCCAGGTTTTTAAAAATCTGGCGTGACGATGGAAGACCGCTTAACGATTGCAGAGCGGTGGCCGAGGTATCGTCGAGCACTTTTAAAAACCGTCTTTCTTGACGGTAATTCCAATGAAAGTTCGCTGAATTTTTGCGTTGCAGTTTCGTAAAAGCACTTTGCGGGAGCATCGTCCGAGATTAAGCACTCTTCCCTAGAGTGATTGCCTGTGTATTTGGAGAAGACAGAACTAGCTCTGCAATAGGTATGAGCATGGCCAATATTTTTACAGCGGTGATACTGGTTGTGTTGGTTTTCTTTTTTAGTTTAATTTTGATCGAACAGTCACAGACAAAATTTTGTCTCGGAGTTTTCCCATTTCACATAAACGAATTCGTTGGCACGACGTTAGCGGCTGAAAATTCAGTGTTCAGGAATGGCTTATATATTTAGGACGTTCGCCAGGAAGTCGATGTATGAGGAGAATTCTTAGGAACTTTTCCTCCTTTAAATCAAAACAGTGGTAAGGAAGATCCTCCTTTTCCAAAAACTCTATCGCCTCTCTGTCGGTGTAAATATAAAGCTCGAAAGGGATACGAGTTTTACATTAAAGTATTTAACTCTCCGGATAAATTGTCAATCAAGATATTACAATAAAGGTGCCATCTGTTGTCTTATCTTTTTACTTGAACACTGTTTGCGTAGATAAGGACCGACTTGAAAGATCTATTTATTAATTAATAAGCTTTAAAGTGGGTTTGAGTTAGTGTTGATTACTAATGGAAGACTAAGTATTAATTAAAAAATAGTACAGGCCACTTAAATAATTTCTCCATTATTTATTTTGATTTTTTTTGTTTCTTTTTGTTTTGGATTTTTTTTTTAATTTCAGCTGGTGGTTGATAATAATAAACTGATTTAGTAACAAAATAAAATATTTAATTGAATGAATGATTCTAATTGAAAAAAAAAATACATTGCTAATACATTTTTTTAAATTTCTTACAGGTGAGTCCCTTACCAAATGAATATTCAATCGTTATACATAATGGTGAGTAGTTTTAAGTATTTTTAGTTGGATGGGATTGAATAGTATTTTTTTAATATGCAAATAATACTTTACTTAAATTTGATTCTAGATTTTTTATCACGAGATTAGAATATTTCATATATTTTTAATTGGTGCTCACTTTAAAAGATAAAATGTTGTTTTGATTTACCTTTGTTAAATATTCTTAGTTTGGTTTTTAAGTTACTTTACGTCATATAACGGGATTTAGAATAAATCAAATACTTTTTTATAAATTTGGAAGGAATAGTGAAGTTTTTTATTTTTTATTTTTATGAATTTGATCTGTTTTGAAGACAGGTTTTTAACAACTTTTTTATTAGTAGATTATTAATGGCAGGATTAAATAAGTTTTGTTGGTATCAACTTTTCTTCATAAGGTATCGCTTTGACATCTTGTTGACACTTTAACCTTTTTTAATTCTAATTTTATATTATTTATAGCGTATAAATATCATATATAATAATTTTCTTCTCACTTCGTTTCTACCAGTAATTTTAATTGCTTCTTATTACCGCATGATCACAACTTTTGCCTATTTGATACTGGAGGAGAGGTATTAAGAATAAATTGGTCTGAATCTTCAACTCATTATATCGCACACATCGTGGGGCACTTCTAAGAATATCCCGATAATTGATGCACTACAAGTTTTTCGCATAATGATTAATACCACTCTGATTAAAACGTCGACAGCTCACATTGTAATTATTATTTTATGTGAAAAACGAGTTTACGTACTATTATACCGATCGATCATAAAAAAAAATCCGTTAATTACAACAAAAACGTTGGACCACAATTGAATTACTTTAAACGGTCGCCATTAATCAAACATTGCGTGCAATCTGGCTTCTGAAACAGGATTCGCCGATTCGGTTATGTAACCGAAAAAAAATTTCCGCGAACGCCCAGGATCGAATCGGCGACGACCGGAATGACAATGATTAATGCCGGACTGGTTCGTTAGCGTCCGACTAATTTGCTTAACGCAGCGAGTACAAAAAATATATATATACCGTCCGCGATTATATTTTTTTTTCCTGCGCCGACTTCGCGAAAAGTTCAATCGTAAAGTCGCGTTTTAATTGAAATTTCGGTCATTTACGACGTTTTTAAGATGTAATTAAAAATCTATTTGGTCCGGTGCGAACGTGTTTATTCCGCAAACGACGTCGTTCTTATAATGTATCACCGCATTATGTGGGTTCGCTAATATTTGTTCTTTCCTTTATTCGGGTTTATTGTTTTATCGTAAAGGTTAACTATCTAATCAATTAGCCTGAATAATGCAAAAGGTTTGGTATTTAGAAAAGTTGTTTAAATTCATATATGTAATATCTTCACCAACCTTCCAGATTGTTAAATTGTTAGGCTAGGTTTTCAAGAGATATCTTAGATTAGAAAAGGGTTACAGTTTTGATTCTGTTCGATATCAAATTTTGGTATAATTTTTATCAAATTTCTTTTCGTGCGAAAAATTGAATCTTTTGTACTAATACCGTACTACTAGTATATTCCCAGAAAGTTAATTTCTTTGGTAAGGTCAATTAAATTCCTAGGAGACCACGTTCTGGTCCGTTTTGCCATTATCGCCAATTCTCTGGTTAGAGCTAGTGGTAACCAGTACTTCTAACACGCCTATTCACATAGTCTATAATTGGTGTTGAATCACAATAAACATTTTGGATAGCCTTTGATCTGGTGTGTTTATCCAGTGCCCGGTTTTGTACGCCCTTCCTACGAACTTTTGATAGCAAATTTAGGCTTTGGTCCGATTTCAGTAGTCGCAGGTCCTTTTCTGGCAAGTATATTAACATGTTCGTTGCGAATTATACTTACATAGCCTGATACCTTCATTCGAGTGAACTTGTTGCTCTTGGCCAAGTAGTTTATAGTTCCAAGTAGTTTTGGAATTGTAGCTTACGATTTGAGGTTCTTAAGAACAGCCTGGCTATATGATATCAGGCAGATGTGTGCTTCTTAAGCACATCTGTACAAGGTTATTATTTCAGCATGTAAGTCTGATGGGCTTTATTCGAGAGGAACTGATTCCCTGTATGTAGGTACCTATAAGCGACTGTTTCCGTTTTTCATGTATTTATACAAGGTGTATGCATAAGTGTTTTCCGGTTTGACTAAGAGATGGCGCCACCGAAAAGTACGCAGCGTATTAATTTGATACATACGTCATTTTGTTCGTCTGATATTAAACTACAAATACACACAAGTTTTGTCCGCCAAAAACTAGCGTCTTTGTTTTAGCGTTTTAATGTCGAATTTTGTACCTAAAAAGAACATTTGCGGCACGCATTGTTTTTTTTTTATTTGATCAAAAGAAAAAGGCTGCTGAAAGTCAACTATTGGTGGTAGAAACATATTGTAAACACGCTCCATTGATTAAAACATGTGAGACATGGTTTCGACAATTTAAAAGTGGTGATTTTAATGTGAAAGACAGTAGACCACAAAAACGCTAAACAAGCAATTGCAGGAGTTATCGGATGATGACCCAACTCAAACATTACATGTATCAATCACCAGACGTTTACGAGTAATGGGGAAGATCAATCAATTCGGTAAATGGGTCCCACACGATGTGAATGAATGAAATTCACTTGTACACCACGAAAGAAAATTATTTTTGCATCAAATTGCGACGGGTCACGAAAAATAGATTTATTTTGATAACCTGAAACAAAAAAAAATGTGGTTTTCACCTGGCGAAGCCGGTCCTTCAACACCAAGGCCAAATCGCTTCGGCAAGAAGACCATGCTCTGTGCCTGGTGGGACCAGAGAGGAAATGTGTAGTCAATGGCTAATATTTTGAATCAAACAAAAATTAATTACGTGTTTTTTTGTACCAAAAAAACGGAAAAAAACTTATGCATACACCTGAGTTATATTATGGTGTTTTGAGTCGATTATCAATAATCAATCCAAAGCGCGATACGAAACCAAATTTAGTCGGTGTTTGTAGGAATTTTGGGTTAACTAGGTTCAGAATTCTGAGTTTTCGCAAATCTGTGTCTTGTACCATGCCAGTCCAGACTTATCGCAATCATTAGATCCACTTTTCTGATTTTATCTTGCAGGCAAAGGTTTAGTGAAGCTTACATTGCTATATTAAGCTGTGGGTGCTGTACCCTTTTGCTGACAGGATCATTATCTTAAGGGCTTGAAGCTTCTATTTATAGAGGAATCCAGATGTCCAAGAGGATATTTGCTCTCTCAGCACATGGACAAACAAGTATTAGAATGGAAGAACATCGCAGCTGCATGAACTGCGCCAAGCTTCATCCAACCAAAATCTTTGTACGTTTTGTATAATATTTGTGCATATTCATATGTATTTTTTGGAAAGGAAGCTAAAGACTAATAAACATAAAAATAAATATAAACATATTGTGCCGTTGGTTATTTAGTCTTGGTAGTTAGTATGGTAGTGGTCCATTAATACGTATAACGGGTGTTATACTAGTGAGTCATACGTATTAATGGACCACTACCATAATGTACAGCCAATAATTTTAAGTATCTAGCCTACGGCATATTTATAGTGCCACTATAGCTTTGTACATTGTATTTTCTGGATTCGCGTTCCAATTGAGTTTTATATCCAGTATTAAACCTAAATATTTGGTCTTCTATGCGGACAACGCAAGATATTGTTTTTTTACTTTGTAAGCTTTCATATTTAGCTTCCTATTATTAGTGAAAGGTACCAACACTATGATATTGTGGCCGCCTTGGGCTAGGGATGATATGATGTTGTAATATTTACCCTTTATGATAATTGCTATTAATAAAGGTTGTCAGGAGGTCATCCACCTTGATAAACTATACTTGGGGCGATAGAGCATTTTGCGGGCACCCTTTTGCTGTGGTTACCGTTTCTGATTCACCTCCTATACCTGCGGCGATTGATCTATCTTATTGTGGTTATGTCGACACCCTTCTTAATAGTCCCCTCTTTAATGGTTTTGAAGGTTGTGTTGTCAATCGCACCTTCAATTTCCACGAAAATACCTATTGAAACCTCCATGCGTTGTAGCGAAACTTCTATGTTTATTAAAACTTAACAATTCCCTGTTAGAACTGAACATAAAGTCGTTTAATTAAACACAGTAATCACAAAAATTTTGGTCACAGGACTTGCAGGCGGAGTTCACATTTCATCGTGTTCTGCCACTCAGACCCCATATCTTCAGGTGACGGAAATTCCCATCCAAAGTAAATATTTGACATTCAGACAATATTTTGGCCATTACTGGCGCATTTATTCTTAATTTAGATGGGACACCTTTCTTACATTTTATTGCAAATTGTGATAAATTTAATTTTTTTTCATGCCTATTCTAAGGCTATGAAGTACATCCACAGTAGATTTTCCAGATTAATAGACAAATAGATTGACTTTAGGGCACTGCTTCTTATATCGTTGTCTATAATTTTCTCCATGACTTTTAAGGGAAATGAGCCTTGCGCTTTTTAGGTGGTAGGATTTCGCCTCAACGGGTGGCCTTTAGCCTACTTTGGGGGTAAATATCACCCTAGCCTCTTTCCGTTGCATTGAAATATAGTCTAGCTGTCTTTGTAAACTCCCTGCAGGTAGGGGGTATTTAATCTAGTCCCTGCTGGATCTGAATCGAGTTTGCCAAGGGTGATCAAATCACTGACCAGAGCACCTAGGCCTCACTAGGCCCGTTGTGCCCCCCTGGCTGGGACAGCCCCCGTTGTTCTATCACTCATTTAGCCACCCATGGTAACGAGCAAAGGTCAGCACAACGTTTGGAGGAGTTTCTCCTGCAGCAGTGCAGATAAAATCCCATCTGGACCTTGCCATATATTGGAAGTCTTTATGATCCATCCACATATTTTTTTAGATTTTGTACTTACTTAAATCAATTTTCAATTAACTCTAGAAGCTTGCAAATATCAAAAAGGAATTTTGGGCAGATTCTAATAATATTCTTGTGTTATTAATAAAATCTCAATATACCCCTATCAAGTATTAAATAGTAGTAGTATTTGCTATCGACCACGTAATAATTTCGCCGTCTTTTGTTTTATATTTATATAAATTAGCTTCTTCCTTTAAATTAACGAAAGATCTGAATTAACCAAAAACAAATGATATGATTAAGCATGGATTATGATTCAACTTACGTGTAATGGCTACCATGGCTTTGCTTCAACATACAAACCCTTCTTTTGAAATTTGTTATAACCATTTTGCATAAAGTGTTTGAATTCTGTTCGTCGAATTTTCTTCTTTAAAGAACGTGCCTTTCTGGAGTTTCTGGCATAGACTATTGACTTTAAATAACTCCATAAAGAAATCCAATAACATTAAGTTATATGATCTAGGAGGACATTTTTTATCGTATAAAGGAACTATATTACCTTTAACAACACTAGTTTGAACGTATTTCTTTCTGTAAAATGAACTAACAATTAAATGTACGTTAAAATGGAATAAGAAATGAAGTTGGGTTGATGTAACTACATCAAATATTTTCGTGTTTTTTCTAATTATTAGTGAATTTTCTACAACGTAAGGACTTATATATTTTATTATTAAATTACACTTGGTTTGTTTCACAATTTTTCTCTATTTACTTCACTAGTTTCGATGTTTAAGGCATTATCAAGAGTGAGTTACAAAACAAAGTGACAACAAAATTGTTATGCGAAACTAGTCGATAAAATAGAGAAAAATTGTAAAACAAACCAATTGTAATTTAATTTTATAATTATAATTTGTTACAAGAAAATCACGTACTTATTTTACAAAAAATGAGATTCGGACAACAAATTGACCCGATAATAATATATTACTGTACATTAGTTTAAAAAAGTTAAACTTATTAGTCATTTAGATTAATTTAAAAAAAGTTTTTAAGAAGTATTTAAAAATTGAGATCAGAAGAACGGTTTATGCGCCAGATTACGCAGAATTAATAAAAGCGGCTTTATTCAACGTTCTTATTACATTATTCAGAAATACGAAGAATCGCACAATGTTTATGATAATGCCACGACACGGTCGGTTCGGTGGGAAAATTGAAAAATCGAAATATGGAATATTATTAATTAAAAACCAATCCATTGAAAAATAAGTTCGAAGAAAGTAAGTAAACTTTACCGACAAAAAATGATTGAGTTCGATAAAGCCAAAGATGTAAAGATTCTTGGAAATACAATTCTAGCTATCGATGGTTCCCGTGAAGCAATGTATTCAGTATGATAATAAAAACTATTTCTTATGTAGAGTATACTTCAGAAGATAACGTTTTAGTTAGATATTTTGGCGCATTTTAGATTTCGTCATTTATTTCTTAGAAGGAAAAAATGTAATTTTATGCCTGTAAGTTAAAGCCACAGTTATAACACTAGATTTATTTTAATGCTATTCATTTCGAATTTAATTATTGCGTATATAATTGGATTTTTCTTTAGTCAGGTGTATTTTTTCAATTTAATTTAATAAGTTAAGCTAATAAATTCCCCTAACTATTTGATTACCATTCAAACGGTTATCTTGCGCATAATATAATCTACTTCGTCTATGGCCCTATCTTATTACAAATTGTGGAATGTGTAGGTAATTTCGATTCCCATTATAATTGGGAGGCGTGAAAACTAAACCGCCTCTCTGGCCGTCATAAATTTCTTAACGCCACGTCAGCGCCGGTAATTGTTATTGTGTGAAAACGACATTTATAGACAATGAGGGATCATTTACATAACCCACAACTATCCGGTTATAACAACATTTTTTTTGGGTGTAATTCGGTGCTATTTTGACTATCCAAAGCTATGATCTGGCTCGCTAGGTTGGTATTACCGCGGCGAACATCCTCTCGTCCGGTACGCACTATTAGGTCAGGGGGAAGGGGAGGAGGGGAGGCAGCCCATATATTCGACGCTTAATTACAGACAAAAAGCGATAATTAGTTTATATTACTTAATTATAGTTGAATGGTAATAAGGTGGTAATATAGTAGTCTGGAGATAAGGAAGTATTTATTAAACGTGTTAAATTGTGAAATTGTTCCATTTCATATCTTAATGTATTTTTGAATAACCGCTGGATGTTAAATACTGTGTTTAGATGGCTACTGTTAGGGGGGAAGAGTTCCCATAAAAAATAAGTGATGGAGATTGGTATCTACTTATCGTTGGTCATGTGGCAAATACTGCATAAACTATTATGTGAGAAAACAGGTTAAATCATTAGAAATATTTCCATTTATTTCAACTGGTTAAATTTATTTACTACACATATACATGTTTTACCATGAATACTTCAAACTTCTGTTAAGTACTATAAATATGCTTCTCTTTCCCTCTATATTGTTGTTAGTACTATAATAATGTATTGCTTTCAATTGTTTACACAATGACATTTGAACATTTTTTGGAAGAATAGTATCTTTGAAGGATGCGAACTGAATAAATTATCAAATAATTTATTAACAGAACTTTTTGGGAACTTACAAAATAAGTACTTTTGATCCAAAATCAAACCACTTGTTTAAGCAATTATTTGGAAGTATAACACTGACTTTATCTTCTAGTTTGATAATGACAAGTTAAAATTGTCGAAACTATAGTCACTAAATAAAGTCAGTGTTATACAAACAAAGTTGAAAGTTTTTTATTTGTGAAGAATAATGTATTACGAAGTAGAAGCCTCCACCGCTAACAGTTTACTATATGGAAGTAGTTGTTTCGACAAGCTATTTATCTTAGACTTAATTAGTTTAATATTAAAAAACTAAATAAATATATTCAATGTCAAAATATTACATGATTATTTCTCTTTCAACAACGGTTACGGACTGTTTTTGATCTATTTTGCATCTCACCAGCGTAACGCAGTTGAAGACTTGGAAATAACTCAAGATATCTGCAAATTGACAATGTCAGCTTAATGGCTTCTCTATAAATTTAAATTATTTTGAAATCATCTATAAAATCGATCAAATTAATCATTTTGCAACTGTGTAGAAAAAATATTCACCTGTTGGCAATTTGTCAATAATTGAGTAGCAAAATAAAATATGGGTAAAGAAGCATCGGCGTTTTTTAAAATTACACTGAAGCCATCTGCTAACAGAAAATTGGACGTTATTTACTACCGAAAAATTCTATTTATGGCCTGCTCATTTTGCACTAATAACCATCATTAGCTTTAAGCGAACACCAAATTAGTGGTACGTGTAATATCTTTATGCTGATTTGTAATTAATTTAAATATATTAGTCTCTCCATACAAAGTATTATCATGGTGCTACATAATGTTTAGAATAAATCATTGTTTTATTAGTAATAAAGGTCTTTCAGATGTTCTACTTCTTGATTGTGGCATTGGGGTCTAAAATTATGTCAAAAGTTATTTAAATTTACATTAAATTATATTCACATATATTTCTAATTAATTAATCTTTACGAAACTCATCAAATCAAATTTTTATTTACATTGTACCCTTGCAATAGCTCAAAATATTTTGAACAATAGCTGTCAATCTTGGTTTTATTGGATTGTTCAAATTATTATCACATTTTAGCTCTAGCTCGTTTTCAATTTCTATTTCAAAGTATTTCTTCAAATTATTCCTTCGGACTTATTTCGTTTATAGTTTATTAACATTAATTAGAAGCGCAATTTGGTTTTTTTAAACTAATTACATTATTTCCATTAGATTCAGAGGTTTGTAATATATAAACATACAATTTGGTAAAAAATTGAATTGAATTATTTGGCTATAAAACAAGAGTCGGTTATATAGTTTATTTCAATAGATGTACTTACAATATGCATCAAGTGATCTACAAAGATTATATTCTACATTAGAAGTTATGTCAAATCTCCATCTCTAAAAGATGGAAATAAAGCCTAGAATAAGGCAAATATTAATGGTAAAGAGAACAGAGAGAAATCTTGGACTCTCACTGTTTTGTATTATAGTTTTTTATATACATGTGTATTTTGTTAGGAAGAAAGCTCAGCAATGTGTGTTCTATGCTGCGAGTGCTGGCTACAAACATTGATGCCATTTGGATGAAAACTGTCTATCATACAATTTCGAATCACTATTAAGATTTGGAATTATTTATTGGAGAGGATCCTCGGAAATAAATAGAGTCTTTCTAATGCAAGAACGAGCTCTATGGTTAATTCAAAAAATACAAAACGAATCATGCAGAACAAGATTTTCATCTGCAGAAGTACTCAATGTTATAGGCATAAATATTTATGAGAGCTTACTCTTTATTACAAATAACAAAAGTAACTTTAATTGTGATAAAATAGAACACGAGTACAAAACAAATGTAATATGCGATATCCATTATTACATAGAACGCATACTCGAACAGGATTTGGTTATGCCCGCTTACGATTCTATAATCACTTACCAAAGTCCATCAATGCAGAATAAAACTTTAAAGTTTATGAACCTAAAGTTTATAAACTTCTTAGGGATATTGAACGTTATACAATCGAAGAATATTTTAGTTTCCTTAGTAACTAGAGTATATGTTAATATGTTATTAGGACGCTACTTTATATACGAAAAATTGTTATATTTTCTATTTATATGAAATAAAGAGAAATTAATACTATTGATAAATAAATAAATAACAGAGTTTATTTGCAAAATAATCTTCTATTCGTACGCTTGTTTTCTGCTCTTATATATTTAGATCGTTTAATAAAAGATTTCTACTATAAACATTTATATTTGACATTTTATATCAAATAAATATTTTTTTTTGGTACCTTAGCTTATTAAAGCATCCACAATTACATATTTAATAGAAGCACACTGGCTTCTGTAGTTAAGATTAAAATGTATTATAAGTTATCTTTATGACACAAACAATAACAGACAAACAAAGAAATGACTCGAATAAGTAATTTTTGAATTTTCAAAATGAGTCAAATTGATAAGTATTGTAATTACTTATTTTTTTATTATTTCGAAACGTTAATGTTATAAATTAAAATATATTAAGATCATTTCTTCAAAATATTTATTTTATACCCATTTTGGAAAGTCAAATTCAAATGAATTTTTTTTTCAAATTTTAATTATTATAGGTGTTGAGATCAATAATCACAAACCAAATTAGTCTTGAAATCTATTCTAAATTATTATAAAGGGGTCCTCTTATATGTTAAAATTGCATTTTGGTATTCAAAAACTTATCTTTAAAGTTTTACGTTAAATCCTTTTAAAAGTTCTTATTTCATATAATCGAATGAGTTCATTGTCTCGTTTAAAATTGAAACTTAAAATTAATAAGATATTTTATTTATGCTAAGGGGTTTTTTAATCTTTTTGCAAGGCCTTCTTTAATGTTCTTCTTTTATGTTTTAAGCGTGACATCTGTTTTTTTAAATATTATTATAAGCATTACTTATAATATATTATATATTATAAGTATTACTTATTCTTAAAAGTTTCTTTCTTAATATTCAATTATGAAATATGAAAATAGAAACTTTATTTAAATATCTTAAATGATTTGCTAAATAGGCTAATGGTTTCTTAAAATATTGCTTGGCAGATAATACTTTTCTTATTAACTAATATTAAAATTTGCTTAAATAATCTATTCAACATTAAAACACTCCTTTATTCACAGTTTGGTTTTATCTGCTAGATGCACATTTCAAGCACTAAGAGTTCATCATCAATAGCTACTTTTAAGCAATTTAAACGTAATATTAACAATTATTTTTTAATATGCGAATCCTACAACATAGATAAATTTATACAATTTTTAAAACCATAAGTATACTTTTTCTTTTTCTTCTTATGACAATTTTTCATTTTATTACTGTAATATTATTGTACATTATTGTAGTAATCTTACTAAAATATACTTATATTATAGTATTATTATTATATTAAAGCTGTACTGATGAGATATAGAGATCGAAACACGTGTCTGGAGATGTTGAAAAAATTTGGTTGCAACAATTTTCCCAAGTGAAAAGAAGAAGAACTATTACAGCTACAAATAATAACAATATTGTGTCAACAATTATTTTTCTAATAAACTGGTAAATAATTGTTATCAGAAGTTTGTAATTCTCGTCTTTATAAATAAATCGCTACCAATATTTTGGATACCATTGAATTTATATAAAGAAGACGAAGAAAAGGCAATAATTCATATATAGCGCAACTCCCTCTGCTAGGAAAATGAATATTTTGTTTTGAATATAGTTATAAACTAGATAAGATACATCACCACTATTTTCAAAAGCGCTGCTCTAAGAAGATCAAAGTAGATGGAAATCAAACTATAGCTCTTAATGCACCTACTTATGCATTAAAAGCTATAGTTTGATTTCCAGTAATTATATTCAATACATATTTTCATGTCCAAATTAGTTTGAATTTTGATAATGATCCGGACAAAGACACCTAATAAATATAAATGGGACATAACACGAACATTACTTCTCTCAAATAAATTGAAATATTGAATTAACAAGGGGGATACATTATTAAACTTCATAACATTGAAATAATACTAGGTTGAGAGGGTTTCACATTTATTGTTGAACAATGCAATATGTTTGGCCACACAGTGGCTTCATCAGGCAGATGAATATCAGTAGCAATGTTTAAAAATAAATATGAAACCCTCTCAACTGTGAAATTTCATTCATTAGCTAATCAAATATATTCGTGTGCTATTTTAGAACTTTATAACCTATTTATGATATTTATTGACTATTTTAGTTAAAAATTACATGCAACCAACGCTTTTACAATTTTTTTCTCGCAGCAATAATAAACTTTGTAATTTTTCGACGTAATCTCGTCTTGATAAAGATTTTTTGCGATAGATTAGTTTGGCTATACTTATTGCCAATTGATGATCATATTTTTGACGTTAATAAATGTTATATTCGTTTTTTGGCAAAAAATTAAATGTATTTCAAGAAGGTGACTGTTTTTTGTATTTAAATCTAATAACAGGTTAGTAATTGACTTAGCTAATATTAAATTGCTTCTTAACATTTTCAAGCTCTACTAGCAACTTAAAAATAAATTCAGCATTTACGTCAAAGCGTTAATGTTAAATTATCGCGAAAAACGTAATGCGTTAATTCAATACGCACCACAAAGTAAACGCTTTCACAATTAAATATTATGCGTCAAAATAGAGTACTAATCCCAGCAATCCAATCTCCCGCAATATTGAAGTTAGCGTGCGAGCATCCCTTCGTACCCTACGTACTCTAACAAAACTCCATCATCCTCTTAATCCTTTACACAATCCTTCTAACCACGATACCACTTTAGTTATCCTCATTCAAGAATGTCTTCGATTCCTATGAGATAAATTCTACAAAAATCCTTTTAACTTCCACATATTATCCTTATATTATCTTCATAGAAATCCTAGTATAAACCCCAAATTTAAAAATCATAATTCAACCATATTTGATTTCTTTTCATCGTTTCATCCATCTATGCAATATCGACATCATTAATTATTTATTATTTAAATGTAAATATGTACAAAGTTTGTCAATAAAAGTGTATTATTATTAGGATATAAACTTCGCGATCGTATTCCTGGATGTTAACAAAGACTTCGATTCCATTTGACACCGAGGTCTGCTGTTTATGTGCAGTACTCTCAAACTTCTAATTTATCTATTAAATATTCTGCATAGTTTCCTACACAACCACTTCCTTCAGATCAATCTCCGTTGCTCCCTCTCCAACTCATATTTCCCGAGCAAGGTCTACCTCAAGGTTATCATCTTTCTCTCTCCCTGTACAATCTCTTGGTCGTGTACCATCCCAATCCAAAATATTTCAATAAATCTGCCTATTCGCTCCATTATTCCGAAGATACTGTAAATAGCTACGTTCACATATTTTGCACAGCTCTCGGCACCCTACAGGGGTGATAGACACTATTCAGATCTGGCTTGTGAAATGGCGTATTTCCATCAATCCTAACAAATTTTAACTTCTTCTCTTTCAATGACTTGCAAAACAACTACTCTCAATGTCCATAAATAGCCAAAATACCGAATAATATTTGATATCAAACTAGACTTCAAAAATCACTCCACTTTCGTTAAAGCAGAAGTCAAGAAAAGGGCGGCATATTTCAGAGGCCTAACCTACAAAAAGCAAGGAATAAATTTATAAACAAGAACTCACATCTACAAAATGATGTACCGTCCTATACTTGACCCCTAAAATCGTAATTTTCAAGTCGTGGAAAGATCTGCTCTTTGGGTGCTACCAAATTTCGGCATCACCAAAATCCTGTCCATAATTCATCAAATTCAATTCTGTACTTTTTCACAAAGGTAATGCCTATTCAAGAAGGCTATCCTTGCCAAAATATTCGCCCTAAATCCCACCCACTTCCAAATCTTAATTCGCTATGCATTCCCAGAAACAAAAACATTATCTCTAATAATAAATTTCCTTCAATAACACTACACGAATTAATTACCACATTTAGTTAGTGTATACAAATTACTGCAAGAAGAAAATAAAAGCTTGAAGAAAGAAGTGGAATAGTCGCGGTTTGATTTGAGTTGTTGTTGAAGTTATCAATATTGAATTAAAATACTTTGTTATTTCCTTCCTTCACTTTTATTTTTATATGTCAGATGTACATGTGTAATTCAAAATTAGAGAAAGAAGATGAAGAAAAAGTCCTAAAAGTCAATATAAAATTACTAACAGAAAAGATAACCTTATTTCAAACCAAATCTTTAGAAGACAGAAATTACTACCAAACCGATTACCAGTAACTTCTCTGAAACGATAATGAATCCGCAATTCGAATACAAACTTAGGTCTCTGTCTGAAAATGAAGCAGAGAAAGAAACCAAAAATGTCTACCTAGTTCTACGAAATAGGAAAGCAAAATGAGGAAATTATAAATAAAACAAAAGGTTAATTCTAACAATTTTCTCTTTTTGTAATTTTAAAGAAATTTTGCATACACTGTAACTGCTTCTTTACTGTTTATTACAAGCTGCAATATTCCGAATGCATATATATTTTGTTAAAAGATCTGATTGATATGTTATATTTTTTTTTAATTTTAAATCTTAAAAAGTTACATTTTAATTACGATTATCAAAGTTTTTTGGATACTTTTAGAAAATAATCATCAATCAACAGATTTTTGAAAAGATAACCTTATTTCAAATTCAAATTTAATCCACACTTAAATACAATAAAACTTGAAACTTTCAAAGCATTTGGTTAGATTTTTGATTTGCAACAACTGTTTCGCCATACTGCGGCTTCTTCAGGCCAATAATGTTACATACAATCGGTTTAGTCATTTAATATTTCTTTTGTTTTTTTTCTCCTGATAATTTCCATGCATCAAAGATTTTCCAATTTTCTTCTTTTTCTTTCTACAGCCAGTATTTATTCTTGTCTAAACTGGTGGTTTTCTTTCATTCTGGTAAATATGGATTTTCTTCTTTTGTATTGGAAATCATTTTTATATCTTCTATCCTTTCGCATATAGATTTTTCTGAAAAATTGTTTAGTTTAGGTAAGTCTAAATATGATATCCTATATTTTGGACTAATCTAGGCAACCTAGGAAATAATAGTATGGTATTGATTAATTAAATTATTGGTTTCAAACTTTAAATGCTGCAAGGTAAATTAAAATACTGGAATGATAAGGCTGTTATTTGTTGAAACACCATATCACTTAATTAATAATAATAATAATAATAAATTGCCTCATTTGTTTATAATGATAATTATAATAATACAAATAATATTAAGTTTCTAAATAAAGATACATACAAAAAACACAAAAAACAGAAAACTCTAATTATCATTAACAAATCCTAAGGTGGGATTCAGTTTTAGGGAAAACTCTAAACTTCTCTGCCATCCAAACCTACTAATTTATAAAACATAAAACAAATGTAAGTTAAAGGGAAAAAAAGCAATGAGAAATATTGAATTTTAAATTAAACTAATTCTGTGAAATACTAATTAGATTAGAGAAATATTGATACAACAGTTCAAGAAATCATCACGCATTCTGTTCATGTAATTTATACAATTTAATTTCTTTCCTAAAACTATTTAAGCTAAGATGTTTAAACTTATAGGGCAGACCATTATATATTTTACAAACTTGGGCTGAAAATGACCGTTGGTAAAGTGAGGTGCGGTGTTTCGGTGGCGTCAAAAGACCTCTAAATCGCATATTTATATTATGTACATCTTCACGAAAGACTATGTTTTCATATAAATAAGGTGGTGATTTCTTAAGAATTAATTTATGATAAAAACAGGCAGATTGATACACTCTATTTCTAGGCATACGTAACCAACAGACTTCCTTCAACTTATATGAAATTCTTTCAAGTTTTCTAATGCCGTATATGTATCGTAAGCACGAATTTTGGACCTTTTGTATTCGCGATGAAGTAATACTGTCAATAGCACCATTATATAGTGTACAACAATATGAAAAATGTGACAATACAAATGCTTTACATAGCATAATCTTCGTTTCTACTGCAAGATATGATCTATGTGGATATTTTGAACCGTTTCATGAAACGTTAGGTACGGCTTCAGTACGCATAACAAGGTTCATGGTTGTTTGTTCACGACAATGCTTGCCCTTACACAGCCAATATCGTCAAACAGTTCCTCACAAAAAGGGGTTGGTGCAAATTGAACATCAACCATACTCCCCAGATCTCAATCATCCAGGCATCGTCCTATTCCCACGACTCAAACTCGCTTTGAAGAGTTTTGACGATATTGAACATCCAACAAACGTGACGAGGCTTTTGAACTCAATTTCAAAAGAAGCCTTCTTGAAAAGTTTCTAGGACATGTATAGCAGATCTCAGCGGTGCATAGTTAGGGGAGGTGATTATTTCGAAAGACAGTAAGGTAATTTTTGTTAATATTTCATGTTAATATTACAGGGCTATTTACCGAACTTTATTGTCAGAGTTTGTATATAGTACCAATTATACTCTTATAATATTTTTAGTACTTGAATAATGACGGCTGCATCTACTTAGCATGAATATACAATAATATTCAGAAAAAGATACCAAGAAATTACTTACAATTTTGTTTGGAGTATTTTTAAAAAGTTGGCCTTCAAGTGAACAACAAAAGAGTTATTGAATAATTATACGCATAAATGCATTATTCCAATGCAGTATATGCTGTGTTTAAAAAAGCCTTACTGACACCGATAAAATATCTTTATCCGAGATCTAATAACGAACGCATTTGCCTTGCAAATAATTCATTTCCATCGAATGCAGTCAACGCATAATCCCAATAATCCGACAACAATCGGACAATGAGGGGAGACCTAGCCCCGGTAAGTGTACTCATTGTGTTCGGCTCATTTCAATCTTCGATTCACCTTGATTTTCGATTTGAATAAAAGGTGTGCGTTATTGATTCCATCGTCTGGAGATTTTGACGATTGTCGGTCGAAAGTCGATTATCGCGGCAGAGTCGCAGCCCAGAATGTGATAATCGAAAGTAATAGAAATCCCACACCGTAATGAATACCATAATGGAAACGTATCGAACTGTTGGTATTTTCTAGGAATCTAATACGGTTTCACGCTCAATTACCAGACGGCGATATTTTTGATCGGCACGATAATGTATTTATAAATTCCTTTATCGTCTTCCACAATCGGTTTATTTAATTAAAGCTGGATTTCTTATCTACACATAAGCCATATACTATTTAATTTGATCGTATGACAATATCTAAAATTTAAAATAATAAATCCAGATTTATCGACTAAAAAATGTTGTATATTTATTCTTAGTCCAAGATCAAAACAGATAAATACAATTATTTGTTTGTAAAGACTGTTCGTATTTTTTTATTTATAGAAGCTTTTACGGGATTAGTGAAAGCCTTCTGCAATTTTGTAAGCGTGAAATATATATGCATTTTTAATTTATTATTTTCTGAAAGCACTCACTTAGATTGAAGAAAACGAGGAGATTCGTTTGCTAATGATAATGATCACTTTGTGAACGAAATGTACATCAAGCTCAAATAAAAATAATTTGTGAAGAAAGTGTTAGTTTTTTATTCCAAGTCTATTATCAAATCTTCACGTAATTCTTTATAAGAGAGGAGTATTCAAAATAATTTCCTGTCACTACTCCCGTTAAATCTTCTCTATCTATCAATGGTGGATAGAAGGAAGAAGAGGCTGAAATAATCATCAGGTCAACTTTTGACCCTAGTCAATAATAACTCTACCTACTCCTAAGATCATTCTGTTCGTTTAAGTTCTTAATATATACATTTTTAATATTTGCAGTGTTTTACTTATGTATATGATGGCGTAAATTTGCTGCGCACGGTACGTGACTTTGGAATGCAATACCGTGGTTGCGCACGTTTATGTGCATCGTTGTGCATGTAATACAATTCCATATAATTAGTTGGTTTTAATGTTATTACCTCAATAAACTAAAGCAAATAGGAACATTAAATGTGTAAATGGGTGTGTAACAAGTTGGGCTTAATGCGAGTGAACCAAACAAAATAGCACGTTCAAAACATAGAAAGATGAACTTACATGAAAAGTATTAGAAATAATTAAGACTTTCAGAATTTTAACAATAGTTATAGATTTTTTCGACAAACTTTTATTTGAGGCTTTCTAAAAATTGCTTTCTACAATTACCAATTCTAATCTTTCAATATTCAACAGGTTATATCGTATAACAACTCCAACTCAGCATCCCAAAAGAAATAACACCAACGAAAATTTTGATGAAATTTTGTAATGAAATATATCGTAGATAATAAGAAAAATTTAGACAAACCGTTTTTTTAATATGGAATATAATTTTGAGATACTCGAATAGCATATTTAAAAAATCTTTTTTATCATTTAACATGATAGTAAATAACAAAAAGGCGTAGGTTTAATAATAAATACAGTGGAAAGTATATAATGATATACTAAATTTAAATTTTATTATGGGTCTATCTAGATAATATATTATATTATAATTATAAACAACCATTATAAAAATGTTAACTGTTTATAATAAGCAACAACAAATTAAATATTATTTATGTACCGATTTTCGTGTTAATTACGTGGAATTATTGGAACGGCACATAAATAACCAGGTTGATTTGGAGATATCCCGAGGGTTGTTGTTATTATATAAAAGTTAACTCGGACCATTTAACCTTTAATTAACGAAGCGAGCCTTAATATTTCATCCGGGCCCAATTTGTTATTAAAAAAGGCAACAGTAATAACCAAAAGGCACCCGAAGGCTCAATCAAAGAATGTCCTTGCGTTTCACGTTCCCATAATTTTCGATGCGGCGTTGAGTTATGATTAAAATAAATAATAATAAAATCACGATAAATCAGCCAGGATCCGACATAAATTTATGCAATATTTACGAGCCGAGGATGATGGCGATGGAGAGAACAAAAGTTCTGGATCGTCATTTCCGTTCGGTTTTAATGTACCAAACATTTTGTGAATACGATAATATCATGAAGGTTGCCAAAACATTAGTTCATCACCTTTTGATTACCATATTTTAATATTTATTTCTGGGTTAAAAATCTTTACTAAAATAACAATGTCTTTCAAAATAGTATTAAATACTAAATTCATTTATTGTGTTGACTTTCCTACATCATGGTACCAATGGGGTTTGAGTGGAAGAACATAATTTTAAATAAAATTTTGTGTTTATAATTTGCTTTTTTAATGTATTTCATGTACTTTTTAAAAAGGAAGACCAAAAATGTAAATAAATAAATAACTCAATTAATGATCATATAGAAATGTAAGTAATCCTGAAGAATACTGAATGAGTTTTTTATAGTAGTTTATTAGAAATGTAATTATTTATTTATTGATTTAGTTTCTAATGGTGATAAAAATAAACATCAAGAAGAATAAAATAAATTTTATAAATAAATAATTTTCGTTTCAGAGATGCTTACACTGCTTTCCAATGACATTCCACTCAAAATTCACAAATATCTATCTCTAAATGGCGCACCTTTATAGTTTCTAAATTTTGCTTTACATATGTTATCAGCAATTTCTTGAATTAACATACTTTTATGAGGATATTTTTTATATTTTAATTATGTCATTTTTATATATCATTAATATGATTATAATATACGCAGAAGAGGGCAATAAAATTTTTATTGGATTCATAAAAAAATGAACAAGCAAATAAATTTCTTTAAAATTTTAAAATCTTCTTCAGTTGCCCATTAAATATATTTCTAGCTGAATTTTTACTATAATCCTTAAAATCTCAGAGAAATATGTGTAAACTAATGAATTTTGATGTATTAACAAGTTATGTGAAAACCGAATTCAAGAATTTTGATGCATTTAATACGTTTGTTTCAATTAATTTATTGATTAATCGATCATTTCTAATAATTTACTTTATTTTATTTAATATTAAGAAAACGAGACTATTAGATTTCCAAATTTGTAAATCTAACAGTCTCGTTATCTTAATATTGAATATGGATTTTTAATGCCTAAGTACCTCAATAATTAATCAATTTATTTTATTTTTAAAAATTTACAAATGAAATTTCTTCTAATAGTTTCTATGTAGCAAATATATTTTGGTTGGCCCTAGTGAGTTAACTATCATGAAGAGATATCCTCGTTAATAATATATTTCAATACTATAATCATTTTGTTTTCTTCTTTTCTT
This sequence comes from Ontholestes murinus, assembly GCA_963969525.1. Classification (NCBI taxonomy): domain Eukaryota; kingdom Metazoa; phylum Arthropoda; class Insecta; order Coleoptera; family Staphylinidae; genus Ontholestes; species Ontholestes murinus. Next base: position 77,130,376 of record OZ018387.1, read on the forward strand.
GAATGATAAAATAACTTAATTTCGGGCTAAGTATCATAATATGATGTGTTTGTATTTATATTATGACAACCTTACTAGTTTCATTAAATAAAAGTAACTTGTACAGCAATGTAGATTAGTACCAGAAAAACAATAAATAAAGCAATTAATTTTTATTTTATTCATCATAATAGTTAAAAATAAAAATGTACTTTTAGTGTTTTTCTAATTATATTATTTAAAATAATATTGTTTATAAGCAATTTAAGAACATAGTGAAAGTATAATATACGCCCCTGGGCGTACTTCTAAAATATTCAAATGAGCTTCATATGAGTTTTGAGTGCAGTTTTGCAATGCAAATTCGTGTAAAGTTTGCGGAAGTCGGTCATTAATTGGTGCAATATTTACGATATACATATTTATGACGGCGGCTTCTTACAAGGATTTTTCTTGTTAACTGGATCTCTTAATTATGGTTGTTAATGTCCGCACTAATTTATGTTATTATTTCGCTTGATTAATCGAATCCGCGAGGTTTTATAATTAGGAAATTATTTTCTACTTTTAATTTATTATAGCAATCTTTAAAAAAATATTACATAAACATGTACAATTTTTTTCTTACTTAAACGGAATTTTGAGCTTATCGAAGCAAACAGTAAAAAATGTCGAAAATATTTCATTAAACAGAAATATACATGTAGACATTCAAATGAAAGCTTTGCTATATTAGCTTTCAGAATATATAATATTTATAGACATTATTTACGAGTTGGTTGTAAACAATTCTATAAATCCTTTGTTGGGACAAAAAAAGAATTCTCGAACAACCTGTATATTAGCCACTGGCTAAGGGTCTGGATAAAGCTGGATTTTGTAAAAGTTGTTTTAAGAAAAAAAAACAATCTTGTCTTTTTAAAGTGACAATATGTTAACATAGTTTAGAAAACTTTTTTGGCATTTAACCATACCGTTATTTCTTTCTCCCTTCGATTTACCACTCCAATTTCACCCCGTTTTAGTTTTTACCCCGGCACTATCTTCTTACATCCATTCAGACACATTTTTAAACATTTGATAATTTTAAATTATGTTTCATTTTGTTGTATTTTTTTTTCTTTTCGTTTATTTCTCACAAAGTCCTTCACTGCTTTGAAACTATTATAAGAACTGTTACAAATATTAAACGAGTCGTTCTTATTAAAAACATTCTCATATCTCATAAGACGGTTAATAGAATTATTGCTACTTGCATTAAAAGAAAATGTTTCGATTCTAAACAAAGGTGTTATTCATAATTCGAGGTTATTTGATGACAAGTGAAAATCCAGTTGACTTAATAGATTTGGGCAATTAATACAGCCATTTATTAATTGATGTAAGATACATAAATCAAAAAAGATCAATGATCTTCCAGGCTATGCATTTTCAACATAATCTTAATACCATAATAATCACCTAGCTTATGATTATATCTTTAGTTTTATTTTTTATCTTTTGTAATTATCAATGATCTACTTGAGTCCCTCAATGTCTAGACTTTTTACATAGTCTACGATAGTTTGTGAACCAGGCTTTAAAAATGCCGGTAGTTCCCTATTTGAAGGGACAGGGCAGAGCATTCACAGTGTAGGTGCTCTGCTGTTTCTTATGCCTTCTCTGCAGTTGCATCTGTTTTCTGACCCATTTAGTTATTCCACTGTACGGTTCTGGTCCAACAAATGGAGTTTTGGAGCCCTATTTGGCGATTTAATTGCCTTTGATCCCAGTGTGACTTGGGACCCAGAGCAATTTAATTCTGTTATTCCTGGCCAGCTGCTTTAGGAATAGTTAGCACTTCCAGACAAATTTAGAGTTGCATGTAGGTGATTTTATTGATTTTATTGCCTTTAAGTGGCTGTCCGAGCATATGCATATCCGCCTTTTGTTGTAGCCCCTCTCTAAAAATACGTGGGCGCATGTGTTCAAGGCCTCGATTTCTGCTTGAAATATCGATGGGGATCCTCTCAAAGCTCTCGTTAAGCCAAATCGAGGGCCAGTGATGCCAATTTCGACTCCATTATCAGTTTTAGATCCGCCAGTGAACCAATTTTTAATGCTTTGCATTATCAATAGTAGACCTGATTTTACAAAGATCGGTGCAATCAATAATCAAGAAGTAGATGAAGGGGAAATTACTAATAAGGGCAGAAACTGTTACGGCAAAGAACATGAAAAGGAACTAAGATCACATTAAAACCATTTCGGTAAGATCAAGATGTTTGGCAAATATATGTTGTTACTTACCAATCATTTTATTTCATTCTCCAATGTAAAATCGATCGGAATATTTGAATTTGTACGGCTAAATTCAAATATTTCGCTCAATTTTAATTTTGGAAAAATTCCTAATTATCCTTAAAGAAAAGTTAATAAAAATTTTACGTTGTGAATTGGTTAATGTTTTTGTAGTATTTAGGAGATTTTATATTGGGCACTATTGGTCTACACATATGTTACTGGGCTTGTGGATGTTTAGTAAAATACAATTTAGGAATTTATGTGAATTTAATTCTATCATCCGGTGAATCTGGCTGCTAATTTACTTGAACTGTGCACGAGGATTAAGGGAAGATACCGTCAAAGTTCCACCCCAACGAAGTTAAATTCGTTTACTTGAGATGTTTCGGAGGACAGGTTGGCCAACTCAGTCAGTGATCACATTGCCAAAGAAACTGCTAACTGGAAAGGTTTTAAGATTACTGTTCAACTGACGATCCAAAACAGACAGGCCACTATTTTGGTTGCACCATCTGCTGCGTATTTAATTATTAATGCCCTTAAAGAACCCAAAGTGACAGTATGAAGCAAAAGAAAATTAAACATAGTGAAAACATCTCTTTCAGCGATTTTATTTCCATTGCACGACGAATGAGTTCACGTTCTATGGCCAGGGCTCTTTCCGGTATCGAAGGAAGTGTAAGGAACATCCCAATCAGTAGTGTGCACCATCGATGGCAGACCCCACACGAAATTATCGTTGATATCAATGAAGGAAGCATAGAAATTCCAGAGGAATGAGCCTTGTTTCATATAGATAAGATATTATGATATCTCCATTTGAAAAATTTGAAAAAAATTATATATTTTTAAAGAAAAGTTAAAGGGAATGAGAAACTGAACAAATTTTATTAAAACATGTTTTCATAAAGATCTTAACTTGCACGAAAAAAGTTACAAATTAAAATTTTTGATATTTTTTGCTTATTGCTAGTAAACTTTTGGAGTTACATAAAATAAATAAGTAATTGAAAAGAATCCAAAATTAGGCAAATTCTTAAGGATAGCCTTTTTCGGAAACCTCATAGTTTTCGGGAAAAATATAGGAAAAGTACTATGATGGCCACATCTTGTTTGTGAAATGAGTTATTTCTTTATAATTATGATGCTTGATGACTACAGGATTATAATTTATAGATAATAAATGGAGATTAAGTAAAGGAGTTTCATTTAGCAATCAAAAAATATTCTTTAAAGAAGAACCAATCGATTCAAGAAATATATTCGTTCTTCGTTGTTTCATATTAGGGTAATTACTAGTCTTATCTCATCAATTACTAGTCTTCCTATCTTCATTATTTTGAAGATATGAAGACTTACTGTTAGACTAGTAATTGCCCCCATAAGGAAATGAAGCATTACGCATTATGATCTCTTTTACTGTCTACCATGGATAGTGGTTATAACTCACAGACAGTATCTAACAGGTACTTATGATAAGTTGGCACTTATCCGGTTGACGATTCTTGTGGGAATGTAAACACTAATTTTATTTTAAATTCAATGCTGCGTTTGTTTATTATATTCTACATGAGATTCTGCGAAGAAAGAAGTTGGATAAACTTAAAATTTATACTATACAAAATGAAAAATTTAAATTTACTTAAGCATGCACGACAACTGATTCATAATTATGGAATCTGATGAGCAAAGGGATTGTATTTGTACCTGGGATGCAAGAAGTAAATGTAGAAATAAAAATAAAAATATTATCTTTGCATTTCAATTTAGGAGAAACAATAGTTATTTAAGGTACAAGTGTAAAAAGTGATGCTTTATTTCACGAACTGGTGTTTAAAAATACGAGCGAGGAACGAGCGAGTTTTTTTAAAGCCAGGAGTGCAATAAAGAAACTTTTTACACGTGTGCCTTACAAAATTTTATCTTCGATCGTAAAGGATTTCAAAGAATATATTCTTATGAGTAATATTTTAATGTCATTTCAATAATTCAATTAATGAAAACATATTTTACCCGCAGTGCACTAATGAAAGCGTTACTTAGCAACCAGTAAACAAGTCGGCCGCCATTATTATTTATGGAAAAAATGTTCGCTTTATTGTAATCGCTTCGACTTGCATTAAATGAAATCTTCAGAGTTCTTAAATCTGCCATTTCGTATGTATTATATATTTTATTTATAGTTTATTAGTTATTTGTATCAATTAATAAAAAAATAAGTTTTTCGTCGAAAATGTATGCTATAATATATTCATCTGTCAAATTTGACATTTCTGTGCAATAAAAACAGTTTGACATTACCGTGCAATAAAAACGTAAAAAAGCACTAGTGCTTTAAAAGGCCACTTTTACAATGAAAAAAGATGCAAAAAGCGTCTACTTTCTGTACGATCGTAGATAAAATATTAAATACAATTACTAATACAAATACATTTTGATTAAAACAATAATTGTTATTATACACGAAAGAAAATCTGAGGTAAATAATTTTCGGTTGTAAAAGAAACATTATTGATTTTTACAGAGTTTATAATTTTATCCTATATTAAAGAACTTTGTCATTAATTCTTAGTTTTTTATATCATTATTCTTAGTTTTTTAAGGAATAAATACTGTAAAAGCTCAGCATAAATTGATATAAACAAAAACAGTCTCAAGAGAATGTTTAGGTTGAAATAAATCCCTAACACTTTCTTCACTTAGTGTTTTATTCCAAGATACTTAATTAAATCTTCATTTAATTTAAGAACGAATTTGTATGAAATGTTTAGGTAATAAATGTCTTATTGTTGTAGATTTATAAAATGTTCTTTTTTTAAATTATTATTTAAGAAACGGATTTAGTTAACTAATTATTCGTAAAAAAATATATTCCTGGTTAGAGTATGGGTTAGAAGATACCCTGAGTATTTTACAAAAAAGTATAAGAATTTAAAATTGATCAGAATTACGTAGAGAACAATGAGTAAATTTTATAACAGACAAATATTATGTACAAAAAAATCAATTAGGAGAATACCAATTGTTAATAAAAACAAAAACTACATGAAAAATTAAGTGACTACATTTATACAAACAAAGTTAAAAAGTGTTACTCGGAAAATTGTTAGTAAATTTCTAGATAGAGATAACAAAAATGTTGAAAACTACAAATATCTACAATCTAAAATAAAGAATATAAATAAATACTTTAACACAGTTGTGCACGATCAAACTAAAAATCAAACTTCTTTCTCATACAATATTGAGACCAATGTGAAAACATTCTTTTTAAAACCAATGACTTCATTAGAGATTTTAAACATAATATAAAGAATGGTTGCTACCGTTACTACGTGGTATTCCATACTTACACTGAATTGAAAAATTCAGTATGTTTTTACCACAAATAATTATTGTAAAAATATTATATAACATGCATGCACACTTATATAAATCTAAACAACGCACATAATTATTTGTGGTTAAAACATAGTCAATTTTTCAATTGAGTCTAAGAAGGAGTTTCAAATAGAAGAACAAACTAAATTTCTTGGAAATACGGCAGATAAACAGATAATAGATTAAACTGGACTTGTCATTGTGAGCAATCAATTTCGAAACTAAATACTCTGAGGATTCTCAAATGTGCTCTTGATTTAAAGACACTACTGACAGTTAATCAATCAATCTTACAATCATTACTTAGGTATGGCCTGCTATTCTTCTTGTTCATTTGAGAATGTTTTTACTATACAAAAGAAAGCTTCAATTTAAATTATAGGGAAACATGCGGAGGAAGGTTTAAAAGCAGTGGTTTGCTGACGCTGTGTAGATTACACTGTACAATACAATTTTTGTGACTCTGTTCTCTTTACTATAAACCTTTTCCGAATAACCCAAAATGAAGAAAATTCAATGCCAAAGTTATACTGATACGATCTGTGTACATGATACAATTATATTTATTCCTTGTTTTTGTTTTGAAAATATGATATTTTCTACCTAGTCGACTTACGTTTAAGAGTTAGATAACTTTTCCTAACAAGTCCCCAAACATAATCCCCTATCATATCTTTGGTTTGTTTTCCCTGATACCTGCTCTCGATTACCATAATATCCCGATGAAACCGTTCTCCTTGTTCTTCAGAGTAATCGCCTATGTTATCTTTAAAGCAATCGAGATGCGAATCTAACATATGTAGCTTCAAAGACATGCGACATCCCATTTTCCTAATATTTCCCGCTAAATCTTCGACTTGTGTTTTATTGCTTTCTGTCTTGCGATTCCCCGGGAATCCTTTAGTCACGGCTACGACATTTTTCCAAGCTTCGCGTTCGATTTCATTCAGTTTCTGAATGAACATTTCCTACTTCATCATCTGCTTAATTAAAAACGCCTGTAATGGATTGATGAGGCTGTTGCATGTTGAAACTTCATATATCAAAAATGTTTGAAACCATATACTGTGTCAGTATTTTATTAAGTAAAAACGCCTGCTTTTACTTTAGCTTCTGACAGCTTAGAAAACTTCTTGCGAAGAAACTTAAAGGTCAAGTTTCTTAACAAATTGCTTCATAAGCCCCCGTTTTAAATGGATCGAAGGGAAGAAAATTTTACTCCGGTCGACCAATGACTCCCCCTTAACATTTTGTGCAACGACAATAAACTCTTCTCTTGAAGGCTGTCCATCAAACAAAGGTAGCAAGGGTTATTCTTATAGCCTCCTTGCTGGCCTATGAAATATGATATCATCTTAAAATCCGCAATAATTTCCTAATTGTTTTCTTTATAATTTTGACGCTCTCATAGTTTTCCTTGAGATCAAAAGAATATGCTATGGAGATCGAAGGATATCGTGAAGGAGAACAGCTTTCAAGCTTTGAAAAGAAGCATCTATAAATAAACGCCATTGGTTTGAGTTGTACTCAATTTTCAACTCATCAAATAACTCGTTGAAATCATTACAAGAACATAAATCTTCTTCTTCGGTAATGAAGTCCATGACCGCTAGGTTTCTTGATACCAAAATTACAGCCTTCATCTTCAATAGATTTGGATCTCGAAATCGTTTATATCTTTTTGGTTTGGAAAGTACGGCTTGTTTTCTGCATCACTCGGTATATAAATATCTAGTGAGCTGAAGACTTTTCGGCTACTTGATGGCTTGCTTGTTTACAAATCGGAAAACTGTCGTATTGGCACAGAAAAATCATCTATGGGGCACAGTCTTTCGTCTCCAGTCCAGGTTTTACTTGCATATGACAGAAATATTAGTCTGATCAATGAATTATTGGCTCTCTCCAAATCCTTTAATTGCGAATTTCATTGACCTTTTCAGAATGTGGACATGCCTCTCCTTATTAGCCTACTGTCATGCCTCATCGTTAAAAATGAACAACCTTACCACCTTATCATAGGCTTCTCACGTGCGTTATACTCTATTGATTACATGCCTTTAGTTAATAAGCTTGATTCCTTAGGCGTCATACCAGCACACAAAATTGATTAAATCCTACTAAACAATCGTGCATTTTAAGTTTATAAAGGTTATAAGTCATTTGCAGTAACTCCTACATCTGGTGTTCCTTAGGACTCATGTTTGGGACCGCTGCTATTCATTACGTTTATTACGCGATCTGCTTGAAATGTTATCATGTCTTGTGTTAGTATATGCAGACGACCTTAATATATATATATATATATATATATATAAATGAAATTATAGAGAGATATTGACTGTGTTCAACCAAATTTAAATACCATTGCAGACTGATGCTCCCGAGTTAAAACTTAATGTTGTCGTGCACTATAATCCCACCTATAAAATATCTAAATTTAAATATTACGTTGGTGACTGTTATTTATCCTACGTTGATACTATGCCGCAACTATAAAATACCTCCATCAAAATACTCTGTTAGTGACTATCAATGATAGTATGCTGACATTATTAAGAATCTGGAAGTCATTTTTTGACAAAAACACATATATTCATCGATTATGATGACTGTGTCTGTTCGGCTGCATCTAAATCATTATAGGTTCTCAAATCACCCTTTGTTCGAGTTCATTAAAGTAGGACGGTTTATATCCACCTATTAGAATAGCTCAAAGTTGTATGTCACAAAATGACCTCTTTGGCTATCAGAAGAAATCGTATATTCCTTTGGAACATTCTGATTGAAGTGATAAAAGCATAGATAAGTATCCAATGCTGGAACATTAAGTTTGAATTAACGTTGAAAAGAAGGTGGTCAACTTCTGACAATTGAAGGTTATTGTCAGAAGTTGTTCATCGTCCATCCCAAAAGAAAAGTTTTTCTTAAAAGATTTCCAGAATATGTATAGCAGCTCTCAGCTCTGCATAGTTATTGAAGGTGACTATTCCGAAGGACAGTTACAGGACTATTCATCGAAGTTTTATGGCAGAGGTTGTAGGTTTTAATCGAAAAACATTTAACGCAATGAATTTCGCACTTTAACATGATGGTAAAATTTGTGTTCTGTTTTGTAGGAATATATTTTTGTGCCATTGTTTGTTATTTTTTTAAACACTTATAATAAGCCGAATATAATAATAATATAATTGATTATCCTCAGATTTTCACTAAGTTATCATTTGAGGTGTTAGCCCTAAACTCTAGATTTGCTTCCACATTGATGTTCCTACTAATTGCACGTGAAAATGTTTCGTAGTGTTTGTCACAGCGTTTTGTCGTTGTAAAGACATATATTAATGATACTATTTGTTATTATATTATGGTATTGTATTTATTTATTGTTTTACTCTTGATTACTAAATAATCAATTCACTGGTGTATCATTTATTGGTTTAGTACTGCATTTTAATAGAATAGGTTGCCATTTTCTTACTATCAGAAGTGGTTTTGTGGTCAACATCCATAGTATTTAATAAAACATTCAATTCTAAACAGGTTTTAATTCTAATATGAAAATTTGATTTGTGTTTGAGGCCATTAAATGTAGTTATCAAAATCGTACTTGATAGTAATATACTAAATTTCTAAAGTTTTGATTATGAATCCCGAATATATATACATTTATTTGATTCTATGAATTCTTTTGTTATGACTAGTGATTGTGTCTCCAAAAACTCTAGTTTCTAGTTTCGAAGGAAGCTATGTGGGGGAGCTGTAAGCCTTATTATTATTATTGCTATCTTTTTACACAGTATAATATAAACAGCTATTTGAATGCTTACATTATGGATGCTCTTACGTTTTACTTTTTTCCAAAAATTATTTATAGAAACATTACTGTCACAATAATTTTCGTGTGGAAATAACCCGCTTAGTATGCTGGACCGAACTATTTTCTGTAAATATCACATATTTTCCGAGAAATTTGTATTCACACCGTACTTTTACCAGTTTTAATGTCTCCCTTTTTACCATAAAATATTTTAAAGTCTGTCCTTGTATACATTGCGCGCTCATGTTTATTCAACACAGCGCTTAACACTTGCATATATGTGTTCACGAAGAATTGTGTTCCGTTCAATTTGTTATATACATCTCCGTTCGTTGTTTTTTTTCACGTCTCCTCCTTGCTTTCGTTTTATTTTAGCAAATGAAAGCGTCGAGTGGTCGAAGAGAAACGTACCTATTCAGAAAGAAAAAAGGTACTGAAATTGGATTTTACGACTTTTACGTCTAGCCATATTTGTAAATGAGAGAGATTTTGCATTGTGTTGTGTTCGAAATGTTTAATGACGCTTATATGTAGTTTATGGTCGCGATGAATAATGTATAAATGTATGATTGATTGAAATGTCGTTTTTATGTTATCTGCGTGTTTTGTTTTTAATTAGCGTTTTTGATTTGCAGAGGAAATTGTAAGGAATTGTTCTCCTATTTAGATGTGAAAAGTTTTATCAAATAATTAGTTTATTATTGATTACTCTGCTATTAAATATCTTTCGCAATGAGGATCGTCACTTAATTATGATTTGATTGTAGGATGTTTATTCGATGGAAATGTTTGATATTAATTACTAATAATGATAATGATAATTGTCTAATATATTTTTATAGTAATAATTGTATATTAAAATAAAATAAAAATCTCATGCTTTATACCAATTTATAATATATACAAACCAGAATTTTAATAATTAGAAAACCACGAAAATATTTCGTAAATCTACAACAATTAATCTTACAAATAAATTGCTTATTGAAAAAAACTGTTTCTCTGGCTAACTAATTTTAATTTTGTATTTTTAAAAACATATGTATAATTTGCAGAAAGTATCATATTTTTAATTATTATTATATGGTTTTTAATTTTTATATAATCTTTTCATAAAAGAGACATGACATAAATATTTATCGTTTATAAATATCAGCTATTATATATTACGAAATGGTTCTTCGAGCCGGATTTTTAGCAAGAGCATTTGTCTTTATATAAATAGAAAGCAGGAACAATTCAGTAAAATTGTGTGGGCGTTCTGTCTGATTTCACGCGAACCGCAGGATATTGTTACACTTGATTTATCGTTTTTATTATAAAACAAGGTGAAATTTTAGTTATATTTTTTTATACTTTCTTGAATGATTGCAGTTTATATAAAAAATACTGGGAATGTTTAGGTTTTAGACTATTTTGATCAAAAAATTATAAAAGATAACGATTAATAAAGAGAATGATTGCTACAGCTACTAATCCGTACATACATTTAATTAAAAAAATCACTATTTACAAATAACTATTTCACATCAAAATTCGTATAAGTCAAAAGAATTATTGCTGAGTTGTATTAAAAAAATTGTAAAAATTAACGATAGAATTAGCTTTTGTATCCGAAGTATACATATATACAAATAAAAGATAATATTACATAGTAGAGCAAACCTTTGTTTACTAAACCCTAATAAATGTCGGAAATCTGTTAATTAACATACTTTGCTCATTTGGTAAAAAAGAAAACCTTTAGTTCTTATGTTATTACATCACATGACTCGTCTGTATGATATTTTATCATATATAATAATATTTGTAAGTTTATATTTTTTTTTCAATATTAACACTTGTATATTTGTTGTATTTATATAACATAATAGTTTGCCTTGTAGGCATTATAAATCGTATACCGTTATTTTATAATTTTTAAATTTTAGGAAAAATCTAAACACGTTCCAATGATCAAAGTTTAATAGCACAAGAGATTGTTTTTAATTTCCTGGCAACAAATGTCTATAATTATAAAATATATTTAATTGATAGAAAGCCCGTTGGCAACATTTACCAACATAACTTTTAAATCGAAGATCCTTATCTGTTATGACTCACAGCACTTTGATTTCACTCTGAAAAATTTATTGCTCGACTAATACAAATAATATGTTACAAATTCTCCCATTTATATATTACATCGCGAGATTTCTCATGCTATTTCTTGAATAAATTGTGGCGAAAAGGTTGTCCTGATTTAAAAAAAAATGACAACCTTCGTATAAATCTTACAGGTCTTAATTTAGCTTACTCCAAGTATATACAATGTCATCCTTTTAAAATAAATATATTTGAAAATATCAGATTGACATAATTAATGTAGCCCGTAAAACTAGGAAAAAAGAGTTTTAAATACCTGTAATATATACAATATTTATATTCCACACTGGACGTTATACGATAAATATGTACAATAAGGGACCGTTAGTCGATTCCTGTGGTACCCCATTATGGGATAATAATGGTAAAATAAAATACCATCATTCGTTAATAAATTGTAGGTAGTTATTATAACCCAATTGAATGTTTTATTTTTTTTAACAACTCAGTTGGGAGGGTTTCACATTTATTGTTGAACACTACAACTCAATGGCTCATCAGGCAGATGAATACTCAACAATAAATGTTAAACCTTCCCAACTGTCTTGTTTTATTTCAATGTGATTCATCATGTATGCGCCTCGTCAATTCAAAAGCTAATATTTAAAAAAATGTATATGTATTTATTTATTTATTCTTGCTACACAATTTTCTCCATTAGATTCTGTCCAGTGCCCATTTCTTAATTTTCTCCCTTATATCCGGAATAACCAATTAGATAAGAAGTTGAAAAAACTGAACCTAGGCCTCTTCAATACTCCATTATCAAGCTTCATGTTGTATTAATAATTTTATGTAAGTTCCCTTGTGAATATTTAAAGTATATATTTACGTGCCAATTTACGGTCAAGAGTAATCTTCCTTATGTCAGGCCTTAAAAATATTTAAAAACTGTAGCAACAAATGCTTCTGAAACACATGAGAGTACCCCAAAACAAAAATTGTAATATATCTTTGTTTTCTTCTCTTTCTCTAACTCCCTCTATGCAAGCTTTTTTTGATCTTCTTTTATAATCTTCTTTCTGTTGAACAGGCTTACAATATTTTCTTCGTAGTTCATACAACTGACATACCCGAACGATTGTAGCTGACTGTCTGCTCTATACCTATTTATATCTGCGTGTATTTTGTCTGTATATTTTATTTCTTATTTTGTGTTTTCTTGCCTTATTCTCTATATCAAACTTTTTTTTTTTATATATATACACGTTTCACTGCTGTACACGATTGTAGTTCTTACAGTCTTTCTAGCGATCTCTGTTTATGTACTTACGGGATATTCTTATTTCCAAAAAAATGTTAATTTAGTCATGTTATATTATTTATTTATTAATCTTTGGTCTCCTTTCTTAAAAATTACAAATATTACAAATCATTAAAATTAAAAAGTCAAATTTTGGGCGAAAGAAGCACGGGCGGAGTTCACAATTGCATATCGTGTTCTTCCTCTTCTATGATGCTAAGGAAGCAAATATTCTGTTAATCATCTGGAATTCTTTTATATATATTCTTACTTGCTTTTTATCCCATTTTTAGGGAAGATATTTGAGCTATTTATGTCAGCATGACAGATATTGTTAAAAAGTTTTCCTGCTCTCATCAATTTTCAGTATTTTTTTATATAACTATCCCTAAGGGTTTATATATATCTACTTTTTAATTAGTTCGTCTTTATTATACACGGTTCATTACAAAAGTAATACACGCATTTTTTGTGGAAAATATACTTACTGATCTTACTATTACTAATGCTCAAAATTCACTCTCTCAGCATCAGTAAACTTACGGAAACAAGTGTGCCATGGGAAACAATAAAAAGTTGCACGGAGCTAAGTCGAGACTGTAATTGATAAGAAGGAAGGCCGTGCCGTCGGGGGCATTGTTATGGTAGAGCCTTACCGTGTCTTCAATATAACGAGCGCGTTGTTTCAAACTTTTTGTAGGTAAAATTCTAAGCTCTCATTCGCGCTTTCTTGGGACGGTGGGGTGAGTTTCTGTGCCACTCGCTGCTTTGCCTTTTCGCTTCTGGGTCGTACTCGAACATCAAGGATTCGTCTGTGGTTACGACAGAGTTAAGTCCGGCTCATTTTGAATTAAATCCAACAATTCATGACAGCGCAAAACTCAAAAAAGTTCTTACTGGTTTTCCGTCAACACTTTCGGCATAAGCTTCGCGTAGATCCTGCGAATTTGCAGGTCCTCTGTCACTACCCCATATACCGCAAATGTGGACATGTTTAGGGTGCAGCAATTTGCTGGATTACGTTCAGCGATCTTTTTCCGGCTCTTCTTGAACGACTTACGTCATATTCCGGGCTGTGACATTATAATACAGTCATCCTAGAAGGTCTTTTAAAACATCTAGAATGTTTCGGTTGTATTCTTTCGAAATCGGACACAAAACTTGATTAAGACACTCCATCATGCCGTGTTACAAAGTCGAAAAGCATACTTCACGCAGAGGTACGTCTTTCCACTGCTCGTAGCAAACTGCCGACAGCTGGATTGGAAGGGCAGACCCTTATATATATATTTCTATTACGTCACAATAAACTCATGCGCATTACTTTCATAAGAGACCCTGTATTATTGTATTATGCTTTCCTCTTGTTTTCATTACATCTTTTTTGTTTTCTTTCTATTTATTTCCATATTTATCTCTTCTAGTGCTTTTCTTGAAGCTTCGATGTTGTGTTGTAGGTCTGTTTCAGCTAATATGACCTTATAGTCTGCACATGCTAATAGCCTTATCTCAACACAATTTATTTGCCAGTATTCCATTTTTATCGTGTTTTTTTTGCCTTCCAAATTACTAGAAAGAAATGCAATTTTATGCAGAATTTCCTTGATTTATCGTTATTTCTCACTATGTTTCTATTGTATTTGTACATAGCTTATATTAACTATATTATCTTATTGTATATTCTTCGTATTTTAAGTATTTAAGTATTTTTTATACAATCTTGTCTTTTAGTTAATTGAATGCCTTTTCCTTACCAGCAAAAAAATATACCAAGGATCCTAAAAGAAAAAATAAACGATGAATTGGACAAAACAATAGAATACATTTAAAGAGAATTTATGAATAGAAGAAATATACAAGAATTAATTTAATTTACAATTTGACAAATAAGGGAAAAATTTATAATTTGTAACAGAGATACACATATGTGTTTCGTATATATGTATCTCTGTTTTAATTTATAAATTTTCCATTAAATAAAACACTTTTAACTTTGTTTTACAAACTATTGTGGTAAAACAAAGTTAAACGTGTTTTATTTAATTTTAATCAAAATGTACCGCCAAGTAAACGGCGACAACATTCAGGTATAAATTTTTCACTTATTTGTCTAACTATAAATATTAATTCTAGTATACTTCTTCATTTTATAATTTCTCTTTAGATATATTCTACTTTTCCGTCCAATTAATTGTTTATTTTTTTCTTTTAGGATCCTTGACATATTTTTTGCTAATACGCTAGTTGGTGTTATGTCCCAGTAATTTTTGGATTCTCATTTGTTCGCTATACTTGAATATTGGTAGTATTTTCCTTATACTCCGTTTTCTTGACTTTCAGACTTTCTGTCTATTTCTGGAGCTTATCAGTCTTTTAGATGTTAATAGTTTCTATGATGTCTTATTCTCCTAATTTGTCTATTTCTTGAATATATTTTTATTTTAGTTGTTTAAGCATTTTCTAACTTTTCGATTTCTATTTTATTATTTCTTTTACAAACTCTTCTTCCGTTTCAATTATACTTCATATATTTCAAGTGCCTACTTTTTCTTTTATAAATTCTAGTTTGTGCTTATTTCTGCATAATATTTCTATTTTTGATTTCTTCGTATTTTCCATTTTTCTGTCCGCATTTCTTGCATTTGTTTTCTTTTTATTATCATTTTATTTCATAATTAGTTCTTTGATAATGTTTTAGGATCCCATTTATATATTTTTCTATTAGCTCACAATATTTTATATCCATTCTCCATTACCTTTATCTCTTATTTAAAATTTTTATTACCATACATAACAAATAGGCTGAAAAGTTCATATCGTTATAAAAATTGGCAAATTGAATTTTATAAGTCTACAAAGAGTAAATAGTAAATATGGGGGCAAATCTGAAGAATACGGTAGATAGGGAACCAATTCGTAGCTCAATTTATTGAGTTTGACCATCGGTTTGACCGGCTTGTGACACGGCACATTATCACTCTGTTTTCTTTAAATTGGGTATTTTCTTCTTATTTGTTCTTCCATTTTTAAGATAATCGATAAGCAATATCCATGCACATCCCAAAATACAGATGCCATAACCGTACCGATTATTGTGTTTTTTCTCGCTTTGAATTGGGTTCATCCTCCAGACTTCTTCCTTTCAAAATTTTCTTCAGAATTTTGATCAGTATTAAGATATCTATTGATTCACAGCAATAAACAGTATTTAATATTTAATTGTTTCTAATATTATCAACTTTGACCAATGATCGGTTTTAAACTATAGTTTCAACCTTACAAGGCCATTATCAAATGTACAGTACTGTACTGTACGTACTGTACGTTTGATAATGGCCTTGAAAGGTTGAAACTATAGCTACAAAATAAATTCCGTGTGTGATATTAACAAAGTAAGTTTTATTTATCATTTGATAAAGTTCCTTAATCAAATGTGTTAATTGGGTTGATTGAGTTACTTGATAATAATCACTGATAGAAACACTTAAAACCTTTCTTCAATTGAAGAAAGGTTCTAAGTTATTATACATGATCAATTTAGTTAAAAAACAATTTTCAGAAATTTCATCAGAATTTAAATAACTTTCAATTATTACAAACACCAGTTTTTGAATTGTTTTGATATTTTCATCAGTAACATCCAATCAAAAACAATTTGCACAAACAGTTCCATACTAATCAAATTAGAGCAAAAACAATTGTTTCCAATATTTTTGCAAATAACTTCTAAACGAATGATCGAAATTAAAAGTTATCTTCGGCGACTTGATCGGTATTTGTCTGACAAAAACAGTTTTCAATTACCTATTTTTCTAATATAATAACTACTAACTCTTAAGTGAGTGATTGTATTGGTAATTATTAATATTCTTCCCTTAATTCATAAACTAACGATTGATTATTTTGAAGAAATATGCTGAAAAACTTAATGAGGATTTAAATACGTTTTGATTTACATCAAAAATTAAATATTCCTTTTTAACTGTTTTTCATGATTTGTTTATAACTTGCGAATCAATGATGCGATTTGAAAATCATCTTTGGGAATTTGACAAGTATTGAAATATATTTTTAATAAGAGGAATAACAATTTTTTATGTTCAATTGTTTGCCAATATTTTGCCTACAATTCTTAAAAGAATGATGGGATTTAAAATCTACTTTTAGAGATTGTGTTGTTTTGGAAATGCTATTAATAATAACAAAAATCACACATTGATGTTCAATTGCTTTTAATATTTTTGGCTATAACTTCAAAAATAAATTGATTGGGATTTAAGTAGATTTTGAAATATGGTAAAAATCTTTTTCAATTTTCAGGTTAATTAAACACTTGGTTTTGTTTAAAAATAGTGAAACAAAACCATGTGTAATCTTATAATTAACATAAAATTGTTTCACCACAGGTTAAGTGGGAACTGAATTAATCAATTGTTTTCAATATTTTTGGCTATAACTTTTAAAGGAATGATCCAATTAAAAAAAATATCTTTTAATAATTTGATCAGGATTGCAATAGCTTTTTAGTTATGGTTGAAAAAATTATTTTCGATTTTCAATTTATTTTTAAATTTAACTTTATTGCATTAATCAAAAATTTTTGGAAATTTGTTCAGACTTCAGAAGTCTTTCAAATTATAAAAAAGCAGTTTTCGAATTGTTTTTCATATGTTCGCCTATAACTTCAAAACGATTGAACTGATTCAAACATTGTCTTGAGAAATTTGATTAGTATTAAACTATCTTTTAAATTATAGAAAAAAAGAAATTTGGCTTTTCAGTTGCTTTTATCACATCCTCTTAGCTAACTGCCGATTGGATTTTGGAGTGTGATGATGGATCGACACATCGTTGCAAAACTCCTGTTTATTTCACATAAACAGTTTTTGAATCATTAACACTTTGTTGTTTTTGATCGACTGTGAGCTCAGGCCCAAATATTCATGTACGATGTGTCCAACACGTTTCGTTGTTTTCTTTTGGATGTTCTTTTTCTTATGATTTGGTATATTGATAGTCATCATTTGACCCAAATGATCCGAGAGATTTGGATTAATATTGTATGATGTGAAACTGTCAATATTTGTTACACAATAATCAATTAGGGAGGCCATGTTGGGTTTGTTGCATTCTTGTGGGTTCTTTAATTATGTTAATTAAGTTGAAAGAATTGAATATGTCGGTCAGAATTTTGCTATGTATATTATTTTCCAACAAATTTATGTTTAAGTTCCCA
This sequence comes from Ontholestes murinus, assembly GCA_963969525.1. Lineage (NCBI taxonomy): Eukaryota > Metazoa > Arthropoda > Insecta > Coleoptera > Staphylinidae > Ontholestes > Ontholestes murinus. Next base: position 77,148,457 of record OZ018387.1, read on the forward strand.
CATAAAATTATATAAGAATGATTTTCATGCATTTCCCGCAATATGTCGGATATTGTTTCAAACGTTCCTTTTATATCTTCAGAGTCAACTTATTTAACGGTCATTCACAATTATTTTGTGCACTTTTTGATGTTTTCGTCTGTAACAATCTCTTTTGAACTCGTTTTCAATAATATATGACAGCTTAGACAGAATATTAACTGGCCCAAAATTCTAAAAAATTTGAGTGGTGTTAGTTTTGACAAAGGAATTACATTAATAATAGAAACATCCCCTATATAATAACATAATCTAAAAGTAAAAAGTCTTAAAATCATATTGATAACAAAATAATATTAATGAAATAAAATGACAAAATTATTCTGTTTTGTTTTATAAATCAGAAAGAAAACGTTAATACTTGTAGAAAGCATTACGCCATCACTTCCTGTATTCTATACGGTAGCTATTTAATTATTTCTACAAATTAATTTGCATTTATAATACAATTGTTTTCATAATTTGAAAGCACTAATTATAATAGCGAACAATTTACAATTAAAAATAATGAGGCATTATTTCCGATTGTAAAACGTAATTGCAAAATTATTCTTCGATTTCCAAGATCTCTCATGGATATTCCTCATTACGTTTACACAAAAAATATATACAACTGAAATTAAAGCATTAAATTAGTGGAATGTACAAAGCAGTTGTTTACTTTCCTCAATTATGAATCGGGGGAAAGTAATCCAATTTGGCAATCATACTTTCCTTTCTATACATCTGCTGTTAGAAATCGGGACTGAAAAATTATCGAAAAAGGATGTTGGATAGGTAATCTCGTATGATCTTAATGGATGTATTTAGGTGAGAAAAATATTTGCATAAAATTAAAAGAGATGTGTGAAGGGAAATATGAATAATTTTTATTATCTTTATTAATACGGTTATTTTAACGTAGTTTTGCAAAAAATATATAATTGTTTAATTGTGGAGGCATTAACTTTATCGTACACCCTGAATTATAACAATAAATAAAATAATAAAATTTAAATTAAAGATATCAAGTTTTAATAAAACTGATGGTAGCGACCGTTACTATGTGGTAGTTCATTTTAAAAAGGGTAAATGAAAATAATATTTTTTAAGTTTTTATACCACTATTTATTGTATAATATACACAAACAAAGTTTACAATACATTATTCATTTGATAATGACCTGCAAAGGTTGAAACTATAGTTGTGTCAAAATTGATAATATATTGTAAACTTTGTTTGTGTATATTATACAATAAATAGTGGTATAAAAACTTAAAAATTATTTTCATTTACCCTTTTTATATCAAGTTTTATTTATTAATAATATAAAAATATGAAAATATTTCGTAAATCCACTTTATCTATTTATTTATTTATATCCTTGGTCTTCTTTCTTAGAAAAATACATTTAAAAACAAATAACTACAAAATATACATAAAATAAATTTGTAGATTTTCGTATTTTTAAATACGACTTATAGTCTAGTAATTTAAAAATACGAATATATTTTACAAATTAAAGTGGATTTACGAAATATTTTCATATTTTTACATTAATAAATACAAATTTAAATCTTTAGTTTTTTAAATTATCTAGTCTATATTATTATTTTAATTAAGAAAAAAGACATCATTAAACACAAACTTCACTAGTGTATATTTTATTTGTTATTATTTTGTAATAGTTGTTATCATGGGATGCACAATACACCATAATATATTAATTATCATATTTTATGGAATTACTATAATTATAGTTGACTGCACATAAATGTTTAAATATTTTTGTAATTTGCAAATATGCTCTAGATATTTTTTCTTAATATAAACAGCTTTTTTTACCGTTAGATAAATTAGAAAATATACTGACAAAAAATGAATGATATATAGTTGGTGCAACTTAATTTATCATAAATATTTTCTTGAGCATAGATAAAATATACAGCGAATTAAATAAATGTTTTATAATTGATAGCTTTGGATATTTGTTAATCGCCACGACAGCGCCAGAAGTTTCACTTCACCGGTGTGGTCTTCGGCGCATATTAAAAGTGTGAAAATATGCATATTTATGACGAGTTTTTTTGTCGGTATTTGGTGTGAAATGATTGATCTTGTATGCAAATCTTGTCAAAATTACAAGCTAATCTCGGTGCAGCGGCGCCAATTATAGAAGTGAATGCAAAATCAAAAGGTTAGGCGTAATTAGTGCAGCACCTATTGCCCATTAAGTAATTAATTTAGATCAATTAAGACTTTCGCAATCAAATATAATTAACACTTTGGTAGATTTGGTTTTTGTTAAGTTAAAAGTTATTGCAGTTGAAATTGTGATTTCTCTCGTTTATATGCAAATTGGTAAAAATGCACGTTCTAAGAATGTTAGCTGCTTCGAAATTTATAAGCTCTTCTAAGCAAGGACCTAATATTGTATTTTTAAACCATTGCCATTGTTTATTTTTATTGTTTTACTGATGATCAGATATACCAATACTGCACTATCGATATAATAAATATAAGCTAATTTACTTACATTGAACCTATTCTACACATTATCTTTTAAAACTAGAGATACAGTTTCATAGACTTTAAAATGAACTAAGAATTAATTACTAACATATAGTATACACAATTTATTTCGACCCAATCAACAAAAATTATGTGTTCCTCATCCTAAAATCTTTTTACGCAGAGCTTCATGTGAAAGTTTTTATTCTATGCTATTGAAGAGGGTACCGTTTTACTAAAATCAACTTTAATTAACATTTTTCTCATAGTATCAGCACTTCTCATAGTATCAGCATTTCTTTCGTTCTCTTATTCCACGCCATCATGACTGTTCTGAAGAATTTCGTTGCACCAGTAATAAATTTTAAAATTTATTGATTGTATTTATGTACTATATTTCGATGTTGAATATTTTCATTGATCTGAAATTATTTGTTATTTTTGAACATATTTCAAATAAGTGTTTGATCAGTATACATATTAAACTACATTCTTTTAGATTATATTAACAACTACTTCATAGTTTCTGAAGATCAGGAAATATAATTTATTCACTAATTTCATTTTAAATGCAATTTAATACATTACATGCATATACATTAAATACCTGAATAATACGACTGATATCTATGTAAATTAGATTCAATCAATTAATCTAGTTTAATCACATCAGCTGCGATATTTAGTGTTTATTATGAAACATTTAAAATACGCATGTGATATTAAGATATTGAGTTTATTGACAATCACAGACAGCACCGACAAAAACATTTTCCGCGCATATTTCCTCTCGTATCTACAGTTAATTGATAATTTTCAATGCAAATCACACTGTGAACTACATTTCACGTCCAATACAAATTAACAATTCCAAGCTATTAACACTCATTTCATGTCATTGCACAACATTACGCATTTGGTCAGAAACAATCTGCGCGCGTATCACTTGGCGCAAACTATTCCCAGATTTGCATAAAAGCAATTACGCGCCGCGTTATTAATTAATTAATTAGCGAGGATTTATGGCGGTGTCACGTACAAAAATCCGCCCTATAAATCAATCGGTCCGAGATAATGAGGCGACTTTGAAATAGTTATTTCTACATAGGATTTCCTAATTAATTTACTCGCAATTTGTTCGCGGGAGAAATGCCGGCCTCGCGGAAGCGTCAGACCGTCCTGGCATTTTTGCCATCTGTAATGAGATGGGTGTGATGATTTGTCCGTCTTATGCTGGATTTATAGTGTTTCATGTGGTTTTCTTTTCCTGTTTCAGGTGAGTGCTTCAGAATGTTTTCGAGTTCGATTATAATACTAGAGTGTGGCCGCTCTGGAGGAAAATTAATGGTAAGGTACTTAAAATTTACATTTTTCACAATTGATATAAATTATTATCACATATATTAGTTTAGTTATGTTCTTCATATGAAAATTATGAAATTTCTCTATTCTACGTTAAGATATTCATTTTTCTCCGTTTTTCTGTTTTAATTTTTATTCATATACTTGATCTAACCTGCATTACAATTCCATCAAAATTTGATTAGGTTATTTTTGTTTTTGTCAATAAAATAATGAATCAACAATTATTGGCGTTTGTGAATATTTAATACATGTGAAGAAATATAATAAGCTTTAGGACTTTTTTGAAGTCTTCTTCGACAGCATTCTCCCAACGCTTTCTTGGACTTCTGATTTGCCTTCCATCATGTATAATTATGTTGTTTAGTTACTCACAGAAAATTGATTATAATCTACACATTATCCTGAAAATCAAAAAACTTATTTCATATAAAAAATTTGCAAAATTGAAAGTCTACAAAATAATGAATTATAGTCTGTTCGTTGGATCTTTCGTCGTACGTCACAAACTATCGCTTCAAAAAACGACGAAAGTTTTACAGTGCGTTCTTTTTCTAACACATTTGGTTTACTTTATCAGACTGAATGTTTTTTCGTCGTTTCTCGAAGCGATAATTTGTGACGTACGACGAAAGATCCAACGAACAGACTATAGGTTTCGACATTTTTGGAATTTTTGCACAGTTCAAAGACACTTGCTCAAGTTATTTTATAATGATTGAACGCTAGGATAGTTCCTTCTCCCTTCCCTTCTCCCATCGACATGACTAAGTCGATGATAGCCAAAACTCCATACCTGATTGTCAATGAAATGGAGGAGATAATAATCATTTTCAAAAGCGAAAACATATTTGTAATTAAAATGATTGATTAAAACAAAAATGAAAGTCTATGAAAAATATTATCAGAAGATTTTAAATCTTCAGACGTAGAACAAATAAACTCCCCAACATTTAAACTGTAATTATTTTTAATGTAAAATTTATTATAATTATATATAATAAGTACCAATTAAATGCAAGTAAATATAATGTATTTATTTCTCTTGTCCAATATTAGCAGCAATTCTGACAAATACAGTGTTTAAGTACAAACCCATCTAAACTCTGATGTTCTTCAAACAGGTTTATTGTCTACGTTTAGCTCTTTTTTCTTCAATTTTTTCTTTTATGATTAGTTATATTAAACTATATATTTGTTGTTTCTCATTACGTTCACCAGATAAGCTGTTCCCGCTTAATTATATCTTTAAGAATATTGTAACCCTGACCCATACTCTATAAGACTTTTGCATTTATTATATGAAGCGTCAATAGAATTTCAGTAATTTCAAATAGCAAAATACACATTTCTACTGTCTCTGGCCTGTTTAAACTGCTCTCTTTTTGGATAATTAGAAACCGTAAAGAAATTTAGAGTGTATGCAATATTTAACAAAATTTTATGTTATGTTGGGATTGCATGGTCTATATTTCTAAGAGATTTTGTATTTTCAAGAACTTTGTCCTGGGCGTTCCTATCTGCACTTCTATTACGATTTTGAGATTCAGATCCCTATTAGTCCAATTAGCAAGGTATGAAAATTTTGAAACGCATATTACATACATGTTAATACTTTCGTCATCGTATTAACGTTTACGATCTTTTTGTTCATAAATAATAATAAAATAAATAGTATTTAATTCAACTAATTCAACTAATTCAAATTAGTGTTGCTTTGATAGTTGTACTATTTGTAACACGCAAATTAATTTGTATTATTCAATGTCTGTCGAAGTATTAGCTAGAGAAGTAGTTGTTTCAAATTAATTTGTTTTGTAGTCTTAGTAAGACTCATTGTTGTAGATTCACGAAATGTTTTCGTATTTTTAAATTTATTATTTAATTTTCTACAACGAACTAAAGGATTTTAATACATTTTATTATATATAGAAGGATTATATTTTTCGTTTTTGTTTAGAATATAGTTTACCAGATCAAATTTTTATGCTTAAGGGTGCCAAATAAAGATTTAAAGGACATAATATATGCATAAGTCCACTGATTCTTAATAGTTTCTCACTAAACCCTACATTTTTTATACAAACAGGTGTAAACCAAAAATTTTTCAATTATTTTTCAGCAAATATGCTTTAATTTATGCTTCTTGTGGAATATTTTACACAAATCTATTATATCATTTTGATTTTCTCTGAATTCAACAAGTCTTCAGAGTTGTACAAATTAAAACTTAACACGTACTAGCAGCTAGACGGTCTTAAAGTTTTCAAACAAAATTCTACCAAGTAAAACTGTTACAATATGCAACTAATCGACTTAAAATCTTATTTCTTTAAATAATCCCATATAATAGTATACCATGTGGTTTTCGTGATTCTATTAAAATATTAAAATGATAACTCCCAGCATAATTTATAACCTAGTACAGTATTGGAAAAAATATTTATCCCTCTATTTAATTAATGTAGTACATTCTAGAACTTTTATGTTTTAATATTATCTTTCTTATTTCTTCTTTACAATCTAATATATAAATATAGTTTAGTTAATTATATTAAATTGGTTTCTTTCCATGTATATACAGGGTGACCCAAGGGCGCAAAGGGGTTTTAATCAGTTCTTCAATGTTTGATTTTTATTTTTTTTATATTACTTCAAAGCATAAAGAAAATAACACATCTTAGAGTTTTTTTGTATCTACATGTATAGATAATATTTTTACCAATGCACATAATAATTATAGTATTAAACGGGTATTAATTCCATTTTCAGATCATGATGCGGCTCATTTTTTGTTACAATCACAAATTAAAAACAATCCAATTGATAATATAATTATACGTCCTATTACTAAATATGGCAATTTTATACTGTACCAGCTAATTTCTTCAGTGAACTGGGAAATTATAAATAATTTGGGTGTAAATGAACAGTGGAATTTGTTTTTAAATATTACAACGCAAAATTTTGAGGAAGCTATTCCTAAAAGAACTAAAAGTATGTGTAGTAATGTAAGTGACATTAAATGGTTTACTAATGAAATTAATGTGGAGGAGTTAAATACACTTAAAAAAGACAAGAGAAAAAACTATAAGAAAGCCATATCAAGCTAAAAAAATTGCAAATTATAATTCTATTACACAAGCTGATAATTCTACTAAAGCTATGTGGAATGTTATTAAGAATAAAATTTGGTCGGCTCCAAAGATCCGAAGTAATGTAACTGCTGATCAATTTTCTCATTACTTCTCGACCGTGACAACTAAAATTTTGGATAATATTCCAAATAGTGGGGTTAATCCAATATTACCAGGTTGTATCAATATTGGAGACAGTATTCCATTATTTAAATTTAGACCTGTATCTTCGGTTGAAGTCAGGGATGTTATAAAGGGTATAAAAACAGAAAATGTTCTGACATTTATTGTTTGTCACTGGATGTAATATTAACAATAAAAGACTTAATTATTGAGTCCTTAACCAAATTAATTAATAATATTATACTATCCAGTAGTTATCCAGATGCATTAAAACTTGCTAAAGTAATCCCAAACCATAAAAAAGGCGATCAAAATGAACTAGGCAACTTTAGGCCATTTTCACTCTTACCACTCTTTTCAAAAATAATTGAAAAATTGCTATTTAATCAAATAATTTATCATTTTTAACAAATAATTTATTTTCATCAGCACTACATGGTTTTAGACCAGGTAAATCGACAATAACAGCAACTGTTAAATAAATTGTAGATATTGTGGACTCTTTAAAGCATGGAAACTTTACATTTGCAACATTCGTCGACTTAACAAAGGCGTTTGATTGTGTTTCACATGTAATTTTACTTCGTAAATTATATATGTATAACTTTGATCCAAGTAGTTGCGGTTTTCTCCTGTCATTTCTATCCAATAGAAAACAAATTGTTGAATACAATAATAAAAAGTCTTGATACATAGCTTGGTCATAGAACACGGTGTACCTCAGGGATCTGTTTTAGGACCGTTATTGTTTTTGATTTTTATTAATGACCTTCTTAATTCTGTCAGCCTTGATTCAATTTTATTATTTGCAGATGACACCACATTAATAGCAAAACATAAAAATATAAACGTGATATTGTTATTGAAAGATATAGGTACCAATTAGATAAGTGCATGGTTACAAAACAACAAACTTTGCTTAAATGAGGAAAAGACAGTATCTGTGCTATTTACATTAAGAGAGCATGACTTAGTAAGTTACAATAATTGTGTCAAATATTTAGATCTTTATAATGATCACAAATTATTCTGGGAATCTAATGGAAATAAAATTGCAGCGAAATTGAATAAATCAGTTTATTTATTAAGATACTTATACAATACAACCTTTCCCAAAATAGTACGATCTGCTTATTTTTTCTTATTCAATAGCCATATCTCCTATGGGATATTAATATGGGGCCATTTAGCTATACGCCATCGATTATTTCGAATACAACGCAGGGCAATTCGCGCAATTTCTGGCCTACAATATAGATAGGACTGTAAACATGCGTTTGTAGATTTAAACATACTGACACTTCCTTGTTTGTATATGTTAGAGTGTATGTTATACATCAAAAATAATATGACAGATTATGAAAATCATGAATCTAGGCATAGTCATAATACTAGAAGTAAAGGCGATTTATGTCCTAGAGCGTTGCGGCTTACAAAATCAAGAAACGGTGTTAATTATTATGGCATACGTTTCTATAATAATTTGCCTGAAAACATTAGACTTATGTCTGGTAAAGAATTTAAAGTAACTATCAAAAATATTTTTGTAAAAAATGCATTCTATACATGGGAAGAATATTGGATTGATAAGGCTGATACTTGGCGAAACTCCATTATGCAATTATTAAATAAAAACACGACTGTTTAGAGTTTTGCTTTATTTGTAGATACACTGCTACAATTGTTTCACCACAATTGTCATTACTCATCTGCTTGATGAAGCCACAGTGTGGTGAAACAATTGTAGCAGTGTATCTACAAATAAAGCAAAACTCTAAACAGTCGTGTTTTTATAGAATATTTTCATTTTAAGTTTTAGGTTGTATTATATGTTAGATGACGTATGTAAACCTCTCGGTGTTGGCATTAATAAAGCATTATAATAATAATAATTATTATTATTATTATACTAAGTACGAAATATAACATCTTTTAAATGTGTTCCTTTTTCCACCTCGCACAAATAAGCTCCTTCGACGACATGGTTCATTACAGCTCTTAACTTTCTGGTTCTATCGCCCTAATTTTGGCACGAATATTTTCATCGAGTTGTGGAATTGTCCGAGGTTTATTTGCAAAAACTATTCCCTTCAGGTATCTCCATAAAAAAAACAGGGGTTGTGAGGTCCGGAGATCGCAGCGGATATACCACGGCACATCTTCTCAAGATTATTCTGTCGCCAGAAACGGAAGCTACAACTTTCAATGTAGCTTCAGCTGGATAGCAGGTAGTGCCATCTTGCTGAAACCACATTCCTGATCTACAACATTCTGAAGCATGGCCCTATACCGTTCTCCATTTATGGACATTTTGAAAAATAAATACTCCGATTATATCTCGTGATGTTATTCTATAACAAACTTTGCATTCAACGGGGTGCAATTCATGCTGGAATCCCTCTCTAGGATTTTCGGTGACCCAGAACCTGCAGTTTTGCTTATTAATCATTCTATTTAGGCGTAAATGAGCTTTCGTCGTTGTTTTTCTCTTCTTGCCAATTGTTGAAGTCTAAGGGCATAGTTTAGCCGTTATAGGTAATCTGCAGGTTTTAATTCCTGAACCATTTGAATTTTGTACGAATAAAGATGTAAAATCCGATGTAGTCAGGTTCGACGGATGTTAAGTCGATACTACCCATCACATCATCTACATTTTTTCTGTTCTGTCCTTTGGCCCAGTTTCTCAAAACGCTCCATTAAGCTACGAATAATTGCCTCTGAGCGTGCATCTCTAACGTTAAAATGTCGACGATATGTTCACTGCGTTCTTAGTATTGAATATTGGTTCTCAAAGTAAAACTGAAGGATTTTGGTGTGTTATAACGTGCTGTATTTTTCCATGGTAAATTTTCACACATACCGAATGCAATTTCTGAAAAAAAAATGGAAAAGGAAAGTTCATTATTTAAAAAGTTCAAACCCCTTAGAGACTTTTGGGCTACCCTGTATATAAATATTTTTGTATAACATATCTCTTTGAGAATAACTAACGGTAGAAACTAAAAACCAAGGGTTTTAATCAATCAACATAATCCAAAAAAGGTTCACCACGAGTTAAATGAATAATTAATCAACCATATGGTTTATAAAAAAAGTTAAATGAACTACCACATAGTAACGGTCGCTACCATCATTTTCATATGGTTTATTTTCAATACCTTGTGTGAATTACTTTTATGAAACGCTACTGTAAGTATAAATACCATAGGCTTTAGCACAACAAATCCAATTAATTAACGAGCTAAAGGATTTAATGTTGCTAAAACTCCTCGGACCAAGTCTCTCACAGTGTTTTTGAGTTCATCGTCCGGGTTGAAGCGGTGCCCTTTCAGATGTTTTTCTTCTTGATAGACCTGCTTAGTTAATTAAAGTCTTAGTGTTGTTTTACAGTTTTTCACAAAACACCAAGAGGTTTATTAACCTGTAATTAATATAAAAATGTTTCACCATGGGTTAAGTGAGAATTTAATCCATCGGATCTGCTTAGTCTTCAGAGTGTCCCATAGTATACATCGGAGTTAATGGTTCTTCAGTCACCTCTGCCCTAAAAGGCTAAAATCCGTGGCGTCAGCTGGCAAGGTGTTCTAGATCTGGATTTGGATCGAACGTGCCAAGGGTGATCAAAATAATTGACCCGAGCACCTAGGCCTCACTAGGCCCGTTGTGCCCCCTGGCCGGGACAACCCTCAGTTGTTCTATCACTTATTTAGCCACCCAAGGTGACGAGCAAAGGACAGTACAACGCTTGGAGGGGTATCCCTAATGTTGGCCATGTTCGGCCAGAGCTCCCCTAGCATGGACTCTCTAAGGTGGGCGAGAGCTGGGGAGGTGGTTAACACATGTTCCACTGTCTCGTCTCGAGCCGATCCAGCCCGCGCCAGCTCGTCTGCCTCCCACCTACGTGAGAGCTTAATAATCATAAAATCTTTATAAATTTTCCCTGCTTCTTATTGACTATTGAGCTTCGCTCTTCTCAAAATATCTTAGCTGAGTTTAATGACTACCGTCATTCATAAAATGGACTATTATGAGAAGAGCGAAGCTCGATAGTCATAAATATAACTGTAAACACCTAAGTAGGAGCCTAATAATCATAAAATCTTTATAAATTTTCTCTGTTTATTATTGACTATTGAGCTGCGCTCTTCTTTACTAATGTGTATATACTGCTCATAATACACATAAATAGTTTGTTAATTCTTTCAAAACCACTATTAGACAAACACATATTGCTGTTCAGATTCAGAATTCAAGGTACAATCAATTGTTTCTAAATTATTAATGTCAAGTTCCTTAGTGATTGCTACGTATTCTTTAGAGAACAACGGGTTGGTTTTAAGCTAATTATCTCATCATTGTTTTAAAAGATTTTAAATAGTTATATCACACATAATATAATACATTCACAATGGTATATTAAAGTTTTTGAAAGTACAATATCAACAAAATTTTGTCAGTATATTTTGATAGGAACGCTAGTTCTGATTATCTACAAGAAGAGATTATATGTTGAGATTATTTTACAAGACGCCATGTAAAATCGAAGAATTTCATAATATAAAAAGTGTGCCTTACGTAATTAAATAATCTCCCCCACAATATAATAAATCCCGAAAAACCGTTACCTCCGTCACGCGGCCGTTTCCTCGTATTTTTCACTCAGTATCGGTTTCTAATCTCTGTCCCAAGACTCGGCAGGCGATACAATCGTCGATGAAAATCGAGAGATAGAATGTTATATACTAATCCGGTTATAGGCGCACACACACCTTCTCGATGACATAAACAAACTTCTTTATTGCATTTACCAAACTTTATAATTGTTTCTCGTATTCGAGGGGAGAGTGTACATAAGCTTACCAGTTTATTTCTTTATTAGTATCGATAAGGCGATAAACACTGATGGTCGGCCGTCTCAATTCGATTTAATATTTTAATTATCACCAGGTTACACAATATTTTTTCTTCTCTGGAAAGTTTCTTAGAAGTTTCTTGTAAGGTGATATTAGAGTTTTAGTTGTAGTAAGATTTATTGATGAATAAGTTACAGCAAACGATGTCAATATTTATTCAGCTGTATTTTATTTTTATATTATACAATTTTAGAATTGAACGAGGATAGGATAGCTGATTTGTGATAAAGGATTGGTTGGCGTTTAATATATATGATACCATGTAAATAATTTAAAAATACGAAACATTTCGTAAATATACAGCAATAAGTCTTACTAAGACTATAAAACAAATCACATGTTGAAGCAAATACTTCCCTCGCAAAGACCACAACAGATATTTAATTACTGGATTGATGAAGCTGTTACTTGTGTCAGTATTTTATTAAGTCATATTCAATTATATATACCTGTATATATACAAAAGTAATTTGCGCCTTTAAAATAGCACAACTATCAAAGCTACACTACTTTAATACATGTATTTCTGTCAAATAAACAAACATTTTAATTTACTTTATACAGATTTTCATTGAATATGAATTTTGATCATAAGTTGTGTGCAAAAATTTTAAAAAACCTATAACTATGCATAAATACTGATAATACCTTTGAAGTTCTTCTTTATAATATTCTATTTTTTATCTTAATAATATTACATTTGATAGAAGCTGAAGTTATAGTCTTATATATCTTGTTTGTAATTAGATAACCCTAATAACTCATAGCTCCTAATACGTACACTTATTAAAATAGTACTTCTTGCGTTCAAAGCCAACATATATTACGCTATGCATTGATGCAAGTACGGTTAATCAAAGAATTAATCAATGCCTCACATCTGACACCGTACATCACAAAATACCAGCAGGAGAAAAAAAAAAACGTTGGACTATATAACGGGAGGAATTAATCAACGATTGACTCTTCGACACCTAGCAAGATCAAAATATGAAAAATCCTAAACGAGCAGTTTGTCTTTCTCGAGAGATTTCCACTCGATAACTGTTCCCCTGCGCATTCTGGGATGCCATTGATCAATCAACGTCTTTCGTGTGCAAAAATCGACAGCATGAATTGCACAGCAATCAAGGACTCGTTGCCGTGTTTCGTTTGGCACGGCGTTGTGGGACCGTTAGCGGGGCCTTTTAATCTGCTTCGATTATCTGTTATTACAATGGATTGCATAAATAACTCGGGTCAAATTGCAGAAATTCGAACATTACACGTAAAGTGGAAATTGTATGCTCGTGAATGATCTCTCAAAGAGAAAATTAAAGCAGAACTGTTACTTTCGGCAATGGCTTATGCCAGGTTTGGAAAAATAATCAAAAAATAAAAGTATGTCACCTTGGGTGGCTAAATGATCACCATGAGTGGCTAAATGAGTGATAGAACAACGGAAGGCTGTCCCAGCCAGGGGGCACAACGGGCCTAGTGAGGCCTAGGTGCTCTGGTTAATGATTTGATCACCCTTGGCAAGCTCGATCCATCCGATCCAAGTATAAGTCATCAAAATAAACAATAGTGTAGCAAAAATTGAAAGAATGTAATTTTCGTATTATAAAATAGCAAGGCTATCAAATGTCCATCAAAGTATTAGCTAGAGAAGTAGTTGTTTCAAAAGTGATTAGTTCTTGTAGTCTTAATAAGACTCATTTGTTGTAGATTTTACGAAAATATTTTCGTGTTTCTTCTAATTATTATTAGTGAATTTTCTACAACGTAAAGGACTTATATGTTTTTATTATTGAATGAATGTGCTTAAAAATTTAATTAAACGATCCAAATTATTAAAATCCTAAGAAATAGAGTTTACTTTTTTATACGGGTTCATTTCTTAACTAGCAACTATTAATTTATACATACATAAATTGTTTCTATCAAAAAAGGAATTAATTTTTTCAGAAGCTACGAAGAAAGTGCTTTATTTGTTTCTCGTCTGGTATCCTTCTGTATCATATGGTGAATAAGTTAGATATTATTATAAGATCGATATATTTTTGTGTAAATTTTTGTTGCTAGTGATCTAGAAGATGTATGATTATATTATATTGATATTTTTCGGTAACTAAATAAATTGGTTTGCATATGATAATTTATTGAAGATAGTGTTACAATAATAATATGACATAACAATTCTTATGATGCTTTTCTTATTCTTCTTCAATGGCTATCGACCGGGTTTTTCATGGTTTTTCAGTGTGTTAATTATTATTTAATATGTTTAGTAGTAGTAGTAGTGTTAGGCTATCGACCACGTGGTCCTTCCGCCATGTGTCATTTGTGTACTTGTGTGTGTGTAAATGAGCTTGTTACTTTAAAGGATCGCCCCCGTCACTCTAAAGCACCATTAATTGTATCCCAATGGTGAATGGTACCGGTCACCCATCCGACTACTGACCCGAATCAACGTTGCTGCACGTCAGTTCGGGGCCGTAACCGATGCGCCACCACCGGCGTGTTTAATATGTTTATTTATTCTAGTATTAAATTTTCTGCTTGTCTATCATATATGCGTTTATTTATACCTTAATGGATCAAAAATTAAATTTTCTATTTTTGTCAAAAAAGGAAATAGAAGTTGACCAGAAGCTATTAAGAAGATCTGTAACAAATTACATATCAAATATACAGTACCTGACTTTTTTGTTCACTTCTGATTTTGTGTTTCCTAGGAGCTAATATAGATTTATTGGATTAGGCATTATAATATTGAATTCATTTGAACTTTTTAAAATATGTCAGTAGTGAATTTAATAATTTTAATAATGTAATTAATATATTTCCTAACTGATTATAGGTGTCTTATTGTCCTAGTCCAACAGCAAAAGATTCCATCAACAAATCTTGCCCAAAAATGCATGTTTGATGAAATTAACTGTTGAAATAAATGCTGCACAAAAGTTGCCATATTAATCTGGCTAAGAGGAGATAAATAAAAAGCTACTTGGTACCCATCTATTTGAATATATTTGTTGTTGAAGTAGTTTTGCTTTACGGTTGTGTTGACATTTTTTT
Source organism: Ontholestes murinus (assembly GCA_963969525.1). Taxonomy (NCBI): domain Eukaryota; kingdom Metazoa; phylum Arthropoda; class Insecta; order Coleoptera; family Staphylinidae; genus Ontholestes; species Ontholestes murinus. The sequence continues at coordinate 77,163,582 of OZ018387.1, forward strand.
TAAATTTAAATTTCTAGGGTAGTTGATATCATGGTATCAATTCTTTACCTATTATTTTATGATTATTTAATTACTTTTAATTGTTTTGTTAATACTATACAGACATGAACATTCTTTTAACTTCTAACAATACCAATTTTGCATTTACGGGACTTTTTAATGATTTTAGTATACATACTATATTACCACTATATTACTAAATTTTTGACTAAATATTTTGATGTTATCAAAATTTGATATTTCATTCCCTAAATATTTGCATAGTTTGTAATTTTTCTTCTGTACCTCCTAGTGAAGGTTTGTATATTGTAATTTTGCTGAAGGTATAAAGAATAGTACCTTCAGCACAATTCACCCTCCACCTTCCAACTAGCGGGGATCTAAAGAACGTGCGTCCGCCTCTCTTACCATCCGACACCTGTCTTACACCAGCGGGCACCACGAGTAGGTGGATGTCGCACTTGGCTGCTCAACAAAATGCTTCACAGCTCTCTCACTAGACTGTTTAGCAAGGTGTCTCACAGTCCATTGAGCTCAAAAGGTAGTAACTGATGGTCTCCGGATGATAAGTTGGTGGTGGCAAACCGGAGAATATGACGTGCGAATCTGCAATCTTGTCAGAGTCTCTTGACTATTTCAGCATATGATTTCCTATTTGTTGTTGCTATCATGAGATCTTCAAACCGCATCTTTTCCTTCTAATGCCTCTCCTTCCTTCAATCTTCCCTGAATTATCAAACAAAGTACTTTGTAGCGTTCATGCTTCAACTGTTTTTGGCTTTTTGATATTTAGTAGGAATTCCCGCTCTAAGCCCACTCTTCGAAGGGATTCTTCATTGGATACGTGTTCAATTCATGATATATTTTCATACGATGCAGCATCCACATTTCGAAGGTCTCTATCTTGTTCTATAGTGGATATTTTTAGCGTCCAGGTTTCCATGGCATATAGCAGCAAGGGCCATATGTAGCATCTCGCCATTCAGTATCTCATATTAAATAGTATGGATTCTAGATATTTTTAATATTACGTTTGTTAGAGGAAGTTGTTTTTTTATGAACATATAAATACGAGATTACGGATCTCATAGGCATTTCGTCTCTGTGTAATTTTAATAAACAACATAAAACCTGGAAGCTGGGATTCAATTTTGTATATTTAAAATAATTTTTTTGGGGATAAGGTTGTTATACATTTGTTTTTAGTTCTTGCTGATATTTATTACTAAGGCTATTATTTAAACATATGAAATTGTTTGAATGTAAGACTTCTTCTAGATTTGTTGATAGTAATCCTTTCCAGGGAGGCCTAATAAAACGCCTTAGACGATAGATGGCACGATGCCAAGATTATCTAGCTTTATGGATACCTAGAGAATTGAAACTTTAAAACATCGTTTCCCTGTCTTCAGCTGATGAGATTCAAAATAAATCGAAATCTGCACATGAATTTATATATTCAATGTTTTTTTAATAATCACTTTCCAGTTTTTCCGGTTCACTGCTTTTTTCTTCCAGTTCTGTATTATCATATGCTGAATATCTTCTATCACTGCTTCATACCACCTTTTTTTTGGTCTACCTCTTTTGCCCCCTTCCCTCAAAAAGTACCTTTCTTGCTAATATATCCCTTGACATTCGATAAACATGGCCCAGTCATCTTGCTCGTTGTGCTTTAATTGTTTTTAAGATGTTGACATGTTGGTAAATTTTCTACTTGAAAATTTTGTTCTGATGATTTCATTTAACATTCCCATAGCTCTACTTCCTTTTGCCAATATTTTGGCATCGTCGGCATCCTTACTTATGACTGTTATTCTCAGATATTCAAAATGTTCAACTTTTTCGAAAAAATACGAGGTGTGGCTATTTAATAACTGGACTGATACCGCTCTCAGCAAACTGCGAGCATGCCACGACGTGTTTGTCTGATGGTCCTTCCCACACCCTGAGATCGCTGGACAAGCCAGCAGGTCGCTCAGTTTGACTGTAGTAGCTCATTATATATGCCAAGTGGTCAGACGAAGCAACGGGTTAACCTCAAGTTTCTTATTAAACTGGGGAAAACAGCCACAAAAGGTTATGCAATGGTTGAAAGATGTCTACTCGAATGAATGTTTATTCCACACACAAACGTTTGAGAGGTTTAAACGGTTTAAAGAAGGGCGTGAAACGACGGAAGGTGTTCGGCGCCCAGGGCGGTCATCAACATCAAACACGGGCGATAACATTGGCAAAATGGTCAGACAGTAAATCAACATTCTTACATAGAGGTTCTGAAGACCCTGCTTGAGCGTGTGAGAAGACCGGATTTGTGGAAGACCAAATCCTTCACCAAGACAATGAACTAGTCCATTCTACTTTATCCATGAAAGCGTTCCTCGCAAAATACGGCATCGTCGTGTTGGAACATCCACCATATTCGCCCGACCTTGCCCTTTGCGACATTTTTCTGAAAGTGTGGAAAAGCGATTAAAACAAAAACGGCGGAGGTTATCAACCAGCTGGCAGATTAGGACTTCCAGCACTGCTTTCAACAATGGAAACATCGCATGGAGCATTGTAGGGATCGTCAAGGGGAGTACATTGAAGGTGATAAACCTTTTGCTGTAATTGGTGATGAATAAAAAGTGTTATGACTTCAGTCCGGTTATTTAATAGCCACTGGATCTGGATCGAGCTTGCCAAGGGTGATCAGAGCATCTAGGCCCCACTAGGCTCGTTGTGCCCCCCTGGCTGGGACAGCCCTCCGTTGTTCTATCACTCATTTAGCCACCCAAAGGACAGCATACCTCGTATGTTAAATCATTTTCTCCCATTAGTATTAGCGTTATTCTGTAGCGTTAATTTTCAAATATTTTGTTTTTACCTCGTTAATAGTTAATCCATATTTCTTGGAATTTCCTTCTATTTGTTTAAAGCCTTGTCTTGCCAGTAAAACGATGTTGTCCGCATATGCAATAACTTTGTGCCTGTATATAAGCCCTTTTGTTAATGAATATTGTTAACATAAAAACAGTAATTCAATATATTATATTCTATTTAATACATTTACTGTATTCCCTTTATAGTAATCATTATACTTTTATTTATTTGACTGTTTTAGTTTTCGGATGATAGGTTTATGATTTAATTGTTAGTTGTTAGTTTTGCAATTTGATTTTTTTGAACATTTATCATTATCGGAATTTATTTTATTACAAAGCACTTATGCCGATTGCATCTAATATTGAATCGTTGTTGAGATGTGAACTATATTTAAGGTCTTTCTCTAATGGGTTTGTTTAATTTGAAGTTAATTGACCTTTACTTATTTTTTCTTTTTGGTCTACGATAGAATTTAATACTGCCCACCCTTATTATTTGCAAATTGTGTTGATAATTTTGCGGCTATTTCGTCTTTTCGTAGTTTAATTAACTTCCCCCTTTTTGGCTTCTTCTCTTAGATTTTTATCAATTGTGTCTTTTCGTAGTTTTATCAATTTTTCTTTCTTTTTAATATATCGTTGATGCTTTTTGGAAATAACTTCTTCTCTTAGACTTCTATCAGTTGTATTTTTCGTATAGTCTTCAACGTTTTTTTATATATTGTTTATGCTCGGTGAAACTGGCTTCTTCCCTTAGATTTTTGGCAATGGGGTCTTTTCGTAGTTTCGTTCCCTTCTTTTTAATATAACGTTAATGCTAACGTGAAACAAGCTTCTTCTAGACTTCTATCAATGCTGTCTTTTTTCTGATGCTAGGCAAAACTAGCTTAATGAAGAGAATGTTTGCAACCTTCACTATTGGACATCCATAATTAAAACTGGCTTTTTCTTTTAGACTTTTGTCAATAGTGTCAAACTCTACTAGATGGAGTCTGCGTGTGGTAATTTTAGGATGTGTAAGGTGGTATTCACCTTAATGTACAATCTTCTTTAATTCTAGGTGAATCCAAAACTTGCAACTATAACCTTTGATATTTCATTGAATTGAAGATTTTTGTGGATTCTCATGAATTTTGGAATTAAAATTGACAACATTAATTAATATTAAATCAAATGTGGTTAGTTTAATTTGGCGAATTTTGTGAGCTCTTTTTGTACATAATGGTAAAATCTGTCGATGAACAAAAAAGAGCAGAATCTCAAGTCTTTCTTGGATGACTTGCTCATTTATCATAACTACTACTGATGGAGGTTTGAATTAAATTACACTTGGTTGTTTCAGAGTTTTCCCTATTTACTCGTCTAGTTTCGCTTTTTAGGACAATATCAAAAGTGAATTATAATAAAAGATTCTAAATCTTCTCGTTGTCGTTGACAGGCCAATAAAAGCTGAGAAACACCTTGTCAGTTTCTTTCGTAACTCACTCAACCCAGCAATAGAATGTTGCATGTTGTTTTTGCTTCGGTGTGAGAAAACGCGGTACCCATCGCACCTAAAGCTTTTTTATTCCCAAATTTTCGTGTAGGATATAGCCAACGCGTTCTTTTGGGATACCTGTTGTCTCTGTTATCTCTTTCAGCTTCAGTCGACCATTTCATCGTTGGTAGCGGTTTTTGGGCGTCCCCTGCCTGGTTCGTCACTTGTGCTGGTGCGGCCATGTTTGAACTTGCTCACCCAGCTATCCAGAAGTGTTTTATCATGACATTCGATATTATCCATTTTTGCGAAACCACCTGACTTGCTAAACAGTTGCTGTAAAAAGAGTTGCCCCTGCCCACCAATGAATCCACTTCAACCATCGTGCGCTATCTCTTGCCTATTCCGGATATATTTCAGGTCGCCCTCATATAGCTGACAGCAGCAGGTTTAATATTCCTTGATGAGTAACATTTTGATTTTCAAAATATTTTTCAAAAAAATTATGGTTTCTTCATAAAAGGTTAAGGTGGCATTAGAAATTTTTGACACTATAGACATGGGGTTGATATTTTTAGTAGTAGGGAGTTGAATTCTGTTAAAATAACAGTTAGCTTCGTAAATATTCGCAATTCGTCCGTATCTAAAATTGACTTGGAAGTATAATTTATTGGATGCTTATAATAATTCCGCCCTTAAAGTAAATGCCTGGATGAATCCAATTTATACAAGTCAAAGGGGCAATCGAGAATTAATCGAACATATCCTACGCGATTAAAATATCAATGGCCGCCCACGTGACTTTTTCAAAAATGAGCGTACACCGCCGCCGCCGCCGGAGAAAAATGGGCATTCCTGAAGATAATTTACGCCGCGTCATAACATGACAAATAGCAAATTAACTATACTGCTTATAAGAGGATTGCACGGCGTGATTTATGTCATTTCGCTGGATGTCTAGCCCACTATTATCGCTAATACATTCGTTCGGCATTAACTTATAGATTAGTCGCACGGGAGGTCGTCAATGTCGAAAATCGTCCATTAATCCAGCCGGCCGCGGCGCGGTCGAAATGTAATTTATAAACAATGATGTTCGCACAAGGACGAGAAACCTACGCGTTCTGACGCGTAATAGGGCTTAAATTAAATGGAATATGTATGCCTACACAGGCTTTGAGAACTTGATCGTTTTCGTTTTCATTATGACGCCTCGTCCCTACGGTTACTGTCATGGTTTACGAGCACCGCTTCGATTCAAGGATTTCGTCTTCAAAATATATAAGTTTCAAATTGAAGTAATGGTTTTTAGTTCTAAATTCTACTATCAATACAATTGTATCCATTACGAGTAATTTATTAATATACTTGATAAGTGTGAATTTAAGTTTTCAATCATTGGGTTTCCCACAGGTACATAATAGGTTCATTTATCAATAAGATGTTTGCGATCATTACTTCACGATAATTTATACTTATTCGGATTTTTTTAAAAAAGATTCAATTATGGATAACTTATTTGACATTCCACGCAGGACAACAAATCGATCTTCGTTAAAGGTTTAACCAACTCATTTGACATCACATGTTTAGATTTCTGCTCGTCATAAATAACCTACGACGATAGATTCCATTTAGGAATGAATACGAAGGGCATGAAAACGTGAAAACGATTCACGCATTCCACGGTGCCGGTTTCGAACCCGCCCCCGCACACCGTAAGGTCGGCGGGCTGGACGGGCCGGGCCCGAATGACACTTGTCATCGTGTCCGGCAGACACAGACAACCTTCGCGGTGATTTATCGCGAGCCGCTTTAATAACAGTCATCAAAATTTCGAAACGGTCTCGACATTTTGCAAAATCAACGCAGCGCGATGAATTATCGCCTTGATAGTTTTCGCCTATACATTACGCATTATACATGCAAATTGGCCGCGTTCAATTTCCACCGAGCGACGACAAGGGCGAAACTGGTGACAATTAAGCTACCACAAAAGGAACACGTGTCGCACTCTAAAACTTAATGGGACCATCAATCTGCGACGATCTAGGGTTTTTGATCGTCCCACCAAAACGAGATACCAATTAAAATTAAGTACGAACAATTACTATAAATTGTTGGGGTTCATTCGAAAATAATTCTAGATTCCTTGCATCTTATCGAAGGCTAATATATCTATGTCGACAGAGGCATGTAATAAATACTTGTTAGAAAACTATGCTCTGGGACTTTAAAAAATCCTGCCTAGGGGAATACTTCTGTCCGATATAAATTATTTCGATCTCAAGTTCCAAATTGTAATTAACTGTGGACTTATTATGTTGAACAAAATAAATAGTCGATGAAAATGTAATTCATCGCCTTACGTCAATATTATCTTACTTAATACAAACAGAACATCTTATATACAAAGGCAAATCTTAATTATAGATTAATGTGCAAATTTAATATAAATAAATTTTAATTATAATTTTAGGAAAACCATTTACTTCAAAAAACTATTCTAGAACTAGAGGAAAGTAGAAGACATGCATTGCTACAATAGATATTTTAATGTTCTAAAAGGGACATATTTAAAGAATTACACATGGTATATGAACAGCGAGATAAGATCTAAGGTTAGTAATAGAAAGACAAACCTTAATTATTATATTTTATGTTGAAATAAAGAAGATATTAATGAAACGAGTTTCTCAAATACGGTCATAATTTCGTGGAAAGGGTAGTTAGTTATTGTTCGATGACAGGGCACCTGCACATTCTTTACTAATTGTAAAACTATGTCTCGTAAAACACAAAAGTTGATAAGATTAATTACTTGCACCTGCGGATTTATCCCATTTTTATAACGTAATCAAATAAAAATAATTTGAGCAAATGAAAACAAATAACCCCCTCACCATCTTCCCTCATCCATTCAATCATATTTTTGCTTCATCCCATCCTACACTCCTTTGCCAAGTGTTTGCTAGTATTCTTAATCATAATAATTTGTATCGATTTATTTACCATGCAGTCAACAACACACGAAAAAAAAAACGAACATTCAGAATACCAAAGTATAGAGCTTAAACATTGATATACGACCTTGAAATATTTTTCTCCGTGATCGTGATTCGAAAATTGTGATTTCTCACCATTTTCGCACTCATTAATATTACATCGTTGTCGAGACGGCCGTAATAAATTATTCAATTGTTGTCCATGAGTGGCGTTTTACATCTTTCTGACGGTTCCACGAATACCGATTTTTATCAGCTAATTGAATCCGAGTGCCAGCGTCGCTCTCGGCAACGCCCTCCGACCTTATCTATTCGCGGCCGTGATTAAGGGCCGGAATTCCGAAATTTAATGGAAATTCCCCGGCCTGGTGATTAATTGTTTCGGCGATTTTAATAAAATAGTCCGCAATTTGCAGCCGACGCTGAGCAGGATCTCGAGGATAAGTATGCGGCCGGAGAAGAGAGCAGGTTTGGTGTCAGCATGTGGTCCGGCCGTGTTTCCTGCCATGGCCGCTGTGGTGCTGTTCTACAAGAACCACAACAACCACAACCATTTTTACTACACATCCAGCCTACGCACAATTGTCCTCTTATTAAAATATTACCAGTGAGATACGATGACGCTAACATTTGTAAGGAAACGTTTCGAGTACGTACTCCTTTTGTACATAACAGTCTTGACCAGTCCTTCAATGATGAGTGCTGGCGTTCTTTGTTTTAATCCTTACCTCAACTTACATGCCCATTACTTTTGAATTACATCGGAGTGGGCTTTCTCCATACGGTTTGAGGTATTTTTTTTATTAGGTTACCGGGGCCGGACTGGAAGTGGTGCCTCGTTTTTATCCTGGCTGGCCTTCTAGCTTAATTGATTCGCCACGCGGTGCTTCTTCGAATGAAACAAAATAAAAATGTGCGAACGGTTCAAGTTCATGTGCGGGAAGTGAAAGTCTGAACTTGGCAATGGTAATTTATTGCATGTAAATAGCCAATCATTTTGGAGCTATACGCAATGTTTACAATAGCTTTTATTTACACTTTACGTCATATTTGTTTTTTTAATTAAATTTTTATTAAAATATTTATGGGTGGCATAATAACTTAAAGTTTATTTATTTATTTACTTAAGGTAATATACTGTAAATATACATTAACTTAACTACCCAACTTAGAACTATATAAATTTAAAATTAAAAATAATTTAGACCAACTAAATTGCCATCTCTTTTCTAAATCCATTTTAAATAAATGTTTATGTGAATTAAATAAATTGAACCAAGAGCTAATATTCAATTTATTTGCATATTTTACTATTCAAAAAAATGAGTTCATTGACTTCTTTAAGGAAAATTAATCATATTTCTAAGAGAAGCGAAAAGGTAGAAATAGAATACTAAATTTGATATTAGACAATAAAGAAGTTTAATAAACCCTACAAGAAACATAAGTTAGCTACTATTCTTCGATCGTTGAGCAATTACATACTTAATAACATTATAATATTTTGATAACAGTTATTTATAATAAAATGTATTAAAATCCTTTAGTTTGTTGTAGATTCACGAAGTGTTTTCGTATTTTTAAATTAACAGTTATTTATATACTAGTCCATTATGCTGAACTAACTCGATATTATTCATAATAACTGCTGTATAAGCATACTCCAAATTATTTCTAACTAGTGAACAAAATAGAACACAATTACACAAATAACACGTCAGAAGGACCACGTGGTCGATAGCCCAATAGAGCACCTACTACTAGGAGCTTAATGGACGAATTTAAGAGATTAGCTCATGGCATACAAATCCCTATAACTTCCTTGCGTTATCGTATATGCCTTAAATATGATTTTAAAATAGATAGATAGTTAGTATTTATTTATCCATTGTACTTCAAAATTCAAAATACATATATAAAAAACTTTCTTACAAAAATTTTGATTGCACATGGAAAGGCTCGAGTTTATAAAAATATGATCCTCCACTCTTGCCTACTGTTGCTGTCATGACACTGCTGCCACATAATGTCTCTTTGGTGGAGGCTGTTCCACGATTTTCTTGCCAAGTTTTGCTTATTTTCCTCTGAAGAAAGGACTTCAATTATCAAATATCATATCTCAATCTCTAACTAATTCAACATAATTCGAAGGCAACGAATTAAGATGATATGCATTTAACAAGTTAGCATGGCACTATTTGTAAATATAATTCAAATCATTCTGTAAAAGTCTACAATCATCTCCATATTTTACAATATAAAAAACCTTTATTAGCAAAGAATAAGCAATTCCGAAACCTATCACATCTATTCAATAAATATCGTAAGTTAAATAAAATGAGTCAAATATGTGACCCTTGGGGCATATCAGAGCTAATTGTTATATCATCTCACAAAAAAACATAAATTTTATCTAAAAAGTGATTTTAGACATGACAAAGTCTAATTAAATGCAAATTCTCTACTAATACTTCGTGATTTACCTTATAAAACGCCTTTAAAGAAATAGTATATATATCATCAGCAGCAATTGTCTAAGCTGTAAAAAAATATTTGTTGTAGACTAACTAAATTAGGAACTATGTTTCTGATAATTTTTATAAATGTATAATTTATATGATTAAGCCATCTGATAACTAATTAATGAATCTAATAATTTTGGATTCATTAACTATAGTAAGCAGTTTCACAATAGTTCTTTAACCTCATGGCAATCACTATCTGTAAGTCAAGATTCCTTCCAAAAACCGGGGACATGGCCGGAATTTAGAAATATGTTAAAAGAAAAACAAATTAGTCTCTTAATGAAAATATACAATTAATTACTAAATTAGAAGGTTCACCGTCAGGAATTGGCAAATTTACAAAATCTGCTTGATCGCAAATGATTGTTTTATTTCTCAATATTAATCTTATTACTGAATAATCCGTTTCTTACAAGATGAACCTAAATTGCAGTTCTCATAAACATATTTGCCTAAAATTGGCATGTATAATGTATAAGCCATAATTGTACCATTTAAGAAAGTTCTTGGTATATTACAAACATATGTATTAATTTAAATTTACTAACAAACAATAATCTTTATTCAGACTTTTAACAATTAAATTTAAAATGTACTTTCTTAAATAATGTGATATTAACGAATATTATTAGTTAATTTTCTACAATGTAAAGGACTTTAGTATATTTTAATAATGTGATATTTATTCGTTTGGGCTATAGACCTACAATCTTTCTGTCCTCTGTTGGATTTAAATTTGAGAGTTGCTTCAACTTGGGATTAAAAACAGGGTGACTTTATTGTACCACTATATTTTATAGTTTCTTCTCCCATCGCCCCTTATGTCCACTTGTAAAACTTCGACTTTATTTAATGTATTTACTAATTACACATTTATAAAACAAACATATACAATTAGAAACAATTACTCTTTAACTTAATACCTCCTCAACTTGCCCGGTCTGTAACAATTCCCCGAAGGTCCTCGCACCATGTCCCTATCCTTGCGACTTCTTGTAATAACTAGGAGTTCTTCCGTAAATATCACATCAACCCTGCTCAGAATTAGCAGATGCAGTCACCCGTCCTAAGTTATATTCCGCAAGAGTGATCCAAGGACTAACCCATGTAGATCACTTGTCTCAGGAGAGACTTGCATCCGCATACCAAACTCTTCCTCAACTAGCAATCGGCTATCGTCCAGGTAACTTCCTACAATTTTTATCTGGTACTTCGGAATATGTCTTCTCTTTATCGTGTTAAAAAGAATAGGTCACAGCATAATTGTCTGTTCTTGGGTTCTCAATTGTTTGGTCTGTTCGTTAAAAAGGCCAGTGTGACCTTCTTATGCGTCTTCATGCACTTATTAAAGCAGTTCATGAATGCCCTTAGATTTTTCGAAACTTCGACCTTTAAATCCTTATTATGTATGGATTGCTAGGCACATAACCTTCGTAAATTGCCCAGCCTCGTCTGTCTTTACCTCCTAAACTACGTATAGATTAAGACTTATTCCCTGTAGGAATAATAACGGTACAGTAGTATGTATGCCCTAGAGATTTTTTTTTTCCTTAGACAACAGTTAGCGAGGAAAGTAAAGAATGCTGAGTTATACAAAACAAATACTTGATTTAGGTGGATATAAGAGCCCATGAGCTGATTTTAGAACTTCCACGGTGTGCAGGTTCTCGTGGGTGGAATTTGTTAAGAAACATGTTCGGGTTTAGCCAGACCAGTCTTAGCTATTTTAGTCGCTAGTCTAAAATATTTCCTTGTCCACCTCCTCAATAAAATGTCACTAGGCTGCTAATCTGCTGAGCTGGAAAGCTAGTTTTAATTCGTTAGCTGCGGTTGCATCTTGCTTCAGAATGTTAAGGTTAATGGTTCCCAGAGCGGGTATACCAACGTTTCACCGAGTAACATTGGCCCTTTGCCTAGCTTCTTTGAACCACAAGAAAATTATCTAAATGGGGCACTCTCTAGTTCTTCGGAGTAGCAGCATCGCAAGAAGTGCGCCTGGTGTAGGTATAGTCACTACCATTATGAAAATAAAGCTTCAACAACGAAGTTTAAAAACTAAAGGAATGCTAATGGGACTTTTACTATTCGTCTTAAAAATGTTCAACGTCAACATTTAATTAAATTTACTATAAAAAATGAAACATATTACACTTTAAACCATTTTAATATTCAGTAAACCACTCAACGCAAAATTAGATACAATTTACTGAATAATAATAATAATAATAAAATAATGATTATATCAAAAATAAGGCAAAGAATAAGAAATTCCGAGGAAAGGTTGCTGATATTTAGAAGGGATATTTGGATTTCAAGGAATACAGAATTTAGTAAGAACTGGAGGTTTAATGCGCGCTTTAGAAAGTATTGGCCCTGTGCGAGGATTTTCTGGTAAGGGCCAAGTCATCGACAGCAATGTGGTAGAAGGAACGGAGAATTTGTATTAAGTTGGTTATTAAGGTCAAAAAATTTACCAATGTAGGGCAATGATCGTGGTCATGACATATTAGATACTGGGGCGCATATTTATGAAGTTTATGAAACCAATCGAGCCACAGTTTTACCAATAACTTCTCGACGGATTGGGTATTGAAGAGTTTGAACAGTTTGATTATAAGAAAGGGAAGGTGGTATTTAAGGAAACATTTTTTGGAGAAAAATCGTGATGAGTGATGTACAATATTCGATAAAACGGACGCTTGCGTGTTTCCAATATTAACTATTGATGAAGCTTTTAAGAATAAACACAATCAAGAGAATGAAACTTTTTCTAGAACACCGCCTGGAATGATTGCTCCAAATTCAGTCCCAAAAATTTGTAGATCCTTCGAAATTTGTAAGGCTGTGAAAAATAAACCAGACGTCGGGCTGGATACATTAAATGGACTTAATGACACCAAAGGTGATATTAATGGATTGATTAGATCTAACCTTTATTTTGTTGTGCCATTTGACTTTTAAAATTTTAAATTTTCACTTTAGTAGTTTGGGTTTGTTTATTTTTTGTAAAATAAATTACCTATTTATTTGTCAAAAAATAGGAAATCGCAAGTTATACCTACTATACTAATTATTAAAATACTTTTTTTTTCTTTTTTCAGGTGAGTTTGAAACTTACATTTTTGGCCGATGGAATATGGTAAGATTATTATACGATACAATAAGTACCTTGTTTTTTTTATATTTTACGCTACATTTATAACTTGTAATTTTGGAGTTGGCTTTATCAATTATATAGATATAAAAACAAAATAATTACGAAACTACTTTGAGTGTACCTAATAAACTGCACTTATAAGACAGGAAATAATGACATATTTTAAAAAGAGATAAATAAAATCTAAATCATATTAATTGCTAAAGAATTAATAAAAGCTAAAGCAAAAGTAGCAATAGAATTTCTTGGGGCGTCTTTATTAATTTAAAAACCGCTTTAAAGTACTTTGCAAACAATTTTCAGGTGTAATACCTTCTAGTGTATATATTTACAATTAGAATGAATTTGTGTATTTTGGCGGAAATTAATGATGAGATACGTCTTAATTATAATGGTCTTATGATTAAGAAGTACATCATCTTTTCTGCTTTCTATTTACACTTAATGGAATTAGAAAGTAGCATGATTCCTGTGGTCATCTCAATTGTAGTTTGCACATAAGACAAGAATCTAAAATAAGAGATAAACATTATAAAATAGTTGTACTTCTTTATCGTATGTTGAAAGACATCCCACTAATTAACAGCTTCTACAGCTTCAGGAGTCTTAGCTATTCTAACCCTACCTGGCAATATAATAGAAGATAGTCAAGCAATTACCTAACATGTTACCTTCTATAAACTAGTGAACTCCGCCCGTGATTCTTGCTGTTTAAATTTGTGTACGTGTTTCATTATTTTATGTATCTTTTTATAAATGAAATTTTTATGCAAAAATAACAAACTTATAAAAAATATTTAATAAGTAAAGAAAAATATTGGGTTGATGCATAATTATTGTCCAGTCACCATTTACTTCAAGAGTTTCTTTTGCAGATAGTCGATTCTATTGACAAAGAAGAGTTTTTAGATGCTTTGAAATTGGTTGTTTAGTCATTCAAATCATCGTAAATTTTGTTTGTTTGCCAGTTTTTAATGAAAGAATTACGTAAGAACTTCAATCAATAAATATGGTGGATAGGGGACCACCTCATGCCCCTTATTGACGATCGATTTAACCAAATGATACTCAAGATTAAGATGGGCATTATAATAGTTGAAAGTAGGTTTTTTTTTGTAGATGTACTGTTGATTTCGTAAATCTTTCGTAAATGTTTTCTTATTATTAAATTATTTTTTAATTTTCTACAAATACGAAAAGGTCTTTAATACATTTAGTGCCTTTTAGATGATTTCCTAGTGGATTATTTCGGTTCAATCCCACACCACATAGCCTTCTTGCATCAATCATATTTTGGTATTCCTTTTGAAGAAACACCCAGCGGTACACAAAGCTTTCTTTTCGCTTTTTTTGAAAAGTAGACATGATTTATGACATTCTTCGAAAACAAAGCTTAATAAAAATGCGAGCTTTGTTTGAAAACTTCATGTGGAACTTATCCAGACAATTTCTCCACAGTTCTGAGCTTTTGGGATAACGAACCATCGTGGATTGTTTGAGATTAAAGTCGTGGACTACCGTTCATACAGTTAGGCTTCCGTTCTTTTCTACCACTGCTAGTCTTTGCTGCGAAGTTTGCTTATTTTATTCCAACAAATCGATGAAAATGCGGGATTTGTTTGAAAAAAATCATGGGGAACTCATCCAGCCAATTTCTCCACCTTTCCGAGCCCTTTGAGATGACGAACAACCGTGGATTGATTGAGATTAAAGTCGTGGACTAGTATTCGTGTAATTAGGCTTCCGACCTATTCCACCACTTCTAGAAGGGCCCAGTCGACTTCTTTCTTCTTCATCTGCAATTTTCATGTTCGTGTTAAATCTTTTGGACCATATATTAACTTGACTTTTGCTAATTGAAATTGCGAAATGACTTCGTCGTCATAAAGTAATGGAGCATAATATGTGTAATCTTTTCAACATGCATCTTTAAAACCTGCAACAAATAGAGAATATTATTTTAAAGAAACCCACATGACACCATTTTTTGTTTGAGAATTATTAATTTTCACACGTTAACACCAATAAAATAATAATCAACGGCAATATTAATAATACACTCGTTGTCTTGTAAGTTTACAAAATTAAAAAAACTATGCTATGGTGCCGAACTGCCCCTTTTTTGTTGTCTACGAAGTATATAATTAATAATTGTTAGCAGGTTGATGTTTGCTGGCTGTTGCCCAAGTCCTGAATTATATTTAAGTCATCTAATTTTATTATAATCGATACTTGTTTTGTTACTCTCTTGATGGAATCAACTTTCAAATTGGTAGAAGTAAAACTCGTGTTATGTTCCATTTGAACGGTATGGTGTTATAACGGTTAAGGTGTCAGGAATTGTAAATCAACACAAGCTCTTCTGTTTCGTACACAGAGTAACTGATTTCGTGTTATAAGTCTACAACAACATTGTGGAGCCGTACTTTTTTGTAGTCAATGAAGTACAGAATCAAAAATTCTTAACAGGCGGAAGTTTGCTTGGTACATGCGTTGCTATTATGTGCTTGTTGCTCAAACATTTCAATATTTTTATCACAAAAATCATATTCAAAAGTAATATCGGCATATTCTTTACTTGTAAATGAATGCATATTTGAAATGCACAATTTTACCAAGTAGAAAAGCTATTTTTATTCTTTGAGCCACCATGTCTTTAACACTAATGAAGATCGGACTTTTTTCATCTAAAATATTTCCTAAAAATTTCATTAGATCATATTTGAGAAAGTTTTTTTATAGAACTTATAAAACTTCTTTTTCTAAATGAAAATAAATTATGTCAAAATCTGGTCAAGAATTAATAAGATCTAATATTGCGTTTGGAATTTCTTATAACGGTGAGAATTTTTTTGCACATCTTATTAAAAGTTTAGATGCAAACTTCATTTGCAATTCAATTGTACAGGCGAAAAGAATACTTACAGTAAATCGTACAATTGCGGTTAAAAAGCCATTGATCGATACATTGAAAGCGTTTTCCACTCGTCGATTTTTACCACACAAGGCGTCTTCCAAACGGCTAATTGGAAATATTTTTATCCCCCAGCGTAGATGAACGTACAGATCCTCAACAAAGAAACGCTTGAGAGTCGTGCAGATTTACGAGACACCTGAACACTTCCTCACCGCGCAGCGTAAAAACGTACGACATGAAAACCGACGACGGGGCTTGAAAATTTGCCCCACGCGGTGTTCGAACGTAGGAAAAAATATATATAAACGAAACGGCCGTACGCCGGTTAATTTATTAAAAGCCGTCGCTATCCGAACAATGGTCTATTAAACAAATATTCAATTGTAGATGTTGGGGGCCGATAAAAAAAGCAACGACATGGCACACGAGGCGAAACGCTGACAGCGGAGATATCCTCGAAGGATATTGAAGTATTTGTTCGATGTCTAAGCTAGTCAATTATTTCACTACTTGAAATTGCTGTAAATAATAAAAAAGACAACTTAAAAAATCTATCTAATTGTGTTTCTAAAATGTTGCACAACTATTTCCAAAAAAAAAGATGTAGTCATTAACTTTTATTATTTTAGACAGTTGGAGTTTGTTTTTCAAAAAACCAAAACCATTTATTTTAATACTCAACACTTATTATCTACAAAAATTGCAAAATAATGCAAAGCAAGGCCAAGCGAGATCATCAGAGGATCTAAAAATTCAGTATAGGGAAGAACATCCTGCCGAATGAACTTCTTCCGCACCGGATAATAATAAGACATATAAAATAATTCTTAGAACCCTACTACTCTAGATATTTTTGAAAGCGCCCATTTCAAGGCCAAAAAGCGCGTCTTAACGGTTAAGGGGTCAGGAATTGTAAATCCTCCGAGGCGCTTCTGTTCCGTATATAGAGTAACCGATTTCACTTCTGATCTAATACCGTTTAGATTTACGAGGAGCAACAGCGAGATAAGGACGGGCGCTGGGTAAACACTGAAGCAGAAGAAAAAAAAAACAAGAGCCTCGACGTCGAAACGAAATAAACCGTCCGTTGTCAGATTATAAGATGAATGATTCGGAATTTAGAATCTGTATGTGGCATCATCAGGCGCGGTAAATATCTTTAGATATGAGAGGGCGATACGGTCCGACCTATCGGCGAGATAGAGACGGACGGCTGCTCCGAAGGTCTGGCATTATCTCACGATAATTATTGAACAGTGAACAGTTCGTGTAGTTTCATCTGTTATTCTTAAATGGTGTGGTGGTAGGTAGACTATTTATCTATTATATGAATACAAGGCTTGAAACGGATAAATATATTTTCGGAATGAAATTGTTCTTTTCGCAAAAATCGAGTTTTATACCTTTAGATTACAGATATTAAATTCGGTAACGTAACAAAATTTTATTAAATTTTTACGGAACATTACAGCCACCTTTGGTACCATAAACGGTGGAGGATGGCGTGCCGTACAACCATTTTCCTCTCTTCCGAAGGCTACGATAAAAAAGGCCGGCAATTAGGGTAATCGTCCCAATAAAACACTATTAAGCTGAAGGGTAGGGGAGGATTTATAGTTCCGATATTGTCGTGGGGTGCCCTCGGGCACCACGCTCGGACCTCGACTCCCACTTACATATTTTTGGTTATTTATTGGCCCCCTTTTTGGTTCTCGATTTTATCTTGAAGACGTTACGAAACACGTTAAAAGCTCACCTGCGAAACGAAGAGTTTTACATTGACGGACGAAATTTTACACTAAGACCCGATTAAATCTAACATTAATTTCCTTCGTTTGTATACAAATTCATGTGAATCAATTAAAATACAATAAGGATTGTAATCATCACTCTTGAAAGTTCACGAGTTTACAACTAATTGATCGCAGCGCAACAACGGCGAAGGGTTGGAGCGTAAATTTTGTCAGTCAACACAGCCATCGATCTTCTTTTTAAATTAAAAGATTGAAAATGCCCGAACGGAATATAATACCCACGATGTCCATACAAAATGAACACATTCAAAACAACTCCGATTTGAATCTTCTTTAATTTAAAAAGATTAGCACAGCAGCGTGTAAAGTTGAAGAACAAGTGGTCAGGTCGGACCTCGCCCACTTCAAAATCGACGCCTCAAAATCAGCAAGTAATCGCAGAAATGCGCCGAGTCATCCGGCCGCGATTCGATTTTGGAATGAGAAGGAACTTCGCAGATTAATTGTATTAATTTACATTCGTTTTGATTTAATCCAAAGATAAAGGCAAGGGAAGAGAACGGAACGGGTTTGTTATAAAATTAAACTGTTGCCGCGCGCCGGATTGAAAAAACCTGAGCACCAATTGATTTCTTCGTGGTTTTTGTTACTTTAACAGCAGCAAAAAGTCAACGACTGCACGGATCGATTGATTCGTCTCGGGAAAATGATTTAGACATTTCAATGACAAATTTTGTTCTTTATGGGAATCCTTATAATATATGTTAATATAGTCCTTGGCATGAAGCGTCATGTCGTTGAGGTTAGTAGTAAAATAATGCATATACGTAAAGTATAAGCTACTCCTGCTGTATCGATTATTCAGAGTAGTCTTTCTGTTCTCAATTTTCCAGGAAGCTACATATTAATCTTCCTGTTTTTTAACATCTACGAAATCATTTTTCAGAGATTGAAAATCCTGACAGATAAGCCAAGAAAGGTCCAACTAGAGCCTTTTCTGTCCATGAAGACGTATTTTAACAGGAAGAGACTTGCTAAGATATCTCAGACATGTACATGGAATATAAATTTGCATATTGATATTGCTGTTTTTTAACAGCTACGAAATAATTTTTTAAAATTTAAAAAAAAACCGTATCTGATAACAAAACAGTGATTTTCAATTAATGTCCTAATATATACATTATATTTAAGACTCATGAATGTTCAATGTCTTGTCCAAAATAAAAAAAGATAATATTCAATGTTTTTCTTTGATAAAGTGTGAAAAGTGCAAAATCCAAAAGTAAAGATTGCACCATCCTAAACACATAACGCAGTAGGTGTGTCGACGCTTCAGTTTAAGTCGTTCCAAATCCCAAAGAGAGATTACAAATTGCCTCATGCCTATTTATCATCGCCACCAGTGTACGTTTTAAGTAGTAGCTCTCTGAAAGATGTTCTTTTGCTCGTTTTGTAATAAATCTCACTACTGAAACGTAACAATTGTCAGATGGTTAAGCGATTGCACCATCCGAGCATTTATCTTGCTCTCTTGAAGTAACGATAAATTATTAACGAAAGCTATCGGAGTTTAAGTGGGATTTAAATTCTGGATGATGGCCGGATTGTACATCTTGTTAACCTGTTAAAATTTGTTTTGAAGTTAAATCGTTTTTATGTTTATGCTAATGAGGCCGGGGTCCGAGGTGGAAACAAGTAGCCCGTTGGTAAATACAATGGCGATTTAATGACACTGAATAAATGAGATCAGTTATGTGCTTCAAAACGTTTTTGTATATATGTAATTTATATAAAGTAATCTAAATAAAGAAATTAAATATGGGAATAATTTGCATATAAATTTTTTGGTTTAATAGATATTCAATTTATGCAATACTATTACTCTGGTAACAGCCATCATATAAATAGTATATTTGTATTGTTTCAATATTAAAATTTTAAAAAAATTAACAGTTGAATGAGAAAAAACATTTTATTGCAGATTCATTTTTGTTTTACTTCTATCATAGCTCATAGCTTCTAATTAGTATTTTAAGTGTAATAGTTAAAATATTATTGTCACACTAGAAAATAACTAAGGATATAAGCCGAATATTTTATTTTAAGCTTCAAAATATGTACCAGATTAAAATTTGATTTGATGCAAAAATAAGACAAGAGCAGAAAAGTTGCTAAAAATAGCTTTACATTCAAACAATTGAAAAATTGTGAGATGATAGAGAAGTTGGGAGAATTGTTCTACCCACTTTTTGCATACAGTAAACATAATTGGAAAATTTTCAAAGGAAGTCTTTAGAAAAAGTTTAGAAGAAAAGTTGTTTACAAAGGTATTTTTTATTTTGTAGTTTGAAAACGTTCTTTAAATGAAAACTAAAAGTATGTTTTTTCTCTCTTAAGAATATTCAAACAATACTAAAATCAAAACTATGAGAATTGTGTGAAGTAAAAATAAATTGCTATCAATTTCTACTGTTCTTCCACTCATTACACTTATTAGCTGGTAATTATGCTTATGAGGCGATTGTAGCCACTGAGGCAATATTTTGGCCATTTCTGGCACATTTTGGTCTAATTTTGAAAGACTTGAAGTACTATTCATTATTATATACCTATTTCTACCAAACTGGTCTGATTAAAAAAAAAAATAATTAACAATATAATAAATTTATCCATCATTATATTGATATAAGTATCTATTTAAAAAATAGTAATATGATTTGCTTTTATTTAGGTCCAGTTATTGTTTAGATCACCACCATTCATAGTTTCATTTTCCTTAAAAAAACCTATTTGGTTTTTCGTATATTAGACATTTTTGAGTTCTTCATCTTCAACAGATAGACGTTTTTTCTGCTGAAGATGGGCAAAGAGCCCGAAGCTAGTTCAGTAAAAAAAAATTAAAATATACTGGGAAGTACGTCATATTTCTGATTTATATCAAAATTTTTAGTTCAGATAGATTTCAATACCCTGTAGAATGCTATTCTGGTTATAAAAACATAAAATGTTGTTTAAATATATTTTTTCCAGTCGTTTCGTACTGGTGCTCAAATTATTTGAAGGTCCCTTACTTCACACTATACTTTCTGTCCAATTGATCCATCATGTTAATCCCAAATTGGGTGTTATTATATATTTATATGAGATAATGACGAATATATTTGATAATTTCTCGCAGTTTTGTTCCTATTTTCAATGTTGGCCAAATTATGTTTCATGCCCAGTAGAAATACGATCAAAGTGCAATTATCTATTTTATAATTTCGGATGAAAATTAAGGTAACCTTTTTTGTATAGCCACTTTTGGTAATTCTCTTTTATTTGCACGAATTGTTCAAGTCAGAGTAGTACGTTGTTCCAATAATTTTGATGACATTAATATTTTGTTAAAAATGATCAGTGGTTACATTTCTTCTATAATTAACTAATCTTTTTTGGCATCATTTGCATTAAAACATTGTCTCATACCTCTACCACAAAATTGACTAAAAGCTAGTTATTTACAAATGACTTTTTCTGTTCCTCTATACTCCTTATTATGACTAATGCCTCCTTACCTTGTCCATTCCTCTTTTCCATATTGCTTTCTCCACGCGTCTCTATTCCCCACACAGTCTATTCTCCAATGCTCTCATCTTTCACCTTTCATCCTTTCCAAAAAATTGGCACATACTTCCCTCATTATTCATCCAAAAGCGGTTCCCCTGTTCTTCGTTGCCACATCTATACCTTGCCTTCAGTACTTTTTTCTCCCATTCACCTCTTCCTTACAAGCATTTGGGTTTACCCGTACATTCCGTTATTTCTTTATACTTTGGATTGTAACTTCTTTTATCAATTTTCATCTATCTTTCCTGTTTATCCAAATTCCTCAGGGTCATTTCTACTAAACTTTCAAATATTTGGCCTCTTCCTGTCATTGCTTTGACTGCTTTGTTGGACTAGCCTACTTTTTTGTACATCTCACATCTACTCTTTTCCTGCTGAGTCTCCACTCTATCCAACTTGTCCGTATCATTTTGTATCACCTTAGTAATTTCTTTCTGTTCTTACATTTTCACTTTTCTTTTACACTTTCCCTACATTCACATTTCTTCTAACACCCGTAAATGATTTCCTTAATTTAGGGACAACAAACTCACTGTGTTTTTTCTTTCTTTTCTGAACATGGAAACTCATTTATAATTAATTGATTTTGGAGATCAGATGCCTACAAAAATTTTATTTCGAAATTATCGGGTTTGTTCGGTATGTTTTATTCTTGCACAATTTTATCTATTTTCAGTGAATGCAATTGTACACTCGTCGTTTTCCTTTTCGAAGCTGACAAGTTTTAAAATATTTGTAAAACTCTTTTTAACTTATAGTTCTTTCAAAGAAAAAACGCTGGTTCTCACATTTTAGACCATAACTAAGACAATTTCATATTCTAAGCTCAATAAGCACGAAGTTCATGTAAAATTGTAAAAATTTTCTTGAGTTACATTCCATGATTCACTCGGGATTTGTGCATGTTCTAATATGATTTATAATTCAACGATTTTTTAGAAATTTGAAAGTAATATTTATATGGCTCTTCATTATGTTCCGTTTTTATATATCCTATAGGTCGAATTACTTCTTTAAAATGATTGATTTTCTTTCTGGAATAGATCCAGATTTTCTTTTCATCCAAATAGTTTCATTGGCAGTATTTTCAGTTTCAGTAGGGCCACTATCATTCGAAGATGACACATATTAATTTAATTTTGGGCCTTCGGGCATTTAAGATGTTCTCTATGTCGAAATTGTTATTTGAGGAAACATTTACTTCCTTTCTTTCTTATTGAAAGTATCCGTTGAATCGATATCTAGCTATGGTTAGAAATAATTGTTCGTCAGTTGTAATGTTTTGTTCTGGCACAATTCTGGTTATTTTCAGTGACTAAACTCCTAACATTTATATCCATTTATTTGTTTGCAATTCAGCTGTCTTTTTTAAGTTTTTCTAGTTCATTTTTAGACCATAAATAATAATCACGTTGATATAAAATTGCAAGAAAGGCCTTAAACCATTCTTTCATTCTCATATTGGTTTGCATATCCCAAAGGATTAATTACTCCTTTGAACATAGTATTTAAAAATGTAAAAATGTACGTAGACTAAGAAGAGATCTTTGGAAAGTAATGACCGAGAAAAGAGATCAATCTCGGACAGATCCAGCTTTTATTATTTTAGTCCAGGTAGTTCCATCATCAGTAAATTTAGTTTGCTGACGGTCATTATTATCCAAAGATCTCTTCTTGGTCTACGTACATTCACAATTGCTGTCGGGTGGAACATACACTTTTCTTTCTGATTATTTCTTTGTAATATCTGCGAGTCCACTTTCCAGCTTCCAGCTTTTATTTTCATTCAGGTAGTTTTATTAGCAACAATTTTAGTTTGTTAAGGGTCACTATTACCCACAGATGACACATTATCAGGTTTTGGCCTACATACATTTAAGATGTTCTCTTGATCGCTATTGTTGTCTGAGGAAACATACACTTCCTCATTTTCTGATTGATTTTCTGAAGTATCTGCTGAATCGATTTCTACCTTTGGTTAGGAATAATTCTTCGTCAGTTGTAATGTTTTGATTTCAATTTTGTTTGCGATTTCCAGTGAATATATTCCTAACTTCTGTTTCAATTTATCTGTTTATAATTCCGTTATTTTTTATTATAGAAAATAGTCGAAAACTCTGTTCTAATAATTTTTTTTCCAAAAAGAATATGTTTTTCAGTCGATAAATAAGACTCGGCTTTACAAGCGCCACGTGAATATAAATTTCCAAAAAAACCTTAAACTATTCTTCAGATTGATTTGCATATGCCAAAGGTCCAATCTGTCATGGTAACATAAACAGCTAAAATATTCTCTCTGCCAAAAAAACGACGAAATAACTGAATAAATAAATAGAAGCAGTATTGGTGAAGTCTATTCATGGATTTGAGTGAAAGATGATTTGAAGAAGTGAGCTACGTCCGTTCTTAAGGCTAAAATTTTAAGTTTTTTTTCATATTTTGTATATAATTCTTCTGATATTTTATAAGAAAGTAGTGCAAAGATGTAATAATAAATTACTCCTTTGAATATGGTATTTATTGACTTTGGCTTCATAGACCTTGTATTATTATTTTAGTCCAGGTAGTCACCAGCAATTTAAGTTTGCTGACGATCACTATTATCCGCAAATCTCTTCTTAATCTACTTACTTTCTAGATGATTTTTCATCAAAATTGCTGTCGGAGGCAACGTACAACTTCTTATTTTTCTTCATAATTCTCTAAAAGATCTCACACTACATTTTACAGCTTTTGTTTTCATCCAGTTAGGTTTATTAGCAGCAGTTTCAGTAGGTTATGAGTCACTATAATCCGAAGATGACACATCTTCATTTACATTCAAGATGTTCTCTTCTTGGAACTTATCTGAGGAAACATACACTTCCTCTTTTTTGATTCATCCACTAAAATATCTGTTGAATCAATATTTAACTTTGTTTAGGAATAATTGTTCGTTGGTTGAAATGTTGTCTTTTGGCTACTTTAGTTAATAAATTCCTAATATTTGTATCACTTTATCTATTGTTTCTTTATTGAAGCAGATAAATTGTAAGATAGTCATTAATCTTTTCCAATAATAGTTTCTCTAAAAAATTATGGTTAATTTTTAAGACCATCATAAATAAGAAAATTTCAAACTCTTTGCTTTATAAGAATCACATGGATATGAAATTGCAAGGAAAAACATAAACCTTTCTCGAGATTGATTTGATTATCTCAAAGGATTAATTACTTCTTGGATTATGGTATTTATTGATCTCCTTTCTCGGACGAATCCAGCTTTTTTTATTTTAGTCCAGGTAGTTTGGTCAGCAGAAAATTTAGTTTGCTGACTATTATCTGAAGATCTCTTCTTGTTCTATGAATATTCAGAATGTTTCCTTCATCAAAATTGCTTTCGAAGGGAAAATACACTTCTTCTTTACCTGATTAATTTTCTGAAAAATCTACCAGTCCATTTTCCAGTATTCCGCTTTTATTTTCATCCAGATCATTTTAGTAATAGAAATATTTGCCAGTTCACTTTCCAGCTTTTATTTTCTTCCAGGTAGTTTTATTAGCAGTTAGCTAAAGATCACTATCTTCCGAAGATAACACTTCTTCATTTTTATTGGCCTACATATATTCAAGATGTCCTCTTCATCGCTATTGTTGTCTGAGAAAACATACACTTCTTCTTTTTTCTGATTCATCCTTTGAAATATCTGCTGAATCGATTTCTAGCTTTGGTTATGAATAATTGCTCGTTAGTTGTAATGTTTTGTTCTGGCACAGACCATTAATGAGAAAATTTCAAATTATTAGCTTTATATGTATCACGTGTATATAAAATTAAAGTATTCTTGAGATTGATTAGCATATCTTATAGGTCGAATGACTCATTTGAAGATGGTAGTTATTGACCATCTTTTTGGGACGTATACCGCTTCAATTTAAGTCCAGGTAAAATGAAGAAATACGTTCAAACTATTGTTGGTTTGATAGCCTTGCTATTTTGTAACACGCAAATTACTTTTGTATCATTAAATGTCTGTCGAAGTATTAGCCAGAGAAGTAGTTGTTTCAAAAGTGATTTGTTTCTTGTAGTCTTAATAAGTCCAGGTAGTTTCATCAGCAGCAATTTTAATTGGTTGACGGTCATTATTATGCGAAAATCTCTTCTTGGTCTACTTACCTTCTGGATATTTTTTCATCAAAATTGCTGTTGAAGGGAACACACACTTATTTTTCTTCTAAATGTTTGTCTGAAATATCTGCCAGTACTTTTCCCAGCTTTTCGTTTTATCCAGTTAGTTTTATTCGCAGCAACTTCAGTTTGCTAAGGGTCACTATCATCCGAAGATGACACATCTTTATTTTCTTTGGCCTACATACATTCAAGATATTCTCTTCATGGCTATTATTGTCTGAGGAAAGATACTCTTTTTCTGATTCATCCTCTGAAATTTTGCTGAATGAATACCTAGCGTTGGTTAGGAATAATTGTTCATCAGTTCACCAGTAATGTTTTGTACTGGCCGGATTCTGGCTAGTTTTAGTGAATAAATTCGTAACATTTCTCTCAATTTTTTTTCCGTTCCGGAAGGAACATAGATTTCTTCTTCTGATTAATCGTCTGATGAAATAGTCTAGCTACTCAACTTTTAGGATAAAAGTAGCCTTCGTCGATATCGTAAAGGTCTTGTTTTCCTCTAAATATACCTCCTCAAAAATACTTAGACTTCTAGAGAATGTCTAAGTATTTTTGGACATCTTTACATTTTTAGGGTAAAATTTTGTAATTGTATTTTTCATTATTATAATAAAAACATACACAATTTTCTGATATCAGCAAGAATAATTTTAAATTGAATTATTAATATTGTACTTCAACTATACACAAATATTGTCTGTATAAAAATTGCTGAGTAATGTATACTTTAACTCTACACAGGAATTACTAAGAAGAAAAATGAAATCAAAAAATATTGCAATATTCTGAAAATTTTTGAAAAAATCGGGATTCTACTTTTCTGAAATTTTAATTCACTGTTGTTTGAATTAATTTCCAAAAAGTTTTCAACAAGTCATTTTTATCGGTCGATATATCTACTAAGGGTGTTCAAATGAAAAGGTACGAAATCACCCTGTGGGATTAAATGAAGTTTTTATTCAAAGTATATACTACAGGCCTAAGCACAACGATTCCATTGATTAACAAGCCAAAGGATTCCGTGCTCTCACAACTCGTGTGGCGGTGACAAGGGCCAATCCTTCACAACGTCTTTTAGTTCGTCGCCAGAGTTGAAGCGCTGACCTTCAACAAATGTTTGGGGACCAAACACATGGAAATTGCAGGCTGACATCGAGGATATAGAGTGAAAAGTCAAGCTGCCCCTACTTGAACTTGTTCAGAACACAAGAACATTTGAAAAACTTGGTCTCGTTACGACCGCAGAAGTTCTAGGAACACGAAATTGTAAATAAAAATTTTGCCAACAATTAAATTTATTTGATCAAAAGTTCTAATGTCAAAGGAGCAGTACTTCGAATACACTATTATAGCTATATCACGATTATTTCTTCTAAACGTGAGAAGTGCCAATTTTAATAAAATATTCAGATAATTGCAGGTTTATGATGGTGAAAACAAAATAAGAAATTAGTTTCTATAAAAAATGTTAAAAAGATGTTTTAAGGAAAAATAATTTACTTTAAGTTTATTATTTGAAAACCAGTAAAAGGCCCTTGATCATAAAAGTAAACATTTATTTTTGGCTTCTTTGAGATATTTGCCACATTCGCTGATGTTCGTGTCGATCGCATAGAAAAACATTAATGATCGTCATGATGGTTGGCAAATCATTAATGTAAATCATAAATAATATTGGGCCTAGTACAGACCCCCGAGGAACACCATATTTTAGATTTACTTCATATATTTCCAATTCTAAAATGCGTTCATCCTATAACTTTAGATTACTTTTTCATATCTTATAAATCGAAGTTTGGTCAGTTGCTACATCTAGCATTTAACTAAATTAAATAAATTTATTTAAAAAATTCAATATATAATGCAAGATTTTATTAATATCATACAATTAGTTAGAAGTGAATATGTTGGTTGTTAGGGCGTTGAGATATTGATAATCAACAACCTCAATAAGTAATATCCTCCACACAGAGAAAAAAAGATGAAGTTTAAACTAACTGGGAAACTTCTAAATCAGCAAATTCAAAAACGCAGTCTCATAATAATTGAATAAACAGAAGGGGAGTTTGACCCTTGCTACTAAAAATATTAACCCCACCACATTCAAATATTTCTAAAGTCACTGTACACTTTCATTCATTTCAGTAATAAATTTTTACTGTACAAATGAATAAATATCCAAATATAATTGATTATTTAATGCTAATAGCGTTTAATTATTCTAGATCTAAAATCTTTAAAACCTATTATTATTATGGTTTACAGCTATATTTTTGCTTAATTCCATTCCTATATTGAAATTAAAGATTTAAATTAATTATTACTTTTTTGTGTTCTAGTGAAACATTTATATGTGAATTCATAACCATGGTTGGAAATTTGGATATTGAAATGTTTGACGGAGACCTTTCGGTTATGTAAACTAAGTGATCTTGGATAGGTGTTACGATGCGATTGTAGATTAGAATTATAATTGGAGTTCCTTATCTCCACTGGCTGTTGACCCGAGATGTTCCGGTTTAATAGAACCATCTTATTATAGATTGCTTAATAGTTATTTATTTAAATAAACGTAAAAATGTAACTCAATTAATTACTAATTAAAAGTAAGAATTTCAGATTCTCTTACTAAGTTAACTTGTTTTGTAAATTGAATCTCAAAATTTACAAGGTCATACTATACTATTGTTTTGGCATATATGAATTATTTGTTTATATATTTCAAATGACCAAGAAGTCAGCTAAAAATAAGTTCTAATCCGTGACTTTAAAGGTTTAAATAAATAATGCAGTTTAATCTGATTTCTGACAATTATAAAATTTTATAGATTGATGTTCCAAATTTATAATTGAGACGGATTAGTGAATTCTACCGAAATAATTACGCTCGGAATTAAGGAAAATTCCCAATCAAGTATATATTAAAGCTGTACTGATGAGATCAAGAGGTCGAAACTTGTGTCTGCAGATGATCAAAGTTTGATCAACTAATAAAAATAAAAATATATAAAAGACCTACAAGACAAATTAAATAAGGATTGAACACTAAACGTTTAAGATGACTTTTCTTTATATCTTGTATTAGCTTAACGAGTTGGAAGATGATGTTATAATATATAACTAATTGTCTTCTACTTGTGTGTACATTTTGAAATATTAATTCGCAAAGAATTACACACTCAATACTCAATTTGTTCACGGTTTCTTTATTTAATTGTTAATTCAATTTCATTGAATGATGGGCGAGCCTGCCATTCAGCCGTTAGGCCGTCGATATTCACATCGACTAAACAACTTTCCATTTCAATACCATAAACCGCATCAGTATGTTTCGTATTTTTTTCCTCCTGATGTAATGCAGGCAATAAATTAAAAAATGAATAAATATTTAGTGCGCATTGTTTCCGTTTTCACGAGTTCCTCGCATTACAATAGAAGCGAATTAAAAGCAAGGATCGGTCTTAACCCTGACTTTTCGAAATAATACAAAATCGGCGCGGCGCAGGTCCTTGGAGCTGAGTTATTGTTATTGTGTTCCGTCGCGCGAAAAAGGCGAAAGTTTGTTTTTCTCGCATTAATTGAAAAAGAATCGCGCTAATTGCCGCCCGCCGAACGGGCAATTATAATTCGCTTCGATTTAATGCGCCGTTGATTAAACGGAATCCTGTGTAAGAGAACTTAAAAACGTACGTGATAAGTGATGTTGGTGTTACTTTTATTTTCTCACGGTGGCAATGAGTGAGATTTTTATAGAAAATTTGAATCATAAACGTAAACAAGAAAATCACTCAGTTACCATCATCTACTAAGTTAGTTAGACTTAACTTGTATGATTCGAAACACTTTTCAGCAATGCTAACGAAACGATTTCCTTTTATGAGTTTTTTATTTCAGTGAAGGAAATGGCCATACACGGAGCCAAATTAGGTGAATATGGTGATGATCAAAAACAATGATGCCTTATGGTGCAATATAATCCAATTAATATTCTGGTCAAACCCGTCGAAATCTAACCCACTTAAATAATATCCTGCGTTCACTATCTGAGTTCCTAGGAGGAATTTACTCTGAACAATTTTCCTTTGAATCAGAATTATTTTTTCAATAAGTATTTTCTTCTCTTTTTGCTCTTCTGGTGATTTTCATGTCGCACGTTGATATTTAATTTTTGGCTCGTACTGAAAACATTTTTTGCAGTGATTGGTATGCTTCTTGGTTTTCTTTGGGGCGAAAGGAGTTTTTAACTGAACCACATCGGAGTCCTTTGGTTCAGGTAAAAATTCTTTCTATTGAAATGCCAATCGTACATATTACAAATATTGAAATACAGATTATCTTAATCTGATTTCTTCGGAAAATATTTAACATTCCTTTGCAATACTGAACTCTCCAATCCTTTTGGCCTTGTCACAGCGTCTGGAACGTCGCACGCACTGTCCGTCATTTACTCAAATCAAAGGCCAAAATTTGGTATCTCATCTTCCATCGATGATTCTCACAGACAGAAAATCATCGCATCTAAGAATTTCGTTCTCGTACTCGATGTTTTCTTCATTGTGAGTGGTTTTTGGCGGCGATATTCGATCCTCACGACCATCATGGAACTGGCAAAACTAACGAGAAAACCTGTACACGGGTCATTCATTTAGCTTTTTGTAAGTTTCTATACCACTTTTATTTAATCTGTCTTCTATGCTGTTTTTTCGACCGGTTTACCAAAAAGAAACTTTACATAAAAAGTCAAATCGCAGTGAAATATCAACCAAATTCGCTCTAATTTTAAGGTTAAGTGGATGAAGGGTAAAACCTTCACCTACCATCGTTCACTTATAGATGTCGCTACGTTAAGGACTTTGATGAAACAAATGTCATCGTATCTGGGATAGAAAGTACTCTTCCTCATAACATTTCATTCTGCCTAGCTTCAATATTACATCATACAATTCCGTTTCGATCAATTAATTGGTTTAAACATTGCCCAACATGCGATACGAAAGAGAAGAAAACACCCCTACAATTTTAGATTGGTTATCCAATTATGCACGAGTATGCAAAATAATCGTTATTTCAAATTTCATCACACTGTTATCGATACTATTGAAAATGTAAAATTGTACGGTAAAACCGGAGTTTACCTGTAGCAAATTATTATACATTAGTTTCTGCAGTAAAAATGCGCGAAAGGAAATTATCGTGTACCATATGAACATTTCGTATATTAATATTCATAAACCCGATCTGTTCCGACCCGCCCAAAATCGAAAAGGTTCGACCGTCGGTTGCACGGGCTCGTGCATTATAATATTCGGGGCCGTAGGCTGCCTCGCAAATTCCAAAAAGAGAAACAAGCGGCCCGATAAGGTCTTTCTTCAGAAGAAAGACGGTATCTTCGGCACCATCTAAATCCGGACGTGTGGAGCAAACGCCAATCAAACGACGGCGGTACGAAAAAAAGTACCCAATGCTTTATATCCCCTTTATCTTCGGCATCAATCGACTTTTCGATCCGTCCTTTTCTTATTTCATTATCCTACCACAAAAGTCTCAAGGTGAAAATAACGTATTGTGTTTTAATGCCCACTTTTTTTTCCTTTTGTTACAGGTAAGACCTCTACACCCGGGACTTTATCCGGCGCGCGGTGAGTGTTGCCCTAATGACAATTTTAATTTGAATCACAATGATATCTCTTTATTGCATTAAGATATCATTTGAGAATAAAGAGTTGAGCAACTCGACGGTGCCCAC
The DNA here is from genome assembly GCA_963969525.1 of Ontholestes murinus. Taxonomy (NCBI): domain Eukaryota; kingdom Metazoa; phylum Arthropoda; class Insecta; order Coleoptera; family Staphylinidae; genus Ontholestes; species Ontholestes murinus. The sequence goes on from OZ018387.1 coordinate 77,194,816, forward strand.
GCGTTCCCCGAGCGTTCCGTACATTATTTTCAGCCCGATGGTGCTTATGTAATCGAACGTTGCAATTGTTGGATGATAAATTCATATTCGAGTCGAGAGCCGGTGCTTCGGTTGAATAAACTACGGAAAATATCGGCTGAAATAACACGAAAAGGAGTAACAAGTACGAAGGACTAAATATGGTTTCACGTTATTTAATGCCGGCCTCGGAACGTACCGATGTAGAGCAGTTAATGTAAAGTTTATCAATGAATTTATGGAATCAAAGCGGTGATAAGATTATGCGAAATTATTCCCCCCATTATTATGATTATTTATTATAATATTATTCAATTATTTTCATTAAAAAGTCAATCTTGTAAAAGTTTTATTCCCAGCAGAGTTAACGTAGTTTAAACAGTAATATACAATTTTCTTCATTCAATTTTGAATCGTATTCCGAAAAAATCTGTTCTCATACATACATTTAAAAAAACTTCTGAAAATCTTATACCAATGGCAAATGGTACTATCACTCATCCATCTGCAGATTAGAAAGAATGATGCTTTACTTTCCCTATCATAACTTGCAATATCTACTGATTTAATTAATGTTGTAAGCATAAGGTATTTCGAGTTATATATGAATCCTAGTACTTTTTGACAATGGTTATTGAACTTGAATCATCTAGACTAAATGGAAAGGTCTAGTAATAGGAGAAATATGATTTGGGCATATGTTTATATGGAGTGTATAGATATTAAGCAATTTAAAAAAGAATTTAGAGACAAATTTGATG